>JABVXV010000051.1:32128-302908 GCA_013365325.1 Dipetalonema caudispina | reverse complement strand
ATGGGTCGCACCTTTTGTTTACACAATTTTAATCATAAGCATATTTATGCATTATAGCAGCATTTGATCACAATTTTGTTATTGAAACCATCCAAAATTGGTCGTTTAACAGTCATTCGAAGCATGTGATTATTTACAACTGAAGGATGTCAACTTTGCCGACTAAAATTTGATAAATAATGGCAGTGAAATGATAATTTTAATTCAACATTTCACTAAAGGCAATTTAAAAATGGAAGTAATATTACAGTTAAACAATCTAAATTATGATCGATTCCTTCGTGCCTACAGTCTGATTTATTGAAACTTGTAGAAATTTTCAGCTGATCGAAATTTTGTTTGTCCAGGGAGCAATTAAGGCATTTCCAGTATTGTTCGGGCGCCATTTACAACTTTTGACAAAACTTTCAGCAAATATCAACTGTTTGCAAAGAAAATTTTCTGTCTTTTTTACGCCGTAACTTCCGCTAATCTCTCTCCTTATATTATACTCTTTTTTTTACCATACTCCTTCCTTAATGATTTTGTATACAAAATAGAATAGAAATCAAAGATAACTCTTTCTATTCATAAACTTTTAACAGTTGTTATACAAAGTATATAATACTGACGGTTAGTTTCAACGATTCGTACAACTCCGTAAGTTCTTCGATCTACAAATAGATTTGTGTTCACCCCTGAAATCAACTGAGAATTATGTGGAAATTTTTGACGATTGTTTTAGTTGTGCAAATTGTATCCAACTCTGTTTCGATAAACGGTTTGTCTTGATTTATTTTTAAGAATTAGTAGAAACTTTCTTCTCTTCAGTTTTTTCCTAACTGAAGATCGGAGATGGATAATTATTAGTTAACGTAGAATTTCTCCGGAATCTCAAAGAAAACTACTGAGTTATTCGTAGTATACGGCCGTAAAAAAGCTACCTTTGAAAAACAGACTATGAGAGTAGTCGTGAAATCATCCTTTCCAAACCATCTTATGCTTAGGTAATTATTACTTAGTTCACTCCATTTATTTTATATAGGAATTCAATGTATCTCAGCTACCACTTCAATTTTCTTATAATAGTAGCTGCGCATCGTTGACATTTGTCTAGCGTTTGTTTTGTGCTTTCAAAAAGAAACTTGGTTTTATAGGAACGTGAGCTAAATATGATAAGATATCACTATAAATATGTTGAGTAGCTGTTAGATTCTGAAACAGATTGAAATTGATATATTTGGAAAAATTAAGGTCGAAATTTTTTTGGATTTTCAAACAAAATATTTTTGCAGATAGATATTGATAACGTTGTAAAAATTTTTTAGAAATTAAAAAAAAGGTGCATTTTTTTTCGATATTTCAGAAGCGATGTCTGATAAAGATCCAGTCTTCACGATACACATATCACCACCAGTTCAATGGACTTATCATGAAGACAAAGTGCATGATAATCCTATGCAAATATGTAAACATTGTGGAAAGTCTTAACAAAGAATGAAAAATGATTCTGTTCATGATTTATTTTGTTAATTGTATATCATTTTTGACCAATATTAGACAAATATCGATTCTAGTATGATATACATTAGTTTATTAGTTTACTTTTCATATTATATGCAACCGTTCCTGGCGTAAACCATACAGGACGTGTAATTTGAAGTCACCTCCACTTGATGCTTAGAGATATACTGTTATATTTTGTTGCTGATATTGAATATTATTTCGTTTGACAATGGGAAATCAAGATAAGTATTATAAAAAATTCACCGCAGCTTTTTTATAGTTAAACTCACCATGCTACCCTGTCGAAAAAGCTATAATTATTGAGTAAAATGTAAAATTCTCTATCCAAAGTTTAATTTTTCAATATAAAGTTTCTCCCACATCCTAAGTTTTTCTACTGAAAAGATAAGCAAATAATGAAAAAGCATCAGTGACGAGATTTCCAAGCAATATACAAAAGATAGTATGAAATAACTGATGGAATGAAATGAGGGAAAGAAATTGTTCCTTGCAGCAAAAAATGTATTGTTCCTCACTATAATATGGAAATGGAAAAAATTTAGCACTCAAATTTTATGATGAAAAAGTTCTTAAAACGATTGGCATGGGAGAAAAGCATAAGAAACATCCGTCTCATCGTACTTTCAGATTTATTATTTCAAATAGTAATTAATGATTGGAAATGTGACCTTTTCTATCTTCATCGAACAGATTCGGGAGCTGTTCTTATGATACACATACATGAATTCTAATCAAAATTAAAACCCTAACAAAAGGCCTTTTCAGGTCATCACCAAAAAAAGGCAAAGAAAAACTATTATCTACAATTATTCTAGAAAAACTTTCAGAAATGTTTCTATCAGTTTATAATTTTTTACAATAATATCTAATAGAGAATGATAGTGTGTAAAGAGCATCATTCTCTTTATACTTTCATTCCTGTCATTTAGATCTCTCATAAGTCTAGTATCTTTTCTCTATTTCCTCTTCTCTCAAATCATTTCCTTCCTTTCATCCATATTTCGATTCATTTATTTTAAGGAATGAATGGAAATGAAACGAAATGAATTTAGGGATGGTATAAAAAATCAAAATATGCTACATTTACAAATAAGGAATATGTAAATGAAATAAATAAATAATTTACGAGTATAGACGATAATAAATGGATATTTACCCAGACAATAATAAATGTATATTTACTTAGACTATAATAAATCTTTTGGCATAATTGCCTATTTGCATTACTTCGAGATAGCATACCATTATCATTCACAGATATTATTTGGGTAACATTGCTTATATTTAATGTGGGTAACCGATAAGTGGGCAATTTACCTTTATAAAGACATTTCATGCGAATACTTGATAAAAGTATACCTTTATTTTTTGAGTGCTGTAAAGGTAGGAGAAGGAAGACTCGAGAGAGATATTCAGAGAGAGTGGTGAGATAGGCTGGCGAGGTATTTAGGATACTAGGCCTGGCTTAGGCAAACTGTGTCCAGTTCAAGGCTAGGTTTGACTAGTCCAGGCCTGACGTAGGGCTTTATACTAAAGAAGTGAAAAAGATTCGTGCCAACACGTACCGAAGTACATTTACTTTTTTTTCAACGATGAGTATATGACGGTGAAAGTTGTCATCTTCATTGGCTACAAGATGTTTCCCACCGGGATTCGCGAAGTCTCGGGTCTTCTCCGGTGTTTGATAGTTGGTGAAGTATTTTATTGAGTGGATGAACACATAGAAAAGGACTGATTGGGGGAGGAAATAAATTAGGAATACCATCATCACCATTATCGCTCATCGAATGTTTTGGGTTTGACTCCGCTTCGGATCCTACATTGAAGAATTTGTGATGCAGTTTTCCTCACTTGTTATTCAAGATTATTCGATGCTGATAGCACTTCCGCACTCATTCTGTTATCGATCCTTCCACTTACTGTGATACTGTCCTCTTAGCTTAACGTAGCTGATAAAGTAATTTCAGAAATGTCAAAATCTGTACGAGATTTATGGTTATTTGCCAGCAATTTGACCAATTTATTATCGGCTCCTTGGATGTTTCAACGATGTAACTTTGCTTGTAAGTGTAAAATCCTTCTTCATTTACCTAATGTTGTGCCATTTTATGTGTTACATTATTTTCACTTTTTTTTCACTTATATTTCATGTTTCCGTTTATATTGGCATATTTATCCATTGCAGCTGCAGTGCAGATGATCAAAACCGAAAAGGTCGGTGATAAAATGAATGTTGGTTTAATTAAGCTTGATAGGCCTAAAGCATTAAATGCACTATGCAATCAGCTTATGCAAGAGGTAAATTCCCCGATTAATTTACTCAAAAGAAAATATTATTTAAGGAAGATATGCGTGGAATACTTGGATTAACAGAGTATCATAATACTGCCGATCGCAAAAGTTCAGTGCTACCTTTGTTGTAAGAACAGTGGCGGAAAAAAAGAATTTTGTTTAATTTTAAAGAGGCATTTGGATAACTCCTGAAAATGGAAGATTTAATGTAATTATATAATTTTGACTTGAAGATTTATTTCTGGATCTTGCTCTGCATATTTTATTTATTTTAAAGAAAAGAGATTGGAGAAGCCAAATTCTCGTTTTGCAGCTTTCAGATGCATTGATTGAATTTGATAATGATACTTCAATTGGAGCAGTGGTAGTAACAGGTGCCAAACGTGTATTCTCAAGTCAGACATACTTTTTATCCTTGCATTCATCTTTGTAGGTAGTTTTGGAGAAAATTACCTACTTGATTTATTTTTCAATATATGTTACAGCATTTATTTCGCTAGAAATCGCTTTTGACAGATTTAAGTGAAAATTTCTTCATGTTATTTAGTTAATTCTGCTCCAAAAAAATTATGTGTAGCGGTAAAAGTTGTTACTGCATCATCTTTATTCTTGACACAGACCTTCTTCACTTGTAATATGCATGGTTGAAAAAAGGAACCTGTCCCTAGTAAAAGCTTTCAATTTTTTACAGAATATCGTTTAATGTGCTAAACGTCATTTATTGTCTGGATATGGTGTTGTATGTATTCCAGGGGTAATGGGATCTTTAACTCATATCTATATTAGCGGATGTGACATTCAATGACAAAATGTTAGCTTCGAAAATAAAACTGTATGAGTCAGTCAATCGAATTTTGTTAGATCGATAGGTGATTTTGAATTGAGCTTGAAGGAGAGTGTGTAGTGAACAATTCTTTTCCTTTTTCCTCCGAAACATTTCCAGTTCGATAGAGTTAGGTAGCACTAAAAAAGGGAACTAACGGTCAATGATTTCTGAAATCTTTTTTCCCTGTTCTCCAGACTAAAGATAAAAATGATGAAGAGGTAAATGTAAAAATATGTAACTGTTTGAATATGTATTAAGTGCATTTACATACATTACAGCAGGAGCCGATATAAAAGAGCTATGTGCTCTTCAACATGAAGCAATATCATCTGGAAATGCATTGCAAAACTGGACCCAAATATCGAAAATGAAGAAACCAATTATTGCTGCCGTAAATGGTCATGCACTTGGTGGTGGTTGTGAATTAGCTATGATGTGTGACATAATTTATGCCGGAGAGGAAGCTAAATTTGGGCAACCAGAAGTTGTCATCGGAACCATACCAGGTAAAGTTTTGCAGTTACTTTTAGTGCTTTCATGGATAGTATTAATGGTGTTCGGTAACCATGGAGTCTTTCTCTTTTCCTTTTATCATTAATTAGGGACCAAAATTCAGAGAAGGTAATTTTCAATATTGTAATAACTCTCCTTAAGAGTGTATGCTACTGTACGTGAATGGATTCGTTGATGTGAGTTGCTGGATGAGCTTTACAAATCTCTTGCAGTGGAGTTTGACCATTCATTTAAAATTCATTTATTGGTCACAGAACATTATGGAGTTATAAGTTTGTTCTCTACACTTAAGTAAAACTACCTCAAACAAACTTCAAGTGCGCTTGAAACTGCGGCAACCAATTTTTGATTGCTAGAAAGTGGTTTCCAATTAAATTATTGGATGGAAGAAGTATAATATAAATCACCTTTCTATTAATTTAAGAAATTACTTTAAAATTTGTTCGCATCCAAACGCTGAAACAAGCAATTTACAGGTGCTGGTGGTACCCAAAGGTGGTTGCGTATTACCGGCAAATCTTTGGCCATGGAAGTATGTTTAACAGGAATGCCCATAACAGCTCAGGAAGCCAAAGAATGTGGTCTTGTTTCAAAAGTATTTCCAGTTGATCAAGTAACTTTTTTGGTACTTCATTCCGAAAAGCTATTTTGTTCAACTTCGAACTTGACTGATTTCTTAATTTTGGTAAATTTTGTGCGGAACCATATCAGGGTCAAATTTTGGAAATTTTGAATTAAATAATGATGAGGGCTTACTCCAACTTGTTTATATATTTTATTCACTGCAGTTCTACAACAATATCGAATTTCATCGATTTGCGAATGTTCAGGTTGTATTGGAGGCTATAAAGACAGCTGAAAAAATTAGTGAACATTCACCACTGATAGTATCATTTGTCAAAGACGCTGTTAATTGTTCCTATGAAACTTTCCTCCAAGAAGGTCTTCGATATGAAAGTCGACTATTTCATGCCACTTTTGCTACGGTATTTGTAATTCATATTTGATTATATATCTATTTAACTTCTCACACTCCCTGATTTGCAATCAGGCGTTGTAAAAGCATAATTTTATTCACCGCATTTGTAAACTGCCAATTAGTAATGCGTTTTCAAATTGGATAAGTGGTGATCATTCTGCGATCCGTGATCATTTTCGATATTAACTAACCTTTGCTGTTCATTGTTGTGAGATGCTGCTCAAATCGGATTTTGTGGGAGATTAATTTGTTCGAGTTTTAAGTTATTCCAATCTTAATGTTTTCTTTTTCAGAAAGATCAAAAAGAAGGTATGAAAGCATTTCTGGAAAAACGTAAACCGGAATGGACATCTTCGTGATTTGTTAGAATAATGACTAAGAGAGGTTTGCATAAAGGTACTTAGATAATGTCTTATCCCCCACAATATAAGATTTTTGAAAGCATAGGAACACATTTACTGAGTTTGTGTGTTACATATAATATATGAGTAGTCCGGTCAAATGCCACCAGTGCAGCGAGCTAATTTTGGATGATCAATTTTTGATTTTATTAAAAATAAATCCGCCAGACCTTTATTACCATCCGGCTGTTACATAATGTAAACGATAACTATTAATAAAAGTCATTTGTCTTAGCATACTTCTTCCCGCTTACTCGTGCGTTGCAATGATTTGCAAAACTATGGTTAACATTATTACGTATGGATGGTTCAAATAACTTAAAGATGCTTTATAGCAGTTGGGAAATTCTTGAATGTTTCATGCAGAGCAATACTTTCGCTGGAATAAGAAATCCTTAGCATCACAATCTTACTGTCTATAATTGCTAGGATTATTTTAAGGAAAAATTGCAGCTTAACTGAAGCGATGTTTAAAAGAAGGGTGAAAAGTGAGCACTCGAACCAAATGATGCGCTCCATGAACAAAATGAAGTCTAAATTTTCAAAGTTAGGAATATCAAGTAATATGATGACTTTTATGGAAGAAAATTGATAGAAATGCCCGAATGCAACCGTTCTATAAGTTGGCTAAAATTAAACGACTGAAGTAAATTCTTTTATTCAGTCAACAAAAAATTTTAATATACTACGGAAACATCCTCGGATTTTCCCTTGATTTTAATTCAAAAAAAAAAAACTGTCAAGGCATCAACTACGATGTATACTTCTCGCAACTTTATATTAAAAAAATTTCTTTGAATAAAGTATAAGCTTCTTATAGCCTTTGCTTACTTCTTCGTTAATTTGCTAATTACATGGCGAACGAGGGAAAAAGGTAAAAGCATTCGACAATTTGAGATGCAGAGTATATGAAGTTGACTGAAGTCGGTAAAAATGATATCGATCATGATAGGTATCAGTTTTGCAGTGGCCAATACATAATCAGAATTAGCTTAACTGGTATGGAATCCACAAATCAATAGAAAAGCGAATACATCGTTCAATTTTAATGGTTGGAACTGCTCTTCTTAAACTTATTTGTTATTATAAGTTACAAAACAAGAAGATGCAAAAGCAACTTCGAGATGAACTTAATTTTAATGAATAGAAGTCGAAGGATTCTTTCTCAGTCTATAAAGTTATATACTCCCCGAAATTTTTAGCTTCCAATACAGTTTTCAACTCTATAGGAAGCTAATTATTTTATTTATTAAACACGTGTCTATCTGCAGTCATTCTGTGATGATGGAATGAAATCCCAATATTCAAACGTCATACGGATTCTATGGATCGACATTAATTTTGCACAAAGGTCAGAATCACCAACGGGATACTCGAAAATAATCTATGGCATTTGTTTGGATTTCTAAATCATGCGTGGATCGACACAAACTAACAATTAATATTAAACTACCTTCTATCATTTTCCATTTTTTTCTTTTACAAATTACAATTTCTAGTCTAGACTGAGTTGCAGTTCTTCAATACTTATTTTCATGAATTCAATCCTATTTAAACCCAAAGGAACAGATTTCGTAGAATCGATGATGTGATTTAATGCTGCATTAAAGGAATCAATAATGACCAAAAGAATTCCAAATCTATTTTTTAAAAGCGTGAACTTTTAGCACGTGGAAAAGTGATAGTGCCTTTGCCAATAATTTTTTGCTGATAAAATCATTCATCACCAAGAATATCTCATTCCACTATCTGGAAGCAGCACATATTCGAACATTCTTCAACTTATTTTACAGAAGTTTGAGTTGGCGACATATACTTACAAATCCAGGTCGATGATTCGCTTGCAAATAACTATAGAGACCTGAAAAACTATCATTCTTAATAGAAAGAACCACTAAATAATATATTAAGAATATTCTAACTTTCAGTACATTGCAGCAGTGATACAACAACATTTCTGATATTGCTAAACATTTCTTTCAAAATAAAATCAATAAAATTGTTGCTTTAATAATTATAATTGCTGAAGTCGGAATATCCGGATAACCAGATGATATCGAAAATCGCCCAAAGAGAGAAACGACGAAGGAAAGGAACAATAAGTCCTGCTCATAGAAGTGGTAGAGAATATAAATCAAGTTGTAACATAGAATTTTTATATTTACATAAGAAGAGACTTCAAATCTTACCTTTGAAAACTTCCAAATGGTTTGGTACGGTTTCCACTGTAAATGTTGTAATTAGTGTTTGAAAATTATTATCCGCCGCATAATTTGTTAATGCCATTTTCAGGGCTATGCGTTTCGATTTTTCAATGAATTGAAGCTGAAATTTACAGCATATTTCGGGAAAGTTTTAATGGATAAAAATATAGATTTGAATACACAAGTCTTATCTTAGTTAAGTTCAAATGTAACTTCATATGACATGCACATGCAATAACAATGAAACTGAAACTTTTTAGTATTTTGAAGAGATTCCTGTATTGCTCTATTTTATGCGTTTCATAATATGTAGTATCCTTGACAACATGCATTTCTGAATACTTACCAATCTATTGTACTCCACTGCAGATCTTTGCCAAGCAGCCAATATATCTACGTCAGACTGCAGCATCGGTACATATTTATGCTGTAATTTGTATGAAAAATATCCAAAAAGCTTAAATTAACTGCAAAAAAGCAAAGTATTTTAAAAATCTTATCTAGAACGCGAAAATTTCCATAGTTCAGCTACAACGATTTTTGGATAATAAAAAACACAGCTTTCAATTTTTAATGGTAGTTTCTGCGCTAGTTGCTGTTTGGTCTTTAAAGTAGATAATATGCATTTCTAATACAAAATATATATCCAACTTTCAAATATGAACTGAAGTAAAATAGAAAAAAAAACTCAATAGAAGTAGAAACTTACTTCTTTCCCATCTCTCTCGCATGTACTCATCTTTGGGCGGCGGTGGTCCTTGATCAAAAGTGAAGCATTCGGCTAAAATGTTACCTGATCGCTACTGCCACCGTTATTATTGATGAAAATTGGTGAGACTAATTAAAATAACCATTTCGCGAGATTATCAAAGTCATCCGACTATTTCCTGATGGTAATAGATGGCTAATAGTCTGAAGAACTAGACCCATTAATAACAGTTACCTTTAGGCGTAGCTTAGGCTTTGTTTTGTGGAATATCAAGCCACTGCCTGACTGAATATTACTATCGACGATATCAATAGGATAAGTAACATCGACTAGTTCATTTATCTTTTCCGCTTCTTCCTAAAAAGCACTTTTTTTCGACACGAAAGGGAAAAAGTAACATGATAGAGTCATAAAAAATTCAGTAGCATCCATATATTATTTTAATAATAGCTATTGCCATAATTAGGTGTATCATTTCAAAAACCTAATCGTTTACCAAGTTTCACAACCTCTTCAACAAAGGAAATATTGCAAAATTACAAGTAGAAAGAAAATTTGCAAAAATTCAAGAACGATCGGATTATGCTATGAAAGAAGTGAAGCGTACCAATTCCTCAAAAATACAACTTCTTTTTGGGCGTTTTGGTACAGCATCTTCAACGCCAACACTTTTTTCAAATGCTGCTACAGCTGCAGAAGAATAGAGTGTATCGATATCGAAAGGCAAACCCTCATTGTTTGCCTTCTTCTGCTCCAATATTTCATGACGCTTCCGGGAACAAACAAATCCAGGCGTCATTTCCACAACTGATGACATCTTCCTGTGATTAACACATACCTACAAAACTATCAGTTAACATGATAGATTATATTTCAGTTACTATATGAATTTAGCCACTATTTTTCTAAGTTTATGGAGGAAAGTATGTTAGGAATCGCCATATTCAATTTAGTGTGCAAAAAAAATAGTAAAAGATCCCTGGATATCTGTCATGGGATGCATTGAAGCTGCATCAAACACATTATTCACAGAATTAAAAAAAGCCAGTACCGTCACAGTTGCTCTTGCCTCGGGTTCAGTCGAATTAAATTAGAACAAATTGAAAGTAAATAAAACAAGACTTCAACGAAGTATTCTGATTCACAAGTCATACAAAACAAGAACAATTCAATAAAATCCGCACCTCGATATTTCTTTTTTTAAAGAATTGCTTGCATTCATTTTCAAAATGGCTGATATTTTGATAATATTTTAAACATTCACGCATCCATGAAGGAAACCGTTTTGATGGCATTGAACAAAATCTTTAAAAAATTTAAGTAGTTCTAACAGATATTTTGATTGGGATCATTCAAGCAAATAACCAACTGTTCAGCTAATTAGCTTCAAATATATTAGTTAATCACATTACTAATTTAATTAAATTGCTAAGTATTCTGGAGATTTTGCCATTTATGACAGGAATCTTAACATTATCGAATAACAATTTACCTTGTTAGATATGTTTCGATTTTATGCTTTGTCCTATTCAACTTCATTTGTATAATTATGCGAAATAATGCAAATACATGATCATCTACAAACTTTACTCCAATTTCACTTAGCGAGAATTGACTTTAACTAATCTCGACCTTGAATCGACAAGAATGACAACACCAAAATCATCCTTATGTCGGAGTACACGCCCAATTGATTGATTCACACTGCGAATTGCATCCACTTGATACCATTCATCAGCTGACATATTCTGAAAATTGCGTACTTCTAAATAATTTGGCAAAGTGACGAACAAGTTATTTCAAAGTAATAAGGCGTAAGCTTCCTCAGTCCACCAGTACGTTAATGCAGTACTAAGATTCAAAAGAAAAGGAAGATAAAGGAGAAACAGAATGGGTTAAAATAAGTCTCAATGTTTGCGAAATGTGATAGCATGCTGGGCACAACTAAATGCAATTTATAATGCATTAAATGTAATAATTCTCGGTCCGCATGGAGTTGTTTTTTCGTGCTGTAATTAACGCAACTAACTTAAATGATACAACGACGTGCATCGATTTCTAGGAAGGAGAATACTTTATCACAGTTAATGAATTCCACTTTTCTTGTAATCACAACGAAATTTGTTTCGTAGAGGATAACAAGGCTTGCAGTACTTTTTTTAACTCTTCCTTCGCGACACCCATTCTTTGTTTGGTAAGAAATTGTTTTTTAAGTTCAATTCTAGGATTCGTTGCTGGAGCATACGGAATACCGATCACGATAACACCACGGCTTTCACTATCTAAGAAATCGATCCCTTCGCTTACCTCAAAATATATCATGATCAAAAAAAAAAACCCAGCATAACACAGATACTGAGATGAAAGTTAGCAAATATCATTATTCGTAAATCATTTGTCAGCTCCAATAAATTTCAAAATTAAAGATATTTTTATGAAAAGCAGAACAGAGAAAATAATAGTTGTATTGTTCCACCACTAGATATATAAATATGGGAGAAATATCTCAAATACAATCGATATAAAAAGATAATTGTATTTGAGGTGAATACCATTTTTGTGCAGTCTAACCAAGCCTCAAAATAAATGAAAAAAAAAAAAAAAAAAAAAAACCACCATACTGGAAAATTACCTTAGCTCTGCAAACAGCAAATAAAATAGCACCAATACCACCTTCCCTCACTTTTTGCCTAAATTGCAGTAGTATCGCCTTCAGTTCCAGTTTAGATTTCGGTTCAATGAATGCTTCTTTATGAGTAGTTATTGCTTGCCATATGAACGCCGAGCCAAATTTCGCTGTCTACAAACAACATTAACAGATAACTTCGCCATAAGAACTTTAAATCAATTTTAATCGTACAAGTTAAGGACTGACCATTCAAAGCACGCCTCTATAAAAATCAATATTGCATAAATGACCAAAAAATCCTGCGGTTCGGATTCTGATGATGCCAGCAATAATTTTCACAATTTGCTAAATCTCATTTACAATGCTTTATTTAGAATTTGATATTTATAACTTTGCAATCAGCAGAAGTCAAACGGAAGTAAGGTAGATTATTATTGCGATGTGATGTATTAGTTCCGAATACGCCTCAGAATACAGGCTATCAATCAGTCCAGAATAGCTATTCCAGCCTATTCAAGCTTTTGAACGTTTCATATTTAAGCATGTCTTACTGATCCCAATGCACCTACTACCAAATGTTCACAAATAATATAAAAACAGCGTAGTAATAATATGTTATTTTAATAGATACCAAATCCAAACCTTCCAGAATTTCAAACATGAATTCATAACAACATAGGATGAGAAGAACACCAAGATGCCATCCGGAATAATTTGACAAGCACGAACGATAACCTCACCAACTCCATAGATATATCCTGCACTGCTCCTAACCATAAATCAATTTAAATCAAAAGAAATAAAATTTAAAGTAAGAACAATGCCAGCAAAGTATGTGGACTAAATTTGGAATGAAAACAACTCTTAACTACAACAAATGAAATTTCGGTTATATTTCAGAAGTTTAGTGGAAAAACTGCATAGAAACGAGATTAAAATTTAAAATCAAACAAAAAATAAGTCGGTTTATTTAACATTCTCCATCACGGTAACAGTAATGGGGAGGATGAAGTCAACAACAACACATGACTTCGATTTCAAACAGGGAGGACTTAGCAAGCGAAAAATCCATAAACGAGAGTAAACAATATTGAAGCACAGCTAAGAGACCGTTTTATCAGCAAAAACCACGAAGAAATGTTTATTTAACAGCGTCATTTCTGATTTTGAACTTCATTATGCAAAGAAAATTTGAAGATAGTGTTACCATCAAGATCGAATTGGTATTTAACGACGCAAAACAATTTCAAAATCTGATTTTACAAATCTTCTGAAATTACATACCGTTTGTGAAAAGTTCCACAAAGATCGATTCCACCTTGACTAAAACGAATACGCGCACCCAAAATTTGGTCCGGGTTAGCGGCATGCTGATTTTCCAACATTATCGGGAAGCCTATACCAAGATTGTTAACAAATGAATCTAACGGTGATAATGTACCACTGGTAACAATCACGGAACGCACACCACACGAGTGAAGATACCTCAAATGGATTGATAATTCAATTAATCATGTGAGAATTATTGTTCCGCCGTTGAAAAATAATGCAAGTCTGATTTACTAGAGGAAACCATTTCCGACTGCAATTCGCTGTATGTCTCGAAAGAATAATTCCATTCTTTGCAGATAAGAATGACGAATTATTCCTACCATCCAATCCTGTCTTCCAGATCACAACGACTATTATTTCACCCGATATACCGAGACATGTTTTCCAGAAAGCTTGGAAAGATGTTTTTTTCCTACTTTTCCCTTACAACGATGTTTCTTTCTTTTCCTTATAATAAAACAGAATGTGCTTAGCTGATCCAAAGCTTTAAAAAATCATTTCATTTTTATTTTGAAACCTTCCAAATCCTAAGATGTTAACCTACAATACTTTCACTTGCAAGATATATGGTTAGTAATCTTTGTGCTGAAAGAAATTGATGTTGGTGCAAGTGCTACTTCATAGAAGCATATCATTTCGTTGAAAATTTCAATAATTTCAGCAATATTGCTAAATTAAAGACTACCAGCCTAATCACTGCAAGATGCTAATCCATCAGCGGAGTAATTACACATGTCAAGTGCTTGGTCACTAAGCTAAATACCGCACGATTTTAATAATCAAACAGATTTATTTATTTACAGGAAAAGGTTGGATATAAATAATGAAAAAATAACTAACCACATCGCAACTGATGGCGAAAAGCACCAATAATTCAGCGTTATTACTGAACCATGCTCTGTGACGTAAAGCTGAAATGCATCACAATCATAGATTGAAATTTTTCGAAAACTTCATAATCTTGGGTTAAATGAAAAAAAAGTATAGACAGTATCAGCAGCACACGCGATAGTGAGGTACCGAATGGATAGTTTACCTATTTCGAGTAATACCTGCTATGATGTAGTATATATATATATATATATATATATATATATATATATTGCAATACATCTTTCTAACGAATGCATATCGCTATTCGGAGCATATTAATTAAAGACAGTTAACGAAGTGTTGCGCTCAATTCACTACCTAACATAAATATGAGCTATGTTACTGCGAAACTTACTTGAAAACATTTCGAACTACTGCTATCTGCGGCATTTCTATCCACATTTGTCTCTGCAGATATCGAACTTTTCAATGCCCGTGAAAAAGCGTGCTTATCTGCGTAAACAGTTGAAATGAATGATGAAAATTCTTGAAGATAAACTCCTTTTTCGATGAACTCCCCTGCTGACTCATTTTGCGCTATAATTTTTATTTACTTAACAATAACAATTTGTCGTTTGAAGTAAGGTGAGATAAATAAGAACTGAAAATACTTTTTGTTGTACAGTTCTTCTGCACCACCAAAGCCAGGAAATTAAAGAAATAAACATATTTGAAATTAAAAAATTGTATGAAATGCAATAAATAATTGATTTGATATGAAGACAAATCAAAAGAGCATAAAAACAACGGGATCAACATTTTATGTCCCGAATACAATGTGAAAATAATGTAAAGATAATAAACCTTTTGCTGTAAGATACTGTCCAATTTTATCAATGGTCAATGATATTGCTTCCTTCATATCTTTTCGGAAACCTGCTTTCGATAGCAATTCAATCATTTTTTCACCCGAATAAACTTTACCATCAATCCCAATCACTTTCTCTCCTCTATCCTTCATGCAAACATCTACAGCATCTTCAAACTGATGCAAAGATGCTGAAACGCTGATTCATTGTAGATTCAGTTTAACCAAAAATGGATCCGAAAATGATCTCAGCTCAGTACCAGAAGTTTTTGAGCGGAAAGTACCAAATAAATATTTCATAGCATACGTATAATGAATGGTGTAAAATTAGATTTCAAAGTTACATTTCTATTAATTCGAAAATTATAATGAAGATCAACTGCATGTATCAAAGACATGAACTTGCGAGCCAAATTATGCTTACCAAGTAAGTAAACTACGTCGTTCTTTACAATTTTCACGTCATTTGTTTCCTGAATGTCAGCACCAAATGGTATAACTGTATTATCCTATAAAGAAATAAATCATTTTACAAAAATAGATGTGAAAATCTTACATTCAAAATTTCTGATCTGTAAATATCCAAAAGAAAGAGTCAAGTGAATCAGTAAGAATGACGAAAATATGAAAGATGAGTTTGCTCTGATGGATCATGGCAACAGTATGAGCAAGAAAAAGGAAAGATAAACTTCCTGGAAAAAGTGTTCGTAACTTTGAAACAATTTGTCAGTTACCATTCATGACAACAAAATTTTGAGTTCAAAACCTTATTAAAATACATTCAAAAGCATCTTCACAATGTACTTATGATGTGAATAGCAAAATTTTGCAGAAAAGATGAAAGTAGGGTGTAAAATAAAGCAAATACATGCCATTTTCGTCCGAATTTCCTCTTCGTCATTTATTATCATTTCCAACGCTTTCTTTGTTTCTCTTATACAAGCACTTATTTGAGTAGTTGAAAATGATACTGATGTTGACTCTTCACATACTGATTCCTGAATAAAAGTTTCCAGATGTGAACAATTGTATTTCTTAATTTCTCTGATGAGCCATAAGATCTCGCCAAAAACATTATTTCAAGAAACCATACTGAATTTCAACCTGCATCAAACTTACTGATGGGACGAAAATATTTCTTAAAAAGAACAATTACCAAGTTGTGTGCCTCATCGAAAATGACAATATTTCCTTTCAGCTGAATGTTGTGCTTATTTCGCAGGGAAGGATCAACTATGTAATTATATGGCAAAAGAATGAGATCGGCATTTTCATACATTGTACGGTTCCGAAAATAAGGGCAGTACCTGAAGTGCGAATCTATTTTTAAAGTATGGTAAGTTTTTCATTAAGTGAATAAAATAAGCTTCGACACAACCTATTGGATATGCTCCGGCATATCAATTCGAACTGAAATTTCGGATCAAACGAAAAAATCTGTTATACTTATGTTTCTGAGATATATTGATAACTTCTTCGATATCTGGAACCAATCCATTCTCACAATATAATAAATCCAATGTTGATGGATCAGCTTCTAAAATGTCGTTTTTTTAGCATGTAAATCAAAAATACTGAAAGAACAAAGTTTGAGATAACCAAAATTATAAAAATTGAATTTCCAGGAATGATGAGTGTTCTGAAAGAGCTAAACGAAAAGAAAAGTCATGATATTCGAGTAATTAAAAAAAAAAAAACAAAAGATTTTGATGGAAAATGTTAAAGAAGCATTGATAGTCTCATTAAGGATTCATGTATTCGGCACATGAACAACAGATTATGAGTTTGCTATCACAAAATTTTTGGGAATATGGCATGCAATGGAGAGAGAATTTGATAAAACAAGCAGATGAAAGAGGAAGAAAGTGAAAAAAGAAAAAAAGCGAGAACAAAAACATACTTTCGTAGAAATTATAAAATGGACACCGACGCTTGCTGATCAAGTTTCTACACATTAGTGATTTGACATGACTATTATTTTCTTTCATCACTTTATCATTGATACAAAGTACATCCCGTGAAGCCAAAGTTACAGTCTTAATGCTAAAAATATCAAAGAACTCAAGACTTTTTTTGAGCTGGAAAAGAAATGTTATGGATATTATCATGGATAAAGTAAAAAAGGACTGAACAAATGATGAGAATAACGTAGTAATAATTACTCTAAGTTCCTGATAACAATAATAAACTAATTTCAGTTAGCTATCAGCATCAAAAACTTCGCAATATTTTAAATCAATACTTTTGCATGGAGAACGAAACTCTAAAGAATCAGGAATGTTACCGCAATGTTCCAGAAAAAAGATCAGCGGCATTTCAAATTCGAATTTTTGCAATTATTCAAAGTGAAAAGTTAAAATTTTTGAAAAATAATTCAGCATAAAAAACTTACTCTTTGTAGGCTGTTTTGTTTAATTCACGGATTACTTGCGCTAGTTGACTATGTGTTCGAGAAGCGTAAAGAATTTTTGGATAAAGTGATCTAGAAGATGTACCTGTCAATAAAATCATTTTTGAGGCAGTTTCCAACGTTATATGTCCGATATCTTGCCTCTCATCGCTAAATTATTTGAAACTTCAAAAGAAATTTAAACAATTGTAGAATGTGCATATTATGTTAGTCATTTATTTCTAACACGACAGCAGAATGTTTCAATTAATTAGTGAAGTGCTAAAAATTAGAATATAAACTAATATTGGAATATATGGCAGACTGGAAAAAGCTCTACTGCATATAAGAGAGTTTTATATTGTTATCATTTCAGAACATTAATTATCATCAAATGCTATGATGTAAAGCTAGAAGAGTAACCTTGTATTTCTTGAGTACTGTCCATCTCAAATATCTTTGATTTACAATCTTTCAAGTATGCAATGGCAGCACACAATAAACATAGTGTCTTACCGGTCCCGGTCGGAGATTCTAAAGCTGCATTTTGTCCCTGAAAAGTGATAAGCTTTTAGTATCATCATGTGATAATAATTTTCGGCGGAAATCTGAACTTAGTTGAAATTCATTTTATATCAGTAACATTAAGTATTAATCACGTCCACAAAAAAATGTTAAAAATTTAGAATATTTTAAAAACGATAAAATTTGTCGAAGGTTATTTAATCAAATGGCTATAGTTCAAGAGATGTTAAATGAATTTGCTTGACAGACTAATGACAACTCTTTTCTATAACAGTTTCACTATAACAGTCAAATATTGACGCTACAGAATTTTAATGTTCAAAATCAGTGATTATGTCATGCAAAATCCTTAGTAGTTCATTTCGTCATTTTATTTTTTGGTCCTCAATATCACAAACTACATCTTTTCAGTGTGATCTATAACAAATATAATTACAGTTGGAAACAATTTTTTGTAGCTTGGAATAACGTTTACAGAACACTCAGTGATAATTTACCACTTTGAAAGGGAATTAATAATTGGTAATTCATCATGGAGGATTTAATATGCATGTGATAAATGACAACTCATCATATTTGGGAACACATTCACTGATCATCCAAAATAATAAGTTTCATTACCAATTCATTTTAATAAGCATACCGCATCATGTAAATGCTAATTTTTGGTCATATTCTGCCATACATTTACCCCTAATAACTTATTAATACAGTATGTATTAATATATACAATTAGTTATCTATAATAAAGTATACCGTCCATAAAGCTTCCAAAACTTTTTCCATAAATTTAATCTGACATTCATATGGTTCGAATGGGAATTCCACTGTAAACCTATCAATTTGTACTATGTGCATAATCGGGATAAAATTTGCCCTGAAATATTCCATAGAATATTTAATCACGTTCAAAATAACCGATAATGATAACCAATTACATGGATAATAAATCTATCAGGGAAAAACAACGGGATCAATTTATCAGTGACCTTTACTACTATAACCTAATATATTTCTTTTCAATGTTTTCTTCCTAGTAACATCAGTGCTTATTCATACGTTGTTTTTTAATCATTGTTATCCATGAATACGATCAAATTGATCATTAGTTTAATAACAATAATCACTATATCCTACTAATCTTCTGCTTATCGCCAATTATCACATTATTCTCCCCTCAATAACATTCATCTCATCATTCTCTCATTCTATGCAAATAATATTGTCTCTTATTCCAACTTAAATTAATCTAAAAAATGAACAAATTAATGATACTCCCCCAGAACAATCTAAAATTGTCCTTATCCCATCTCATCACATTGAACAATAAATTTTCCCTCCATCTATTCCACAGTTTTAAATTTAAAACAGAAATTTGTGCAGTCGATGAAAAATTTCCATCCCATCGTTCCGAAATTTTTTTTTTGTAATTAGAAAAAATTACTGCAATGGATGCATAAATGATTTATTCAACAATTCAAGTAGAAGCTGAGTATTCAGTTAAGAAAAGATGAAAACTGACAAAAATCCTATTAATTACACAAATGTCATCTGAGATATCGTTGTATTGCAAAATGATAAAGTTAATATACTAAAGAATGTGATGTAATGGTATTGATATACTTAAGTACATACTACCAAGTTACCACAAATTTCTGTGAAAGCATAGATGGCAATAAATTAATCATCTACTCAAACAATCAATCAAACAGTCATGTTAAACGGATCAATAAGAGAATTGATCAATTCTAACATATCAATTTTACACTAAAAATTTTCCAGACGATTCATCATAAAATTAGAAAAACATTGCTGTTAATTGCTGTCATTAATGTATACACAAAAAAAGACGAGAATTTATCAAAATTCTAATTAATTACCAATAAATTAAACTTCAAATTTCAACAGTCATTATTTTTTAAGCTGCAACATACATTTCGTGAATTAAAACTCTAGTAAATTTCATTAAATATTTCGCAAACACTGCTCCAGCGTCCTGCCAAAAGCAATGCGATAAGTTGAATCCCATATTGTGCAATTTGATCACTATTGTCTAAAAAAGAAATCAAATTAGAAAATAAATTCATCAATTATATGATTCCAATATGTATGTATGACACACATGTGATTGTAGCTACGATCAACAAGACTGCATCCATACATTAATCTCGAAATTTGAATATTTATTTATCCAGATGTATCGATATCAAGCATTAGTTCGTGTTAATTTATGACATATATATATAAACGAAGTTTAATTGACAAAAGTGTCAACCATTGTAATGATGTTGGTCCTATATGTCATTGCTATATTTGCAAGTTTTAACGATAAATCATGTGATATGATTAAATTTAAACGGAAAATGTTCAACAGAATAAAAGAAAAGCATAAGAGGACATTTATTTTGCCTGAACTTCACTTTTCAATTTTTAATGCTCATTTTTCATCGTCAACTTTAGCAAATTCTCTTCCAGTCCTACCATAGAGTTAAGTTTTGGAATAAAATTTAAAATTAATGAAAAATTAACAACCTTATCATATCTGCTACCATTAACAAATGCAATAACGATATTATCCTTCACGACATATGCGCCCACATCACGGCGCCATATCTGCCCATTGGATATATCTGTCCCAATGATCACATCATCTGGCTTATAGTCTTGTATGGTATAATTTATGGTCGGGCTCAATCCAACATTCGATAACATTCGAGTTATCTATGAAAACAAATGATGTCTCAGAAATTCGAGAATGCTAAATTTGAATGCTTCTTAAACCTCAGGGAAATTGAGCAATTTGAGAAGCTACCTAGTCAGAAGTGATTAGATAGATTCTTAAATTCAAAAATTGTTTAATTTCTGCAAAACTTTACAGCAGGAGTTGGTACCCCATTTCTTCCCCATTCCAGCTGTCAGTTAAAAAAGAAAGTTCAGAAATGCTGTCCCAGTCAAAAGCATTTATCTTATAACATACTGTACCGAAAAAAAAGTCCTAATTATTACTTTCTCTTGAAAATGTTTTCTTGTTTTAGAAATTGCAAGAAGAAAAAATCTATATTCATCTGTCCTGAAAATTTTTCCACTGAGAAATAAAACAATTCCAGATTTCATCATTTCTGAAATTATTGTTTAACAAAGGAATATTTTAAGGTAGAAGTAATGATTTGTTATCAGAAGAGTATCTTTCTCAATATTCGATAATTTTTATCTAAATTGTCAGAGACCGCTTGATTTATTGATTTGTGTAAATTCTTCAGCGCTTCTCTCGATGTTCGTTCTTGTCCGGGGTAACGAATCGGCAAGACTCTTGGTGGGACTGTGAAAGATTCTGTAGTAGTAAATTCTTCAATGATGGGCTCTTCAGTTGTTGTTGACGCAATTGTAGTTGACAATGTTGTTGGCGGTCTTGTAGTAACAGTTTCTTCTGTAGTAGCAATTTCTTCTGTAGTAGTTGTTGTAATTGGTACTTCTGTAGTCATTGATTCTGTTCTGTGAGGAACTGTTGCGGTTGTAGTATTAGTGACATTAATAGATGGAGTTTTTATAAGATTTAGTATATGCTGACTATTATTGGAAACACAAGTCCATGGGTACAGACTACAGGCAAAGGAAAGTTGTTGTGGTAGCGTATCAAGATCCAATGGTATCTGATTTATTCCTGCGAAATCTGAAATATTTGATCTTTATTAGAGGAATGATTATTAAAATTTATATTTAATTACATTAGTTAGCTTAGAAAACTAATCTATAGTCGTCAAATTAGTAACTAAAACATTTTACTATCACATGTTTGGTAGCCGATTAAGCTGGATGATTTTAGATTAAATAAATTGTTGTTAACAATTTGTGTCATCAATAGTTGATAACGTTGAAATGAAATGGTAATTTATAGTCTATGACCAAGATACCTTGCATTAATATTTGATTACAATTAGAAATATTCTAAGAAAAAGTAAATGTAAAATTAAAAATATTATCATACCTTGCGTCGGTCCACAACTATGTGCTATTAGAAAAGTAGAGCAACTGATTAAAACACCAAAAAACATTATTGACAGAAATTTTGACCACAAATGATAGCCAAGTTAGTTAGCTATAACATGAATTCGATATCGAGATATAAATTATCAAAATTTGCAATTAATAATACCAATACTTTAACCATTAATATTGACCAATAAAAGATAAACCATAGAAATGGAAAACATTGCAATAATCTAAGGCCAACATTATGCATATGCTTTTTAAAATAAGATAAAATTATTATTTAAAAATACTGAACATCATAGAATATATAACATTAATATCAATAATATATTATCTCATTTCAAGATAAAATGATACAACTTAAAAACTCATCTCATCTCATCTAAATCATATCATTGAGTCATCATCTGATAGCAATAATCAAATGTTTCATAAATGTTATTGCATAAGATATAAACATTATGTATGATCTGTTAGAACAGAACAATCGTCTTATATATTTATTATCATAATTTTAATGCTTTCTTTGATAATACGTCTTACTGCAATAACTATTATAACAAAGAGCAAAGTATAAAGTTTTTTGCCGATCATTTCTATTAGTTTCATTTATTCATCCAAGAATACTTTTTTTGGTTGAAGAATAGTTTTATTAAATGTTTGAAATTATGATCCTATTATATTTTATTTTTCAAATGGTATCATAAAAATGTTCTAAGATCAATTTTCATTCATTTCTATCGTTTTCTTTTTCATTTTTTTCTTCCCGTTTAAATAATCTTATCATTCCTAAATAAATTTAGCATATAGAAAGCAAAATGCATGACAAACCATATATAATGTTTGTAATTATGTGCAAAATTTAATTAATTACCAACTAAGTTGAAACGTATTATAATTGCGATATTTCCCAATTATACATGCATACATTATTAACTGATTTTTCTAAATCAAATATTCGTATAAAAATAAATCAGACTATATGTTATTTATTTAGTAAACAATCTGAAATAGCTTGAAATTAACATTTATAATTATTTATCACAATACATTTATAACCAATTTACTTTAATTAATCATTTATTAAGAAAAAGGCTAAGTAAACATTTTTAGAAAATAGAAAAACTAAAAGGTGTAAACAGCCAAAGTTCATAGTAGACAAAATAATATTTGATAAGAAGCAAATAACAGATAGGTAAGAAACTAATGAATTCTTGTTCTAATTAAACTTGAATATCATTCAGACTGATACGAAATACATCAAAGGATACCATAATTCCTGTAATTGAAGTAAACAATTTATAAATCATTTTGTAAAGTTTTTTGGCTGAATTTTCAGAAACTATAAGATCAAAGTTTCTTTTTTGATAATGTGAATAATAAATTCAAGTGCAGTGGGAACAATTCCGGTGGAATCGATTAGGAATCTATTCCTGAAAAAATTTTTTTCAAAGTTTGTCAACATGGTATTTGATCAGTATTGAGTGAGAAGAATATTAAAACCAACAAGTTTAGAAATATTAGCTCCTTCTTAAGAATGCCATAATTCTTTTATATATAGTTGAAATTGAAATTAATTCTATGATTACATATAATCAATATGGTACGTTTTGTATACCATTGTAAAAAGCGACATTATTAGCCATAATTGCACCATATATTGTGAAACAAATATTCATCAATCATATTACAATATCGGAAACAATTATATATGTATTCATAAACGACGAGAATATTTTATGTTTCTATCAATATTTAACATTGTATTCATTAATAAATATTGATTCAATTATTTTTGAAAGATGAAAAAACTGTGCTTTAATTAAAAACGAAAAATTTTCACCAAACTTTCATGAAAAGAGTAAACAAATTAAACTCATTAAAATTGTTATATTATAGCTTTTTTTTTTTAAAAAAAAAGAAGGTTGAAATCGTAAATTGATTTAAATATTTGGTTGAATTCAAGAATGTATAAAATATTTGTTCATCGATAGTGATAAATTTTTATTATTTGAATTGTTGTAGAAAACATTAGTCTAAGCAATTTTTTTTTGTATTCCTAAAATTTTTTTATGACTTTTATATAAATAAAAGAGAATAACAATATATATATATACCTATGTATAAATCTAATGATTGCAAATAGCGGAAAAATTATTAGTAACGTGTATAGGAAATATTTGTAAATTCCTCTCATCTTTTCATTATTTGAAAAAAATTTTAACTAATTTACATCATTTTAGATCTTTTCTCGTCTCCATAAGTTTGAATTTGAATTGCTCTTATAAATTTATGCATAATTATTTCATTGTATACATTGAAGAGAAGCAATTATTTGTAATTAAGTTAACATAAAAAAGAATATAACGATGCAAAATTTTGGAAAAAATCACTTTTTTTAATTTTTATGTTCCATATTTCTTTTCTTGGTATTATTTTATTCATTTATTCATCATTATTAATATTATTATTGCTGTTTTCAATTTATTTTAAGTTTCATTTTCTACAGAATATTGACCTGCGTACGTTGAGAAATTATGCATTTTCATCATACCATTCTATTCTGTTCATTAATTACATGGATATACGGTTGTGGACCACTTCCATTCGACAATAATGGCGGTAATAAAACTGTTATTTCAAATGAACGCCTTTAATTTAGTTGAAATCATCAGCTAACATTAATTTTATCAAAAGCATTAGTGTTATAATTTCTACAGTAACATTAACATATTAATAGTAGATTGAAAATTTTTGTTAATTTTAGACTACACTGTCCATTATTCAAATTAC
Source organism: Dipetalonema caudispina (assembly GCA_013365325.1). Classification (NCBI taxonomy): domain Eukaryota; kingdom Metazoa; phylum Nematoda; class Chromadorea; order Rhabditida; family Onchocercidae; genus Dipetalonema; species Dipetalonema caudispina. The sequence continues at coordinate 278,139 of JABVXV010000051.1, read as the reverse complement.
CTCTTTGATTTTTTGGAAAATTTTACGTTAAATTTTAATTCTTTGCAACCTGATTCAAATGAATCAAATATTCCACCTATGATTTAACTAACATTTTAAGTTCCACCTGTTCTTGCAAGAATCAATCCATCAGCACGAATACCTGCTTATGACAATAAAAATGCTCTATTGGAAGCAGCTAAAGTTTTTTGCCATCAATATCCTTTGATGTGTCAGCATTTTGCAATTATAAACAGTCAGGATGAAACTGTTCCCACTTAATTCATTGTTTATTGTTTATTCAAACAAATTGTTTACTTTTCATATCAATCATTTTACCATTATTTGAACTATTATTAATTGAATTAATTATAAATTCAATATTAAAGAATATACAAAGATCTTTTTCCTATATCTGACATGGATAGCATTAAAACAATGTCCAACATATTCATGTTAGAATTTTTATTTCTGCTGATTTCCATTATATTACTTCTGCTACCCATTTAAAACGATTAGCAATTAGCGATCAGCGCGGTATTCAAATATAGATAAGCTAAAATCTCACAATCGAATATTAATGACAATATCTTGTATACAGCATATCATTCGTAATGATATTTTGTTACAGCTAATAAAATATTCAACGGTCTTCCAACAAAAAAAAATATGCTGCATTTTAAATTTGATTAGTTTCTCTTACTGTTTAAATATTAAAAAATTTCTATAGTGATTACTATTATCAATTTCTACAAACATGCAGCAAATCACTTAATATCCTTTTTATTAATTTAATTTTCAACTTCCCTCGTAAAACTTTGAGAGATAAATTTCAAAATAAGTGCTATCAAATGATTTCAAATTCCGAATCAGATGGCAACATTTTGCAATGTCCAATTTTATCAGAATGTCAAAGTATGAGAATAATTCTGCACATATTATTTAAGAAAACACAACAAATATTGCAAAGATATCGTTTACCTACCGATAATTTTTACAAATTACACAATATTGTTAATTTCTTCCAAACCATTTATGCCTTATAACCAATTCTGATATTTCTCCTCAAATATCGTAAAAAATAACTAACAAAATTGTGTTGCTACTCACTAAACAGAACTTTATATTAACTATTTAATTTGATCGAGCATTAACTAAATTTCATTTGCCACACTTTACATAAATATATACATAATACATGTGCTTTTAAATTATATAATTGGTCCATATCACTTCACTTATCAATTAATTTCCTGTTGTATTGCTTATTTTGTTTCATTATTTAATTATTTTATCATTTTATCTTTTTGTTCGCAATTTCATTCGTCATAATTTAATTACTATTAGCAAAGATTTATAAGCTTACTATTCTAATTCTTGAGAATATCTTTTATTAATAATGTCATATTAACGAATGGAATAAAGTTTAGTAATCTCCCTGTTATAAATATTAATAAGTATATTATTATTAAACACTATACGAATCACTTTGTCATAACAATCTTTGTAAATGATAAAATGCTATCATTTATTAACAAATATTGTAATGATGTCGTTTACCTACCAATAATCGAAACTTTGCAAATGCTGTCATCCTTGTGGGTCAAAGTAGCAGTTGATTATCATAAATGATTGAAAATCAGTCCTTTTATTTAAACTACACAAATCGTTACATTTCGCTCACTAAAGCATAGAAAAATCATTGGTAGTTAAACTAATTAATTTCAATGAAATGTTATCAGATGGATGAAATGGATGATCAATCGAACTTTGACACATGGATGTTGCGCCACTGAGATGATGACATTTTCATTAAACAACTAAAATTTGTTCAAATGGAGTGGATTTCATCGATGAAACTTTCAGTTATTGCATCATTCAAATGCAAAAAGTATGAATCGAATGGAAAAGTTCCATAAATATTTGTTAGACTTACAGTAACCGAAACCAATCATTGATGGTACTCTTTGTAATTTCACACAAAAGAAACAGAATCAATCACAAAATTTATCCCATCTTTCATTTTCTCCCATGCATGTAAAATCAATCAATATGAAAAAGTTTTAATCGATAATTCACGATAGTTTTATCAACGAATCAAGCAATAATAGTTAACAGAATCTCATCAAATCAATCATTCTACGATTCATTCTGCGCTGATTACGTGTTTCCGTCTTATCCAAATACGAAATTCTCGTAGATGTAATAGCTTCTATGGGATTAAATATGCAACAATAAGTGAACAGAGGATTTTCGACTAATTAATTGAAACGAATTAATAATTTCAATCACTTAATCATTTATGCATATCCCCAAAAATGGCTTCCATATACCTTTCTGACACTTAGATTTCGCATTACCGAGAATACGTTGTCCATCTGGACATTGCAGGGTTACTGTGGAACCAAGGGGTATCTTTTGGTCCTGAAAATATAAAATCCTAGCAGTAAATGAAAAAAATTATAATCCAACCAAATTAACGATGACCGTTAAGTGATCATTGCTAATTTGGTTCTTTCTCGCATAAACTCAGATCAGTGATAATATCTCGAAACTTTTCGATTTTCCCACATAGATCGAAAGTAAACTCAAGTAACGATGATAAAAGGAAGAGAAAGACTTACTGGACTGTAATACAATGATGGCATTTTTTGAATAGCATATGGCTTGCAAAAGGATGAATTAATTTTTGGGTCCAATTTGCAGGTACCTAAAATTGAAGGGAATTAAAATGCTCCGTTCGAGGATTCTTGATTTTGCAGCTGCTCAAACATCACATAAAACAATTTTCCCGTGATTGACATAAACAACTTTCTGTATAAAATAGAAATTTAATAAAGAAAGACATAAAATGATGCCAACACTGTTTACGAAGACAGAAATTGAATAATTAAAAAATGAATAACCAAGTGGTGGTCGCCATATACCATCATGACAACATGTGGTGACATTTGTACCCTCAAGAAGATAATGTAGGCCACATCCCAAGGAAGCATGGCTGCCGAGACCACGTAATCTACCATTCTTCGAATTCACATTGTATGCAATATAACCATTTTCTCTTGTTTCCAATGGTTTACATACTACTGAAAAAAGTAAATCATATAGGCCTTATTTATTGAATTCGTTTAATCCCTAACAGAATCATTGGAAATGCTGCGTTATTCCTTGGAAAGCGCAATTTTTCAGCCTATAATCCTATGACCGTTAAATGAGTATAAATTCAATTTCTTATATTCTTCCTTCCGATGTTCTCCGAAAGATTATTGGCATATTATAGTATTCGAAATTGTTATCACTTCTGTGTGACGAAGAAAATCATATAATCTCTTTTTACTTATCCATAATATTTGCGCCTATTTGTAATTTTATTTCTCTTAATTGACAATTTTTAGGAATTTTACCTTCACGGGCGATTCCTTCCTGACCACAGAAGCACAGAATGACAATGACCAATATTGCAATCTTTAAAACCATACCTAACTGTATAACTATTAGTAACATATTCAAATTTTAATTATCAATGTTGTCACTGAGTAAACGAAGAGAAATACAATTTGTCACAAAGTCTTATGAAGCATAATTCTATGACGGTGACATTTACTGCACATACAATAAAGTTTTGGGTATTTTTTTTCTCTTTGAATTACTACCATTGGATTCAATTCTTCGCGAAAAATATTAGTTAATTCGAAGGGAAAAGTAAGAGATGACAGACGGAGGTTGGTGAATCAGTCTAAAAAATTATCGGATCCTTCTTGCGCCCATTTATATATGAGAAGCCAACAATATTATCAGTGATATGTCATCAATGTGAACAATAAAGTTTACATTACAATTTGTTGTAAATTTCGAAATCAAAAGATTTTATTCGTTTGTGTATACAACATAAAAATTTGCTGTACAAAAGCTCAATGATTCGTTATTTCAGATCAGAAATCAATTTTCAGCAATGGCTGAATAATGACGAAAATATTTGAATACTGAAAAGAATTAAGAATAAAATCAACTTAACAAACCCTCCAAAACAAGAAATACATCCTTTGTGCCTATAAATAATCTAAACTTGTGAACGATACATAAAATAATTCTGAGATGGTGCGATACCGATCAGTAATCTATTTATACTCGGGGCAATTAAGTTTTGCTTTCATTAATAGTAATAACGTACATTGATCAATCCATGGGTTTGGTAAAATCTAAATGGGATAAATCTCAATTTGTGACATTGACGAAATTTTTTACGAATACTTGAAAAAACTGATTATTAACCGGTTTTTTTTTTGTCATTTGTTGCAACAGATGTGTCCAAGAATCCGGTTTTACAACATAAAATTAACTGCTGCTTTCATAAACAGCGGTACAGTTTAGAGTAGCGTTTTCATCCATTTCTAATTTGCAGCTGTAATCCGCGGATATTGTCGACGTTTCGTCAATTTGTTTTAATCTGATGACGAAATAAATGATTAGTTACAAATAAAATTGACAGATAAAAATGTTCAAATAACCTTTTACATAATTCTAAACAAAATGAAGTAGTAATATTTAAGATCGTGAATATCAAATTAAGGGTCAAACTGAAGCTCTCTGAATCTGATATTTGGAAAGCTTCGAACATCAGAATACGTATATAGTGGCGATTAGTGTAATATCACAAGTACTATTCCAAAACAAATTTAATCTTTCGAAGTAACATCTGAAAGAAATGATATCAAAATGCTAACAACTATAAAAAATGCTATCGGTGGTACTGTCCACTGATTATTCCTTTCCACTGTGCAGAATAAATTTGTCCAAAGCTTTTTGGAGAAGTATTATCAATTGATCGATTTGGCGTAAAGTAAACAGATACAAATAGACATATGTAGCCGAGGGAATATTATGCGCGAATAAAGTAAAATGTCTCTGACGGAAAAACGTGAAATGCGCTTGGTTCTTTGGATAAAGTTGGTTATTCATCAATTTAATTATTACATTAATCAAGAAGAATAAAATTACTAAAATTAAATTTGATGATAATTCCATACTGTATGTATAAAAGTATATAATCGAGTTAAGTAATACTTTTTCTATGATAATTGAAACATTTGCTTATCTGGACAAGTTACTGGATTTCTACCGATAACTTGATGTATACCAAACATTTTTTATATAATAAATAAAAAGTTTCGCCATTTAATCGTTCTATTATTTTGAATATTTGTTTGATCGCAATGTAAGTTAGTTACTTTGAAAAAAAGCAAAAACTAAAATTTGTTTCGCGAATGATATTAAAACTATGCTAGCGAAATATTTAATTGAAAATAGGCTACTAAATTATTGTTTAATGAAGAAATATGATATTTGAAATAGGAATAGGATAAATGCAAATAATAACTTATCAAAATATGCAAATTTGTCGTGTATACTGTAAGCATATGCAATATACATTTAATAATACTGCATCATTGCTAATTGTTGTATTAGTGTTTTTTTCTTAGCAGAGGGATGGTTGACATTTTTTTATGGATTGCAATGTTACAACCTTTACCGGAATTTTTTCTGGAATGAAACGTGGAATTAGTAAGTAATATTTGACGTGTTTCTTTTTGGCATTCCAATAGAGATCATTAAATATGCTTGTTATTTGTCATTGTCCCAACTAGACTTTTTGCAAAATATTCATTAAGACGTTTAAGACTTCAAATGACGTAAAACGTGATAAGGATTGACACAGTAATACACAGTTACCTGTAGAAGTGACAAACTACTTGAACATCAAAAGTGTTTCAAATTGCTAACGTCAATCCGTAATAAATGGTTAACAGCAATGTTATCGTTAAATGCTAAACGTAAGAACTTCAAAAAAATGAGAAAGGTTTAAAAAATAGAATAATCATTGAAGTGAAATGAGATTAAATTTTTTCATTGGCCAAACATCACTCTATCATATTTTGGTACTTGGCCAAATTAAAATATGGAAATTTACTGCAACGCACATTTACTGTTTTTTTTTTTTTTTTTTTTGATTAAGTTCATTGTTTGCAGATCGTTTGATGTACTTTCTAAGTTAAACTTATATTTTGAATTGTTATGTCGAACATATTAAATGAAAGTATGCATGCAGGAGTAATATTGCAAATATTGCACTGATGCATTATTGAGTTATGCTGGTTTCCTGCAACTGCTTTCAGTGTTTCAATTTTTATTTATCTTAAATTCACGAGGAAAAAAGTGACAAACAAATTGTGATAACAATTTTTATGCGTGATAATAAACTTGATCAATTATGAACAATTTCAGAACACTCATTTATGTTCGAACTAATATTTATTCCCGACAAGATTGGAAGAAAAAGATACGAAATCAAAAAATGGTACCACTAATGGGTCGATGCTGTGGCTACCTAATGACATTACCGCAATTACTGGATCATTTACAGAATTTTCATAATTTAAATGATTTAATTACATGTTGCATTTGTGAAAATGTTAACTCACTAACAGCCCATTTGGTTGAACACATGGAGCAATCTGATGATGACTTGGTGGAACAGTCAACGGAAACTGATGATGACTTGGTAGGACACTTAGCGCAACCTGATAATAACTTAGTAAAACTGTTAGCGCAACCTGACGATGACGAATCGATCGGAAATGCAACATCGCAATATTCAAGATGGCCTGAAATTCATCCATTAGATCAACCGATTACAAATGAATCGAATTTTGAATGGGTAAAGAAATATGATCGTTTGGAATGTTTACAATTTTGGTCAGATGAATATGGCTTAGAATTAAATCACGTATGTTTGACTTGAAATATTTTAAACAAAAACATAATTGAATGTTAAAATGTTTATGTATAATTTATTAATTCTAATATATTCTTTTATCTATCATTTGAAAAGCTTTCCAATATCAGCTGTTAAACAATTATCAACAGAACTATATTAAATATATGCAATAAATAATAACAATAATACATAAATACATGAAAATACGAAATAAACAATGTCAATTGTTTGTAACAAATAGTGTTTTTTACAACCAAATAATATCGTTTATCTACAAAAAAAGATGACAATTGCATAAAAAGAATAACATTTTATCATATTAATTATAATAATATTACCACTAATTTAATAGAAAAAGGAAATAATTCCAGCCAGGATATGATTTGGGTGAAGAGATTGAACATTTGCTTCGAGGATTAATCGGTATGGGTGAAATATTTGTAGCCCGAAAATTGGTATTCTTTCCACAACGCAATTGGGATATAACTTTTGGTTGCGGTTATCGTAATTTACAAATTCTTACGGAAACTCTTCGTCATTATCGGAATATTGCACAACGAAGCAAAATTAACCGTATGCCACATTTTATTGAGATTCAGCGTGATATTGAATTGGCTTGGGATGATGGATTTATCCGAGAATTAAATACAACTTTGCTAGGCTCTTATGAATGGCTTGGATGTGTTGAAGTTACCACTTTTTTAGGGGTATGTTATTGTTACAGTTCACTTTTTCATTTTCCTTTAAGAAATTTTTCTCGTTGTCATCATTTTCGAATTATAAAATTTATTCCTAAATGTTAGATAGTGCAATATTTTAAAGTCTCAAAAAACGATAACCTAGAAGATTTTTGTTAATTTAGTTAACTAATTAAAATTAGGTGGTTAAACCATTACGGTTGAATTGAACGTAACTGTTTGAACAGTTACCAATCCTAGATTGCTTCTTCGGGATTCCCTCACACGGTACCCTCATAACCTATAATTTAGTTAATCCTATCAAATTATCTCTTAGAACCTTTACCTCTTCATATTCATTTATTTTTTCCAAAACAGGTGTTAATTATTTTAATTATAATATACAGCCTCGAGATTATTTTATAATCTTTATTATTGTATAGCATTATTCACTACATTTCGCACACGTACGCTTGCCATTTATGACAACACGTTCGTAAATCATTTAGTATTGCAGTACCGCGGTATTTTGGCGCATACTATTGATGTAAATATTAGAGATAACAGTTCAAAAGGAATAAATGATGAAATTTTCAATGACTTTGTTTACAACTATTATAAACTAAAGAAACCTTCATTTCCAATATTTCTCCAATACAAAGGTATATTTTTGTTAGAAGCTTTTATCCATAAACAAAACAAGTTGTAAACAAATATAATTGATGATATTTAATAAATTCATATGATCCATGCAATTATTTGCAGTATGAGATGATTGAAATATAAAGAGTAATGATTTTATCGTTAAAATCAACCCTTAAGATTTATCCGTTGATTTAATCATTTAGTTTAATCTTGCCATAATATACAGTTATGTTTTAGAAATTTGTTGAAAATGTTATTGTCTTATTTTAATACTTTATATTAATTGATAATTTATGTGACAGTAAACATTAATAATTTATCGTATTTGAAATAGTCATCGAAAGTTTCTCCTTTTTTCAGGACACAGTGTTTCCGTGATTGGTATTGCGGTACGTTTTGGTAAAAAAATTCCATTGATATTCGATCCGATGATTGATCTGAGACTTTTTCTTGATAATCTGAAGAATAATGGAAATGCAATATTTGTGGAATTGAAAAAAACACTGGATATATTAAAACGGCATGAGTTATTTCAAATGGTCGTTACTCGAAGAACCGTAAGAACTTTGGAAGAATATAATTGCAATAAAATTACTCAAATTGGTTTTAATCGATTTTCGCTTTCATCCATCCAATGTTTCAATACGAATTATTTTACAGATGAGTATTGGTAGTATAATTGCTTGATCTAATTTTTTATTCTTGAAATTTATTGCTAAATGTATGAATTTGATGATAGCAACAAATGAACTGAAATAGAAATCAACTACAGTAGTAATCATATTTAATAACTATATAATTATTGTTAAATACCATATTTATTCGCAGAGTCAGTTTTGTTTTTAAGCCAATTGAAGTAGTTCAAATTTAAATGCTAAATATTTTAAAAATTTCCAACGCATTGTACAGAAAGATATGTCACCAAAATAAATTGTATCTCATTAATGAAACAGATTGTATTTTTGCTGTATTCAAAAGCTTATGTCAACATAATACAACAAAAATTATGATGAATTATAGAAGAATTACGTATTCTACCCCAGGTTAAAATTCAAATAACTTTCAGTTTTTACAGTACTGTAAAACAACATTATTCAGCTATTTTTAATAAGCATAGCAAAAAAGAACAAATTTAATAAAAAATAGCTTCAACATAGTTATGCAAAGAAATAGGCTAACAATTCATGATCCTTCACTTTCTACTTTTTTTTTTGTACAGTATTTAATGACAGGTCAAATGATCAATTATTATAATTTAGTACTAATTAAATTGCTACCCTACTGGTAATAAATTTTAAAATCTGCCAATATTTGATCCATTCTATATCTTACACAATACAATTCCTACTACTTATTTCGTGCAAAAAGAATTTATGAAATAATCGATTGATCCATAACCGATACATTTTATTGGTAAAATCAAAAAAAAAGTGCATGAAAATTAATAAAATGATTAATTTGAATATATCACAAATAGATCAGGCTTCATTTATGTCCCTAATGGTTTGCATCGCCCAAATGATCCACTCCAAGTTCCATTTCTGCAAACTCGCCAACGACTACCTTCTACTTCCAAGTAATGATTAGCTGGGCATATAAGCATTGCGATTGTCCCATGTGGATATTTTAAAGCATTCATATTGATCAATTCCTATAATGAAATATTGCAATGTTTATTATCTTTGTTAATCAATCAATATCTTTGATGACAATTGAATTTTTTCTCCTCACTTTTATCTTCAAATTTTTAAATCGATTTTTTCATTGTTCTTTCATTTGTTTTAAAATTATTTCATATTTATCTTATGTAAATTTTAAATTGCAAGGCGATTTTCAACTTAATACAGTGCAAATATGTGTGACTAAATTACCTGTTACAGAAAATAGCTTTGAAATGTAAAATTTAATTAATGAAAAGTGGCAGATAATGAAGCCTTATAGGCTCAAATTATATTCTTTTTAAAACGATAAGATTACTACCGGTTGATAAGCAATATATGGAATTGGTAGTTTGGGTGGCGAACATGGCGCAGTGCTTCTTCGGAAGAAAGCGCATTCCTCTAAAATGTTTGAAGTTAAAGATATAAAAAAAAAAAAAACGAAAAGGTTAGAAATGATATCATTACGTGGTAATTTAGTATTTAAGATCAACCCGCGAGTTGTCTTGAATTAAAATGATCTGAAAGTTATCAAAATTGAATTATTAATTTAAGACCTGTAGAACTATTATATTCTATTTAATCCTTCTATAGTATCAATAAAAAAAAGGTAATGATTAGTTAGTTACTAGCACTGAACTTATGCTATCGTAAGAAGAAAACAAGCGAATATTTTTCAGTTTCATGAAATGTTCTATATTTTTTCATTTTTCAAAGGCACTGATTATGAAGTTTAAGGAGTCAGCGTTTATTGTTACCATATATTGCTTAAGCAAGCTTAAAATAATAATGAGATCGCTGAAGTTGGATAATTTCTCAAATTTTAGATTAATAGACGCATCATGTACTAACAAAACTTACGACGGGAAATTTGGAAATTATTCAGCTTTATCAATTTAGTATTTCAATGTCGAGAAACTTGACTTCAAAAGGTATATAAGATAAAATAATTGGCCAAGTTTCAAGAATAATATTGAAAAAGTTGGAATGGAAAGTAATTAACCGAAGAAGCTAAGTTATTTGTGAATAATATTATATAATTTCAGAATATTCAACAAATACCAACCTCTGAAAGGAAAAATAGCATTTACCAATAGCGCATTTGCTAATATGATATAAAAAATCATCTTGATGGATTTTTGTCACAACCTAAAGAATGCTTTTCTGATAAGATAAACAAAATTATCGTTTATCAGTTGACTTTATTTGTCATGCTTGATTAATATCAAAAGATTTACTTTTTTTATACGAAATTAGAAATAATCATTGAATAACTTTTTTCAAACATTATTAAATTATTATCATAGCAATCTGAAATGAAACAAAGTATGAATGGCGAGAAAGATAAGTAATGATTAATAATTTTAAAAACAAGAATAAAAAAATCATATAATTAAGTAATCAAGTAATTTCAATAATAATAAAACCGAAAATTTCATAAATTACTTTTTCATCATATGACTGTAACAAAATGTATCCGCCATTTATCAAAGAATTAAATGTATATTTGCAACATATGAAAGTATAATGCCTACTCTTTATCCAAAATACAACGAATAAATCAGATACAACCGGTTCTCATGTTTTTGCGTCATATAATTCTGAAGTAGATGAATGACAGGATTTGTTTCAGATATTAATGTATATTTATATAATACATGTGTTTTTAAATTGGTCTATTTCACTTATTAATTAATTTCCTGTTGGACTGCTTATTTTGTTTCATTATTTAATTACATTATCATTTTATCTTTTTGTTCGCAATTTCATTAGTCATGATTCAATTACAATTAGCAAAGATTTATAAGCTTTCTAATAATTGGTCCATATCACTTCACTTATCAATTAATTTCCTGTTGTATTGCTTATTTTGTTTCATTATTTAATTATTTTATCATTTTATCTTTTTGTTCGCAATTTCATTCGTCATAATTTAATTACTATTAGCAAAGATTTATAAGCTTACTATTCTAATTCTTGAGAATATCTTTTATTAATAATGTCATATTAACGAATGGAATAAAGTTTAGTAATCTCCCTGTTATAAATATTAATAAGTATATTATTATTAAACACTATACGAATCACTTTGTCATAACAATCTTTGTAAATGATAAAATGCTATCATTTATTAACAAATATTGTAATGATGTCGTTTACCTACCAATAATCGAAACTTTGCAAATGCTGTCATCCTTGTGGGTCAAAGTAGCAGTTGATTATCATAAATGATTGAAAATCAGTCCTTTTATTTAAACTACACAAATCGTTACATTTCGCTCACTAAAGCATAGAAAAATCATTGGTAGTTAAACTAATTAATTTCAATGAAATGTTATCAGATGGATGAAATGGATGATCAATCGAACTTTGACACATGGATGTTGCGCCACTGAGATGATGACATTTTCATTAAACAACTAAAATTTGTTCAAATGGAGTGGATTTCATCGATGAAACTTTCAGTTATTGCATCATTCAAATGCAAAAAGTATGAATCGAATGGAAAAGTTCCATAAATATTTGTTAGACTTACAGTAACCGAAACCAATCATTGATGGTACTCTTTGTAATTTCACACAAAAGAAACAGAATCAATCACAAAATTTATCCCATCTTTCATTTTCTCCCATGCATGTAAAATCAATCAATATGAAAAAGTTTTAATCGATAATTCACGATAGTTTTATCAACGAATCAAGCAATAATAGTTAACAGAATCTCATCAAATCAATCATTCTACGATTCATTCTGCGCTGATTACGTGTTTCCGTCTTATCCAAATACGAAATTCTCGTAGATGTAATAGCTTCTATGGGATTAAATATGCAACAATAAGTGAACAGAGGATTTTCGACTAATTAATTGAAACGAATTAATAATTTCAATCACTTAATCATTTATGCATATCCCCAAAAATGGCTTCCATATACCTTTCTGACACTTAGATTTCGCATTACCGAGAATACGTTGTCCATCTGGACATTGCAGGGTTACTGTGGAACCAAGGGGTATCTTTTGGTCCTGAAAATATAAAATCCTAGCAGTAAATGAAAAAAATTATAATCCAACCAAATTAACGATGACCGTTAAGTGATCATTGCTAATTTGGTTCTTTCTCGCATAAACTCAGATCAGTGATAATATCTCGAAACTTTTCGATTTTCCCACATAGATCGAAAGTAAACTCAAGTAACGATGATAAAAGGAAGAGAAAGACTTACTGGACTGTAATACAATGATGGCATTTTTTGAATAGCATATGGCTTGCAAAAGGATGAATTAATTTTTGGGTCCAATTTGCAGGTACCTAAAATTGAAGGGAATTAAAATGCTCCGTTCGAGGATTCTTGATTTTGCAGCTGCTCAAACATCACATAAAACAATTTTCCCGTGATTGACATAAACAACTTTCTGTATAAAATAGAAATTTAATAAAGAAAGACATAAAATGATGCCAACACTGTTTACGAAGACAGAAATTGAATAATTAAAAAATGAATAACCAAGTGGTGGTCGCCATATACCATCATGACAACATGTGGTGACATTTGTACCCTCAAGAAGATAATGTAGGCCACATCCCAAGGAAGCATGGCTGCCGAGACCACGTAATCTACCATTCTTCGAATTCACATTGTATGCAATATAACCATTTTCTCTTGTTTCCAATGGTTTACATACTACTGAAAAAAGTAAATCATATAGGCCTTATTTATTGAATTCGTTTAATCCCTAACAGAATCATTGGAAATGCTGCGTTATTCCTTGGAAAGCGCAATTTTTCAGCCTATAATCCTATGACCGTTAAATGAGTATAAATTCAATTTCTTATATTCTTCCTTCCGATGTTCTCCGAAAGATTATTGGCATATTATAGTATTCGAAATTGTTATCACTTCTGTGTGACGAAGAAAATCATATAATCTCTTTTTACTTATCCATAATATTTGCGCCTATTTGTAATTTTATTTCTCTTAATTGACAATTTTTAGGAATTTTACCTTCACGGGCGATTCCTTCCTGACCACAGAAGCACAGAATGACAATGACCAATATTGCAATCTTTAAAACCATACCTAACTGTATAACTATTAGTAACATATTCAAATTTTAATTATCAATGTTGTCACTGAGTAAACGAAGAGAAATACAATTTGTCACAAAGTCTTATGAAGCATAATTCTATGACGGTGACATTTACTGCACATACAATAAAGTTTTGGGTATTTTTTTTCTCTTTGAATTACTACCATTGGATTCAATTCTTCGCGAAAAATATTAGTTAATTCGAAGGGAAAAGTAAGAGATGACAGACGGAGGTTGGTGAATCAGTCTAAAAAATTATCGGATCCTTCTTGCGCCCATTTATATATGAGAAGCCAACAATATTATCAGTGATATGTCATCAATGTGAACAATAAAGTTTACATTACAATTTGTTGTAAATTTCGAAATCAAAAGATTTTATTCGTTTGTGTATACAACATAAAAATTTGCTGTACAAAAGCTCAATGATTCGTTATTTCAGATCAGAAATCAATTTTCAGCAATGGCTGAATAATGACGAAAATATTTGAATACTGAAAAGAATTAAGAATAAAATCAACTTAACAAACCCTCCAAAACAAGAAATACATCCTTTGTGCCTATAAATAATCTAAACTTGTGAACGATACATAAAATAATTCTGAGATGGTGCGATACCGATCAGTAATCTATTTATACTCGGGGCAATTAAGTTTTGCTTTCATTAATAGTAATAACGTACATTGATCAATCCATGGGTTTGGTAAAATCTAAATGGGATAAATCTCAATTTGTGACATTGACGAAATTTTTTACGAATACTTGAAAAAACTGATTATTAACCGGTTTTTTTTTTGTCATTTGTTGCAACAGATGTGTCCAAGAATCCGGTTTTACAACATAAAATTAACTGCTGCTTTCATAAACAGCGGTACAGTTTAGAGTAGCGTTTTCATCCATTTCTAATTTGCAGCTGTAATCCGCGGATATTGTCGACGTTTCGTCAATTTGTTTTAATCTGATGACGAAATAAATGATTAGTTACAAATAAAATTGACAGATAAAAATGTTCAAATAACCTTTTACATAATTCTAAACAAAATGAAGTAGTAATATCTAAGATCGTGAAACATTGGTATATTTCAGGTTTTGGAAAAATTTATTTAGCGTTTTATTTTATTTTGAATATGTGTTTCATAGTATCTTAATGTTTTGCCTCTTTTTTTTCTTTTTTTTTTTCAGTACTTATGAGTAATTGAAATATTGATTGTATTTGTCATTTATGTCGTTTTAAAGAGATTTAATCAGAAAAATGAACATAGGAAATTATGAAATTATGATAAGAAAACATCAGAGTATAGCATCGTATGGATTACTGTTGAAGCATACAGTATACGTGGTATCACAGTAAACCATTTTATTTAATTTATCCGCTTGTTATAATTTTATTGATTAAGCACAATTTTGAAAAAGAAAAGGTAATAACCACTAAATGTTGCTGTTTTTTCGCTTTTGTAAGCAACAAATGTTTCATTGAACAAATAGATGAAACTTGTTCAAAATTATAATAATACTTCAGTTTTTTTTTCCTATTTTGAAAAATAATCTTACTGCAAATAATAGTCTTAAAAATACTGGCGAATATGAAAAATATATCCAAATAAATTCTTATATCGTAATATCATGGCATGAAGAATTATCGCAATCATACACTCAACGAGTATTATGATTAAATATTATGTTCACGTCTTTGCCTTTCAATTTAAACGTGTCACGTGTAATTGTTTATATTTTTCTTTCCCTTCTACTAGTAGTAATGCATCACAAAATTAAAGTCATCATATGACATTAACAAGTTTAAATATGGAAATGGATTACTTATATAGTAAGTGTTTTCTTGCTTTTTTCTTTGCATATTATGGTATGCAAATTTTGTAAAAATAAGCATATTGTCGAAATAGCGTACAGATTAATAAAATAGAAAAAATCAATTTTCCCCATAAATTTAAATAAAATTTGTCTGATTCAGCGTTTTCTTAATTGATTTTATATTTTAACTTCAGCAAGTATGGATTTGAAACTGCAAAATTCATCAAATACTTAGTATTGCTAATTTTTCTTAATTCGACTTCATATTTCAATCCTCGATAATATTAAAAACAGTTATGAGAATGATCTTAACACATTTCAATAAATTCCGCTTTCTTAGAAATTCCGTATTTTTTCGTCTTTTTTTCTATCGTAAAAGTAATGCTAACAAACATTTAGTTCTTATTCTGTTTTAATTACATCTAACGTTAATCATGTATAATTGCATAATTAACGAGGAAATGAACAGATTTTCTTCTACTTTGCATTGCTTTTCTATCATATTTGCCCTCAATATCATTCATCGGAACTGGAAATTACAACTTCTATTAATTTTTTATTCAAATATCACATACGTGCAATAAATGTTACCATAAGATCAACAAAATTATATTAAAAATCAATACAAACTTAATAATTGCAAAAAAGGAGACAGAAAAATTTATTTTATACTTACATTATCCACTACATTATTCACTAATAAATACTTATTAAAATTTGCTGAAAATTTTTGAGAATACGAATTACAATTTAAAATGATAAAGTGTTGAAGTATAGCAAAAATTCAAAATCTGAAATTTTTAAATACTGATTGCTACATCATCCGTGATAATCAAAAGAATTTTCCCCCTTTTAATTGGATATTCATTATATGACTTTGAAGTGATGTTTTTCCTCGAGGTATTCATTTATTATTCATTGATAATTAGTATATTAATGAATATCCTGAAAGTTATTTATGGTTTATATTTAAAAAATTTCAATCTATTTTAATCGTAGAATCTGTAGGTAATTAGAGCATTGTCGATTTATCACAGATAGTTATCGGGCATGCATACATAATGAAAACTTGTTCTCCTTTGAAAGCCAAAACTGGATCTATCCGTTAAATTTATTCTTTATTCATTAGAAAGTTACATTGGCCTTGAAAAAAAAGTTACCATGCCAATATTAAATCACTTGTCCAGTTTGTAATGTCGTTTCGTCCGGTTTAAGCATTTTATGAAACATATAAAGCTACAATTTCACCATTCGTTGAAAAATTTCATTTCCGGAATACATTATAATTTCAAAGCTGATTTTTTTAGAAAAACTGAAAGTGTTTTTTTCTTCGAAGAAAAAACTGAGCTGAAAAGAAATATTTAAGAAACTAATTAACCGTTTATATAAGTAATTCCATTTATGCATTCCTTTTTATACTGTCACAATTATTTTGGTTGTTGATTGCCGGTGAAAAATCATTTCAATATATTCCTTTAACGTTTTCCGGAACCGACTTCCAAATGCAAAATAAATGAGAAAGTTGCAAGATGAATTAAGGACTACTACCAAATTTGATAAATCGATCAGGTATGAATTCATGTAACCAAATATCAGTTCCAAGAAATTTACTGTTAATGGCTGGAAAAAAGTGAAATCAAATAAAAATTATTGTTTTATGAATTGGAAAAACAAAGCAGAATAATGTTGATTTGTTATTATTCTATTTTAAATAAGATATTTCGAACATTTCGTATCGACAAATTACAAAGTATGCAAATAAGTTTATTTGTTAAGAAGGAACAAAAAAGCAGTTATTAATTTAGAGAGTAAAAATTTTTATAATTTGTTTGATTTCGCTCGTTCTCTATTTTTATAGCTTTTCTGTTTCATTTTTTATGCAAACTATAACGATATCGGTCAATCAGATAACAACCATTTATATCATTATTGATTTATTAAAAGAAATCAGGTAAGCAAAGAAATTTGCTCACTGTTCTTTACCAAAATAAGTATCAAAATTGCGAAAAAGTAGCTGAATTATAATTAATCGCTACTTCATCTTTTTACAAAAAAGAAAAGCTGTCCAAGCTAAGTCATTAACCTAATATTTTGTTTAATCCATTCCTTTTGACAAATATTTGCAGTAGTCGATTTAATATTTGTCCACGTTCAAATATAATATAAAAAAAATTTAACAAATGTTAAATTATTTTAATTTTCTTGAAACAAAGCTTACCAGAACATTACATGTAATAAAAAGACAAACAACAACAACAAGCGTAATAATATCCGAATCACCAGAAACCGGTATTGTATTCCGTAAAGCAATGATTATCGCAGAATTAAGCACAATAAGTATTAAGACCGGACCAACAGCCATTACTACCGTATACATCCATGCATAATATACTGTTAAATATAACTGCAAATTTTATTTCTTTTTTGCCATGAAGTTATTCAAATTCAACATCTTTTATTATCAAAATAAATGGCAGAAAAAGAATGAATTCCTCTCTCCCTCTCCTTCCCTCTCTCTCTCTCTCTCTCTCTTTTCTCCTCATCTGTCACTTTTCCTATCTCTCTTCAATTACAATTACTAAAAACAATGCTTTGTTTTTTCTCATATTTCCTCAAATTTATCCTCTTCTTTCAGCTTTACATAAATTTATTAACTTTGATTTCCAAATTCATTTGTATTGAGTTCTTTATTGAAGATAAGTATTAAAAAGGCTGAAATTAAAGAGATTAAGGTAAGAATCGATAAATCAAATTAAACAAGTTTAAATTAACAGTAGTCAACTCAACTTGTTATATACTGTTTTTGTTCCTTTAAAAAATTAAAAAGAAAAAGGCCTGAATACCTGACTTTGTCGTAGATCAGTTGGGCATACATCAATGCTTTTCTGAGCATATATAATATTCCAACAAGTTACAACATTAATTTCGAACATGTGAGGACTGTTATAGAGCATTGCTAACATGGAAATCATTCCAACCATCTGGAAAGACTTTTCTTAATTTGAATTCCAATTTTAAGTTTCACTTCTTAGTTTCAGTATTAACTTCAATCATATCTATCAATTATTAGTTGGAATCGATTGAGAAACAAATTCTTAAAATATTGCGAGAAAAAAGAAAAGAGCCGAGATGAAAGTTTAATTACTTGCATTATCACAGAATTACTTTACTGGTAATTATAACTGGCAATCAATATTAACCTTAATAGCAGTCGATGTACTGCAAATTCGTCTTTTGTAATTCGGATTCGAATAAACTAGTAGAAAACAATCAATGGCTGATGTAACGGTCAAAAATACCGATGAAGATTGGGCAGTAAGACCAATTGGAAATGCTATCGGTGTAAGTATTGCAAAAATTTCAGATAATAACAATGATTTGTAGCGTAAATTTTCGATGAAAAATAGAAAGAATGCGGTAAGTATGATAATTATATCAGATATTGCTAATGCACACAAGTAAATATTCATCGAACTGTAAATTAATCAGATTGAAAAATGAAATTGTTTTAAATCATCAAAGTAAATGAATAAAAAATTAAACAAAAAGTGTTTACAACTGTATGCATGTGTTACGTGATATACAAAATAATTACTTAACTAATTTAGCTTAAGCAATTCCATCAATATACTTTTATTTGATCAATGAATCGAACAACTAATAAATGCTTCCTCGAATTTCATTTTTTCATTTCCTATTATTATTCATGCTAACTAATGCCTACAGCACAGTATCAGTTAACAGTCCGCAATAACGAGTTTTAATTTCTTCACATTAATTTCTTTCGTCACTTATTGAAATTTCAATTTCATTTTCGTAGTTCAAAGTTCACTTTGGCAAATTTTATCGTCTGCCATAATTCTAATAAATTTTGAATTATTTTTATAAGTGAAGAGAAAAATACAGATTTGTATTCATTTATTATTTTCTGAAAGATAAAATAGACCTGCGCATAGATTTTCGACTATAAATAAAAGCCGAAATACCATTCCCACATAAACCGAATAATCCAATTACTGGTAAGAATATTCTAATAACCATCTGAAGAGTAATGCAAAAAAAAGAAAAGAAATGGAAATTATTTTTGAAGTGAAATAAGACTTTGTACATTGTTTACATGACTGTATTATACGTACGTTTACGCTTGATTATATGTTTTCATCATTCAAGCTATAATTTCTTTTTTGGAAGTTATAAGAAAACAGAGTTTGGCAATAAAATAATTGCTTATAATCATTGATAATTTGCTTCTATTTGTTGTTTTTTTCCACAATTATGACGATTATAACTATTGAAAAGATAATTTGTTCGGGAAAATTATACAAATAGGTATAGTTATCTAGTTAGTTAAGTATGATTAATTGATTTGATTATTTAATTAGTTGCAAATAAGTTATCTTTTAATATTAGTTAAGCCATTTTCCTTCAACACTAACAATTATGTTTGGCAGTTTATTAGCACTACTCCCCATCACATGATCATTTGAATATGAAATTCTTATCAGTTATCAACTATCGATTTGATACTAAATCATACCACATTATACAATTCATAATTGCTGCTTGGTTCAAACGTTATATTAAAATCATAGCAATACCCACATACTGGTAAACCGTAACAATAACCATCATTTATGGTTATATTAGTGCAAATGGAATGATTAATTGAATCCATTTATTAGTCCATCATTGATATTATTGAGATGATTGTTTTAAATTATCCTGAAAATAAATTTATTTTAGATTTCATTAAAATTTCAAAGGAAAGAGAAACAACAAAATGTTATATAATTACACGACATATTTGATTTTCACAAATGCATGTTAAATAATTTTGCATTCATTTGAATTTCAAAAGTTTGTTTCCAGTACTACTTATGTAGTTATTTGCCCAACTACTTAATTACTAAATTAAATCTGACTGGGTAATCTAAGATTGCAACATTGAACAGAAATTTTTCTCTTTATGAAATGATATCAGCAGTAAATGAATGAGGTTAAATAACCCAAAGAAATAAATGTTGTCCGTGAAAAATGCTTCATTAATTAAAAATTGTTTTCATTAACAATAAATTATTTCTAATGAATCTTACATTAGAAAAAAAAAAAATAAACAAAAACAAAACAAGCAAATACTAACTTGTTTCGAAGTTTTTCAGTAGTACATCTTACAGTATATTAGATTACTATTTTTCGTCGTATAGTATGGCATATGTCAGCATTAATTTTATAATGTTGAAATTTTGAAGTTAATAAAAAGTAGTGGAAATAATCAAAATACTAATTAGTCAAACATGGAATAGCGATTTGGTTACCACATTTGCTGATAACTATTTATCATATCTGTCATTTTTTATCAGCTCCAAGCAGTCTCACAATTTATTTCAATGATATCACATATGATAACTAGCTCTTGTTCAAGCAAAAATGTATGAATCATTTAATTTTACAAAGACTATCAATTTCAAAATTCAAAGGAAAAAAACCTACTGATTTTTTAAAAATGATTTTGTCAGTAATTTATAGCAATTATGAAATTGTACAGTATGATCTGGTGCAATCAACAGTACTATGCCTAACGATCTATTACATATATATATATATCAGTTGGCTGTTAATTGAGATTTATGATATTTAAACTGATAAATATGTGATAATATTCGAATATATCATCTTTTCGCTGTAACATTAATCAGAAGGAAAACATCGGTAGACGGGGATTTTAGATTAGTTTAACTATCATTAACAACACTTAAAATTATTATTATATTCATCTGATAATCGTTTCATTTCTCCATCTTTTCCTTATTCCACTCCCCGACATATTCCCATATCTATTGATTGTCAGTTTTGTCAACTTAGGAGGCATAATAATACTGTGCTACGATTTAATTAAATTTCTTTTCTTTTTTCTATACACCAATGCAAACTATTAGATCCATTTAAGTAATCCTTCGAGTATAAACTATAAAATAAAGATATTAAAAAATATAATGGCAGCATAGTTATTAAAGGAAATGAAAGTACTATTTGCCTTTTTTTTGCTACTCCAACAAATTCCTATTTTGTTCAATTATTCTTTTCCCAAACATTATTTGTGGGGAAAAAAGGACAAGAAAAGAAAGACAAAAGAGACATGAAAAACATGAAATCACAATATTCGAATATAATTGCTAAACGCTTTTTTTGAAATTTGAGATATTTTAATATTTAATTATTTGATATTTGTTGCAAATGTATGATTGATAAATAATATTGCTATATCATTCTTGTAAATACTAAAGTTTTATTCAAAAAAAACTGATTAAAAATGTATTTTTATAAAGACAGTTTCGAATAAAAATCGTTTTTAAGAATGTAAGTTATGAGAGTATGCAATATCAACATCAACAACAATAATTTAAAATCGGTTTAAATCAATTTAAGAGAATTTGTGGTATTTTATAACAAAAAAGCAAAAAAAAAAAAGAAACGAAAGTAAAAATAAAGAAAATGTTTTACAATCTTATCGTCATAATTAATTTGATGAATAAAAATGATATTAATAGAAAAATGAAAAGATTTCTGCTTATGGATTTAGTTAATTTGTTGATAAGCACACGTAATTGTTCTGATGATGCAACGAAATTAATTTTTCTAGTTTTAAGAATTGTACAATATTTAATGTAAAATAGTTTTTTCAGAACAATGCATAATTTCATGTTGAAAGATTTAATTATGAAACGATTTGTTTTTTTTTTTTGGAATAGTTGTCATTGACATTTTGAGATAAAGACATGAATAAAGCAGAACATGAATAAGTAATTGATCTGATTGCTTAAAATTAAGCAAACTGAACAAATTGAATTGCACTGGCAAAATATTTCTGTTATTAAAGAATTATTTTTTTTTTTTTGCAGAAATGTTAATTTGTCATCTCTGAGCTTATATTCCTATTTTTTTTCTGAGACAAATGAAACATGTGGTTATAAAAACCCAGCAGGATTCGTTAAGTATAAATGTAATCAAGCAAAAAAGAAGATGCGAAGGAAGGAGAAAAAATTGAAAATTTGATAGGAATAAAAATAAAAAGAAAGAATTTTCCTAAAATGAAAATTGAACAACGAACAGAAAAAAAAGTTTACTTCGTCCAATAAAACATCGGCAAAAGAAGAATAAGCCTAGAAGGAATACTTGTCCAAGATATGTCACATCGAAATAATATCACAGCCATTGAAGTATCATTGAAGCGTATTTAAAATTTGATGGGTAGCAAACCAAACGAATTAGTCAGCAAATGAAGCTATTTGAAGAATGTTACAGAAGGAAATATTCATTTAGTAGTACTGATATGTGAACTAATCATGATTCGTCGATATTTGATTAATTGAAAATGAATGAATTATTGTTGTCATTTCATTAGCTATTGATATATGCTTAGATTTTATTTTTATTATCAGTTATTATCTAAAATAATAATTGGATTACAAATTTTTTTCTTCTTGGTGATTAGGAAAGTGCTGTGTAGTGATAATAAAAATAGTAATGGTGGTAGCAATAATAGTGACGATGAAAACAATAATATAATAATAATTAATAATAATAATAATATAATAATAATAATAATAATTAATAATGATAATAATAATTAATAATAATAATAATAATATAATAATAATAATAATTAATAATAATAATAATAATAACAATAATAATAATAATAATAATAATAATAATAATAATAATAATAATAATATTAATAATAATAATAGTGATAATAATAAAAATAATAATGATAATAATAATGATAATAATAGTGATAATAATAATAATAATAATAATAAAAATAATAATGATAATAATAACTGTAGCAAATTTAATTTTAATGACAAAGGAATAGGGACGGAATGAACTAATAAGCAAATTTCCTACTTTTGGTGCCGATTAGGTTATAATTTTGTAGCTTTCTGATTGTGAATAACATAATTGTAGTACCTTACATTTTTGTCACTTTCTTTATCCCTCAAGTCATGGCAGATCATGTGCAAACTATTTTATTTTATTATTATGACTGCATAATTTTTAGGTTTAATTATAGACTAACTCAATATTTCTCACAAGTAATTTATGATTTACTTCGTATAAAAGTTTGAGTAAAACGATAAGAATTAAAAAAAATATTTGAAATATTGGACATTAAATCAATAAAAATGAATAAAAGTAGTTCATTTACTACATATAAATTGAATGTGGAATGTTAGAACTAGTTTAAAACAAATCACTTCATTTTGTAAAAAATGACAATACCAATAAAAGATCATACCAATAATTTTTAGGAAGCAAAAGCAATTCTTAAATATTAGATAAAAATTGTTAGAGACTTAAACACTTAAAGATTCAATTGAAGCAGTTAATCCGTTCATAAACTTTAATTACCAGACAAGGTACATTTTGCTATTTTTCAAATCAAAAAAATATACATTTCATTACTATTTGTCAATATTTCAACCGATGCAAAAAACAAAGTTTTTACTAAAAAATATGTACTACATGTAACTCTACCGGTCCGGCGCCGTATACCCGATATTAAGTTTAAATATCCAGTATGCGCTTTGCTTTCAATAATAGCTACGGATAAAATCATTTTTTTTTTCAATTCTTATGTGAATTTTATAACTGATAATTAAAGGAAAATTACCAGTTATTCAATAAAAATTTTCAAATATGATGTTAATTTTAGCTGCAGGTTTCCTTCAAACCGATTCTGAAGAAATTTTTGTGGAAAGATTAAAAGATTTTAAATAGATTTAAAAAGTTTTTAAAAGACTTTTTTTTGTTTTAAGATCCAATTTTTAGACTTGAACATTTTTTACATCTTTGCTGAATAATTGCAATTTAAGTATATTAAGTTTCATCTTGCATTTCAATACATTTTAAAATTCCTTGTAATACTTACAACAACAAATATAATAAGAATATTCTTAAAAGCAATGATAGATTTAATATTATAACATTTCGAATAAAAATATCAAACAAAAATTTGAACATTTTTCTTTTTTCGCTCATTTATTCGAACTAATAATGATGTCCCCAACAAATAAATAATAATTAATTAATGCAATTTTTGCAATATTTTATGTAATTTTTATTTTCTTTGAAGAAATTTGTTATTGCCTGAGCCTTTCTTCGATTCAAATTTTAGTTCATAAATCAAAACATTCTTATTTGTCCACTTCCAAAATATTTTCTTTTTCTTATTTCTATAATTATAACAACTAATAACAGTTTATAGCAAAATATTATTACAATGCAACTTACCGAGATTTGTTTCATCCATTGAGTCAAACTTGTTGTATTTTAAAATTGGAAGATAGAACATTATGTTGAATGATTCCTACAGGATATTCTTAATAAAAATGATTGGAAAATGAATTTTTATTTGAAATTTTATGCACAAAGACTTTTGTTTCAAAAAAGCTGCAGCATAAAGAGAAATTTTTTTTTTTTTTTTGAAAAAAGAAAAAGGAAATAACATTGCTGCCTATTTCGGAATTTCAGACTTTTTAATTGAGAAAAACTGCAAGAGAGAGAAAAAAAAAAAACTGTTTTGGTAATATTGGTCATACTTTGCTTTGTCGTTGGGTAGCATCAACAAATGAAATAACTATGAGTTTTGAAACATGTTAAAGATTTAATTAACTAAAGGATGTGAATAACTAAATTCAGAGAGTGATAATTTTAATGCCCTTAGAAAAATACAATTAGAGTAAATGAGCCAAGAACGCATAAAAGGGCAGGGATATATCATTTAGTGCAATGTCTTTAAAATTCGTGTTGTGTCTCACATCAAATTAGCTTCAATTACAATCGTCAATCAGAAATGTTCACGTATTTTTCACGTCCGTTGCATCAAATGATAAACGTGCTGAATAACGAAATAATATTAGTAATATATAATTAGATATAATTGACTAATATCATTAATATCACAAGTTTCTTTAGAAACAAATATTCTCAAATTTGCATGTTATCAATAACGCAAATTTTTGTATTAAAAATAAAACATCCTTTGAAAGTAAGTTCCAATGCATCCATTTATTAACTATTTTTTAATGAATTCCACTAATTATCCCATTTAGTCAGTGGCTAAGATTGCAGTTTATTTTTTTCAGCATTCTTCAATTTGTCACTCACATATATTGGGTGACAAATTTTTGTAATCCGAGAAAATATAATAAAGATAGTTGCAAAATCGAAATGATACGATGAACAAGAAATAACAATAAGTAAAAAGTATTACAGAGGTCATCAGGCAGTGATGATTTCAGCCGTTGTCAAATTATCAATGCAATTGATTTAAAACACTGCGTTCTCCAAATTTTAAAGTAATTCAGTTGTGATGAAATTTAAAAAATTTTTGTTCCATTTTTATTTTGATTAAAATTTTAATTATAATATTGCATTATTTGTCACTTAAATTCTGGAACAAATCCCAAAAAGCTTCTATTTGTTAACTACTTGCTGAGTAATTTTTGCTTCCAACGACAAACTAACCATAAGAAGTACCTTTCTTTCTTTAAATGGTACAATTAATTAGAATTTGCTAATGATAATTATTGTTATTAATTCGATACCTATCATTTTAGATAAAATCTTTTGGATCCGTAAAGCTTGAATACCTAGCCTGCAAAGACAATATTAGTAAATTAGACATATTTTCTTGTTTGAAAATGATTGAATACCTTAATTGTTCAAAATGTCAGATGTTTTTAGATTTGAATTTTCGAACTTCTAAGAAGTCAAATAAAATGACCCGAAATATTAAATGGAAACTCATTAGTTTGATTCTTGAATAATTGAAATCATTACTACGATACTTATTTGTCTGTCATAATTTCTTAATGCTAATTACAACTAGTGCACCAATTAATATGAAAACAATTGAAATTTCCTTGAAATAAACAGAAATTTCAATAGCTTTTATAAGTGATAGAATTTTTACAACAAAGTTTTAATCCAAAAATTATTCAACCGATTGGGTAAAAAGACATGAATAAAACGAATGGCATTTTAGATAAAGCAAATTTAAAATTTATAAATGGGAGCAAAACTTTCGGTTTCTCATTTCGTGAAGCCATCCCAAAGAGGAAAATAAATGAAGCAGTAAAGTAGCTGCAGTAATTAGAAATGCAAGAAAAGGAAGAAACAACATTCTTCATATAATATTATTGCTTGTTATGGTCTATATTGGAAGTTTAATCAGGGAATTTCACATTTCAAGTTAAATCATAGAATTTGCTAATTGTCAAGAATCAAATAAAAAAACAATAAGCCTGAAAAAAAAATAAAGCAAAAAAAAGAAAAAAAAGTTGGAAAAAAGAAGCAATAAAAGAAGAAAGGTAAAAAATTACATATCATTCTACTTTCAAATCATTTTTATAACTAATTTTCCCTTCCATTTCAATTATCAATACGGATATGTCTCGTCTTTTTCTTTTTTAATTTAGAAAAGGAAAAGACTTTTGAGAAAAAAGATCGTTAGCTGAGAGATACTATCGTTAAAATGACAAATTAACATTCGGTTCGTCTATTTAGTAAAAATGTTTATAAGTACATGAATGAGGTTTGCTTCATTTCAGTTCTTTAGTTTAAAAAAAGAAAGAAATTGTACATAAGCGTATGCAATTTTAAATTAATTTTCAATGTTAGTTATAAATTATTGCATTGTTCTGTATGATTTGTCCAGAGATGAAATGATTTCCAATATCAGTTATAAGTTATTATATTATCTGTAATTTGTTTAAAAATTGAATTAACTTTTTTTTTTGTGCTATATAGATGGATTAAATGATATATATGGGTACTCGAAAAAAGAATTGTTAAAATTTTATAGATAAAAGTAATTTCTAATATTTATCATAATCTAAGTGCAAGAAGAAAGGAAAAATATTTTGCTTAACAAAGATGAATTGAGGCCAGAAATTAACCTTTAAACATTTTTTAGTTTAAAATGAACATCAAAAAAGCTCATTAAAAAAGCTGAGTAATACTTCTAAATAACTCATCAGTGCCAAATTAGCTTAATTCAAGCGTAACGGCAATAATTAACTTCACCTTCCATAAAAGAGTTAAAGCACTTAATTCAAAAATGTTCCAAAGTATTTTTCAAGTATGAAATGGAAATGAATAAATGAGTGAAAAAATTAAATGAATAAACTAATGAACCAATCGATAAGAAAAGTTATATGCCAATCTAATGAAGGAAAAAAGGTTAATGAGTGGGACGCATATATGTGTAAGGAAGGGAAAACATAAAAAAAGTTATGCATTACATTTCTTCATTTCCACAAGTACAACCATAAAAAAAGCTGACATTTAAATCACTGAGGACCAATTTGTCATTTACTTTGTATTTTGTGATTTCCAATTCTACAAACTCATAAAATCCGCTAAATGTATGGTTGACACACGTTCGACCAACCACCAAAGCTTAAATTATCATAATTTGTTTTCGGAATGAGAAAACTTGAGTAAAAATGAACGTTACAGGCATAACTTTACGTATATTTCAACCGATCCGCTAGTTTTTAATGAAAAAAGAGAAATGATGTAGCATATAAGAGACCAAAGATTAAAAAGTGAATAAAATCTGTATAGGAAAGGAGAAAAGGATAAAATGTTGGGAACTTAAAAAACCGGAAAAAAAAAACAAGCACTTTACCACTAATAATGAAAAATTTTGACGAGCAGAAATCGCATTCATGAGGAAAAATTTTAGTTTTGTTCGAAGTGGAAATTCCTCAAAACTTTTTACTTAATTTTTTGTAAGAAAAACAATTTATCCAAGTTCCAGGAAAATGAAATGCTTAACATCCTTCAAATGCTTCATGAAATGCATCATTTTATCACCGCTCCTTGACATCTTATCGTAGTTTTCACTAGAAAGTATAAATTTATCAGCATGTAGATTTATCCTCATATGTACAATAATTCCAGAGGATGAACTGGATCGAATATAATAATGATCAATTACAGGTAAATTACACTTTGACATGTACAATAGGTTAATTTGATGACAAGCATCATGTTTTGCAATAAAGCTTTGAAATTTTCGACATTTCTTCTTCAAAGCTTTTGTTAGATATCTAGCAAACTAATACTTGAAAAAATAAATGCATACTGAACTTCAAGAAAGTCACATCCGGAATCCAGACTTTATATACAGAGGAACGAATCTTAAGCGGATCACTGTAACGCAACAAACATCAAGAACAATCAATTAAAACCAGCAGTACCATCGTTATCAATATCGCTTAAAAACTGTGCACATTCCTCACTACTCAATGTTGAGATCAAATCAACCGCTTGCTCTGCAAGGCGTCGATTAGCGGCTTGACGTAATCGTAGCATATACTGCCGTACTTGATCCGGAGTACTACGACTGAAATACGTTTCTAATTTTCCAATTGCAATATTTCGATCCAACGAATTCGGCAACGTCTGTGATGTAACCGTGTTCGCCAATAAGCCTGCAATATTTTCATCAAATCTTTTTTTTGAAAAAAAAAGTTCAGTATTCTAAGTTTTTCGCTAATACAGTTCCTGGTATCATACTTTGGATACCTGCATAGTAAAAGTCAACACCTAAAGAAAGAAAAAAAATTTCAAGGGCGTTTTCGCAAGTATACTGATGATGTCGAAGTATACCGAAAACGTGAGAAAGACTCAAGCCACAATGACATTATAGTCTCTCAAATATTTACTGGTCATTTCAAGTGAGGATGGATGAGAGGTAAATTTTTTCTTTTGAAATAAACATAAAATGAAGGATTGAATTGCTACACAGTCCATACTGCAGCCTTGTTCTCTTGGATAAAAAGTCAGGAAACATGATAGTAAAAGTCAGAAGACTGTTTACAGCTCTTGAACAGCTATGGTTACCGGATGATTGGAAAAAGACAACGACACAGTATCCAATAGACGTTCTGCCTGTTCTGAATCACATAATTCTGAATTTATGTAAGAAAGTGAAGAAGTTTGCGGAAACCTACCTGATTCCGAATTGGAGCTGCTTGGAAAATGCAATTCTTCGGTGCTGATAATCGTAGTACTAACACCATTTGGACTTCCCATTGCAGCGGGTGTTCCTGTTGGCATTTCTGGTTCAATTTTCGCTTCCAAATCTTGCTTCTCATTGTGAGGAAAATCTGTGGCTGTTGAATTCAAAAAAACTTGTTTCAAATAATCTGTATAACTACCGGATTCATCAGGTGATTCGAATTCCTGAATTGAAAAAGAAACCAGATAGTTATAAGTGTTTAACAATTCTGAACATTAAATGATGATTTGTATCCAACAAATTTTCAGGCAGCACCATATACGCAACAAACTTGACGAAGAAATATATCCGTAGG
Organism: Dipetalonema caudispina; assembly: GCA_013365325.1. Lineage (NCBI taxonomy): Eukaryota > Metazoa > Nematoda > Chromadorea > Rhabditida > Onchocercidae > Dipetalonema > Dipetalonema caudispina. The sequence continues at coordinate 248,114 of JABVXV010000051.1, read as the reverse complement.
AATAAACAAATGTAATAAACGCAAAAAAGTATTGATGTAAGCAGTGGGCGTACGTCAACAGTTACAGCACAATGAAAAAATAAATAGGGACAGATAGAAATAATTTAAAAAAATTACACTTTTTGGTACTTTCAATCGTCCCTCACCATCATTTGAAGTTTTAGAAATTTCTAATAAACGTTTAAGTTTATTTGGAGCTGCCGGACCAGCTGCCTGTTGATCTGAAACAAAAATATGCATAAGTGCCAATGGATCACCCAGTAATATATTTTCATTTTACCATTTTTGAATTTGTAAAAATTATCTCAAAAAAAAAAGTAAACGTAAATCTGAATTTATATATGAATAAATACGTTTGAGTAAAAGGAAAAAATCTCCAATTACATTTTTCATAGGATTAGCAAGACCGATTGATTTACCATATCTAAGAGGTTGCACTAAGGTAGACTTAACGAGCTATTGTAACCTGTTCACCAGAACATAAATTAATACATTTCCCGCATAGGTTTTCACTTGGGCATTCTTACAACGGACATTTGATCAACGAAAACATCCTTATAAGATTGATGAAAATTATGTCACTAGGTGGAAATTTTTGAAAAAGAAGAGGAACGAATGAAAAAGGAAAAGGAGGAGTGAATTAAAGCAATTTAACCCATTTTTTCAGCCTTCGACGAAACAACACCCTTCTTGCGCCGCAAAAACCATTCTACGCTTGGCATACTACCCTTCCATTGACGTTCGCTGCGTACATCACTGATTAACTTAGCAAGTCGAATGCATTGATCTTCACGGTGAGCACATTCACTATAATATTAACGATCAAGCGAACTTGCAAAACAATAGCTTTGAAATAATCCTAATCATACGACTTTGACTCGTACAAAATTGAATTATTACTATTCAGTCAGCTAAATATGGTTTTATTTTCAGGCGTTAGTTTTTTTTACTGAGTGATTAAATCGTTATTCAACTTTAAACAAAAAGAAAAAGCCACTGTCAGTGTATACTTGCCTCTGTTGGAATCCTGTCCTGAATTCTGAATATAACAAAAGAATCTTATCTAAGACACTAGAAAATGGTAGAACAAATATGAATCGAAACTGAGAAAAAAATGAACATTTCAAGCTCATTTTTTCTTATTACAAAAAAATAAAATGCCATTATTTATAACTAACCGAAAGATTTCTGACAAACGTTGTGCTTCATTACGATATATGAAATTAGCCCGAGCAATTCGCTGTCGATGCCGGGCTGCTTCTGATAAACGTTTGACCAAATCGATAACGATCCTCTGATCAGTGCGAAGTTCGTTAGGAATTAATGATATGAAGTCAAGTTGTGTGATGTGTTCCGGTATAGATTCCGTAATATGCAATGAATTAACAGCTTTCCGACGATACATATCGTTCAATTTCCCACGTGAATTGTACACTTCACCAAATACCTTACTTATTGCAGCTGAAAACTGAGCAATTTCAACGATTGAAATGAAGAAATATCCGCAAAATTTAATCGAAATTTCACCAGTGGAATAAATAAAACTATGCAACGGCTACTAGAACAAGATTCTATCTTACGGATCCATGTACAGACGTTTCCTTAACGAGATTCGTATTCCAGTTACTGACGATATAACCTTCAGTAATTCTAGCAGTTATTACAAATAATGATGTTGTAATCCTGGCAGTTATAATAATAATGTTCCTCACATTGTTTCGAAACATTTGTGGTAACTTCTGACAGCGAAGAAGAGGAACTTCACATTAGAAAGTTTAATAATTCATCATTCAGAATGTTTCATCCTTTTTTCTTTTTATAGTTGATTCAGATAAATGTCATATAGATAAAACATGAATAAGATAAAAGGCATATTTAATAATTAAATTTTTGTAGACTTATTCGGTGGAAAAATAACCATATAGCATATAAACTGAAACTAAAATACGATAACAGAAGTAAAACATACGATTAATGCGACGCTGTCGTACCACTGCTACCCTTTGGGATGGCGTCTTTGATTTCGACAAAACATCTAAAATTTCAGCTGTCATTTAAAAGCCTCTATCACTGTGCCATTATTTCTCACTTCTAAAAATGACGAAAGGATAAAAATTTGGAAAGAGAGACCAGTTATATTTTTATTACAATGGAAAGAAAAAAAAGAAACTACCGATAACATTGAGCATTTGTCACTGAATGAATAAGTTAAAGTAATAAATTTAACTCCCGGAAAAAATAAAAAAATTTAATTTTTTAATAGCAAATGAAAATCTACAGAAAACTCGGAAAAAGCTAAGCGATAATAATAACCAATTACATAATCAAATCTGTTAATTTAAAATATATTCGTTAAGAATGGATATAAACGAATTATTTATATATTAGTAGGTTAGTAAAATGTTACAAAAATTATTGGAAATTTTGGAAAAATAAGACAAATTTAATAAACATACATCAATAACTTGATAAACTTCACCTGAGACATTATTAGTTTCTTCATCCACAAGTGACATATCTGGACTATTGTCTACCAAAAATAATTCTTCACTTTCGGCCATTAACAAAATTCACCCTGCAATATCTTTTTTTTTTTTCCTTCTGCAATTTTTTTTTTTTGAATGACTTAGTTCCGTGATTGTACATCGATTAAAGGGATAACATTTTTGACGCATCATTTCGCGGATATCGTTTGTACACATTTTGTACGGACACAATCATCTGCAAACTTTCCTTCCTTTCATTTTTCTCATACTTATAATTAACAAATTATATATTTCATCAGGGGATTTTCTCCGGAAATTTCCTGCACAAAAAAAAAAAGAAAAAAAAAATTCAATTATTAAATAAGTTAAAGAGTAAAAAAAAAAGTGTAACTATGTATAACAAATATCACATCACAGAACTAATTAACTGATATTATTCTCAAAAATATCTCAAATCATATCCTAAACTAACAAATTTTTTTCTCACATTGCCTAAATTTTATCGCTCTCTTTTACAACCATAATTTGAATATTTATTCTTATTTTTGTCCACATCTAACCCCTAAATCTTACCCAAATATAAATAGACTAAAGTAGAAGGATTTTTTTTTGTAGAGTAAATTTAGTTTAAATTGAAATTAAGTTAAACAGGAATTAAACTGGAACTAATTAGTAATGGTTGTAGTAGTGGTGGTGATAGTGGTAGTAGTAGTAGTAGTAGTAGTAGTAAAGTAGTAATAGCATTGGTGAACAGGGAGAAATAACAGCAGATGTATTGTTGGTGTTGTGCTGTGGTTCCATCCATCTGTTTCTTCCTTTCCTATCTGTGGTAGTAATATGAGGTGCCTCTATCCCCTACCGGTTCTCTACCAACCTTAGCTACCATCTTCTCTTTCTCTCCTCTATCATTTGGGTACCAATCGATTACTACGTCTATGTATGCATGTCTCTTCTTTTCCCATCCGGTAGATAGATACACTACCATTGACACCGATACATCTATCTATCTATCTATCTCTCTCTCTCTCTCTGTGTCTGTCTCTCTCTGTGTGTATGTTTGTGTGTGTGTCTGTATGCTGTGTCTCAGAATGGTGCACCATACACCATATCGGGTACCAATACGATGAAAATATGAACGGAGAGTGCAACAGAAGTGGAAAGAAAGATGGAGGGAATATTTCAAGAGTATGGTGAAGCTAAGAGTCTATCGTAAAGTGCCATGAAACAAATTCTGGGCCAATAATAGGACAATGATACTAGTGACAGGTTGATATATTGGCCAAGAACAGCTTTTTCATGCAAAAGTCTTCAATCAAATGATTGGCCATTGATTATTTGTATGGAAGTAAAAGATATAGTGATACAAATAAATTTAATTGACAATATGAATTCATATTAATTTACTTGTATATTACTGTATTTAATTATTGCAATGAAAATATTTATTTTTTTCAACTTAAAAATTAATCATATAGTTTTTTACATATAGTAATAAGGTATGGTCATTTCTCATTAATTTCATTTCATTGGATATGTCCAGCATTTATATGGGCTCATTTTTCATATGAATTCTTCTTTTATCATCAGATTTCTTATCATATCATATCATTGGAGTACTTACAATGTTTTTCGTACCCGTGGAAAAGAATTTCTTTTTTTCATATGATTTCAAAGAAGAATTTCATCCTTTTTTTCTTTTCTCAGTTAGGAGTATTAGTAATGAATTGGAAATAACTTACGAATATATCTGATGTAATTTGCACAATTTGAAAATATCAATGAAATGGATTTCCGAATATTTAACTACGATCGAAATTTGCTACTTTAACATAATTTAATTTCTGATTATATAATTACTATTTTCAACAATACTTCTCCCTCTCTCTATCTTTCTCTTTCACTTGTTATTGAATTGATTTGATTGATAGAACAAATAGGACAGAATAATATTTGATGGAATATGACATTTCAGGACCATGTAAAGGTGGTTTTTCCACTCATACATTAGAATGTGTTGGCACCGATCGTCTTTGCTTCAGAGTTAGACTGAAGATTTCGAATTATATCGAGTAATTTAAATCAATCAAAAAAAAAAAAACTGAAATAATTTTGACTTTCACAATACCTTAAATTAATCAATACCAATAAAAAAATATGTCAGCAAATTTTTTTTTTACTAATCAATATGATCTTTTTTCGTTTTGTTTTATTTTTGGCAAGAAAAATTTGTCGAATTATTCTCAGCCAACCATCGACAAACTTTAAGTAATAGCCAAGGAAGAAAAAATGCGTGGGATGAAACTTAATTAATAGCAAAGCAAACAGGATTTTAGTTGTGAATAGTAAATGTTAACAATAACCTTTTTTTTATTATCGTAAGTCAATCCACCAGTGGGATTCTTGCAACCGGAACAGAAAAAACAAATCGTTTTGGAACGTCGGGTATGAAACATTGAAGTAAATTCGCATGTTTTGATAAATTTTTTTAAATATTATTGATTAGAAATTTTAAATAATTCTGAATTTCGGATGTTTCTGAATCTACAATTTTAGATTCTAAGTTCTTGATCATGAATTAAGAGTAATTCCGAATTTCGAGTGGTTCTCAGTTCTCGATTTCGAGTTCTGAGTGATTCGAATTCGTAATTATGAATTCTGAATGATCCTGAATTCTGGTTGCGGTTCTGAATTCCTGATCCTGAAAACTTCCAAATCTTTCTTTGTTGTTAAAAGAAATGCTATTCTCTGCTATTTTGGAGAGATTTGTTCATCACCTTTTTATGCAATCATTCAAGAATCTCGAGATGTATACTTACTGATGCATTCTTTTTGTTTCTCTCTCTTAAATGTAAGGTGTATAGACGTGTCGCAGACCAGGTAAACCTGGAAGGACTTTTCTGATCGCTTAATATATCGTAACACCAAATGATTATGATCCTCGAATTTGTGGAAGATGCCGAAGTTGGATGAGTCAAAATTCGAGTTATAGGTTGGTTTTCTCTTTCCATTTTTCCTTTAAAGATAAGCTGATATTTAGTACATCCGATAATCGATATTCTGCAGAAATAATTAAATTTCGAACTCCAAATGTTGTGGTAAATTAAAAATTTACTAAATTCTATACCACTAATTATTTGACTATTACTTGTTAGTTACATTTGGCGATTTGAAAAATCCAGCATATCTTTGATAATTTTAAAAAGAATTTCGACCTTGTAGCATATAAAGACCAGAAAATAACCAATACTGCACCTCATTTACAAGGTCGTGCCGTTACTAAGCATGGACAGAAGTTTCGAGCACAGGTAAATTCGAAATTTTTCAAAATTCAAATTATCCATCATATCGATTTATTAATTCTCCTGCCGATATTTATTAAACAAAAAAAGAAAATCATCAAGATTGCTTCCTTAATATATAATTATCTTTAAACTTTCCTTGAAGTAATTATTTTTTTATTTATCCCTTTCTTGTTCATGAAAAAACAAATCGACAATATGTCTGATAAACATATGTATTTATGTTAATTAGTCTCATTATGAAGGATAATTTCTCATCAGACAGGTTATCAGACAAATATTATCAGGTCAGAAATCTAACTTCTGGTTTGTTCTTCTTTTTGTCTAATTACGAAAAATCTATCCAATTTTATCCTACTTTTATTTCCTTCATTATGTTTAATGTAAATCTTACGCCATCTTGTCATGTACCAGTGTAATCACATTAAATGTTGTTAATTATGCAATATTTAATATGTTCGTGTAATCTATTAAAAATGTTGCATGCTACAAAAGAATTTAACTACCTGATAATAATTATCATTGTAGACAATGGCTAATAATCGAAAAACTGAACACGAAATTGAAAAATTATATGGAAAGAAAGGCACGCCACAGCAAATATTTGAATTTGATGACCATTTGGTTGATATTAGTGAAGATGATGATAAAAGTATTTAATTAAATTATACTTTCTTCTCATATATTTTTCTTCTTTTCATCATTGAATCGTAAGCTAAAATTGTACATGACTGTGTGTTTTGGTCATTTATAAAAATTTTTTTAAATCTCTGTCTACTTTATATTATATTATTGATTTTTTTAAAGAAAAGAAAACAAATGAAGATAAAGTAAGATGATTACATCAAAAGATTCAATCATCAAAACAACCATCACTTTTTCAATCGTAGAAAAAAGTGGTAGGAACGAATATTAAAGGTGTTGTTGATGATACTGCTGTTGCTGATAGTGCTAGTGGTGGAGGTGGTGGTAATAATGGAACAGAGTTAATTGAAATAATTACGAGCAAAGTAGAAAAGGTTTCTGAAGAACTTGAAACAATAAAATCTCACATCGCAAAACAGGAAAGAAAAGTAGACAAGAAGTTAGAAAAAGCGATATCCGATTTGCCATATATGAAATTTGTTATCTTACTTCTCCTCCACATATTACTTCTTCGAAATTATCTGTACTGATTGACAAACACATAAATTCACTATGTCAATTCCAGTACTGCATTTGATTTCAATAAATCAGAAATTGTCAATACAAAAAATCTCAATAGACTTTAAAAAGTAATTACTTTATAGCTTGTGTATGTTAATTTCGTCTGAAAAAAAAAATTTCATTTAAAGTTAATTGAAATATTCTGTCACTTCTATGTAATTTCTTTATCAATTTTTTTCATATTTTTACAATTTCACAGTCTTTCGCTATCATTTGAAGCTTGCAGTTTAACTCCTACAGTGTACTTCAAACCTGTCATTCTTTATTATTTATTAATTTTAAATACAAATAATGACAAGTGATCGATTATTTACTTTTATGTGTTCTTTGTTTAAAATGTTAGCAAAATTTTTAACACACTTTGTATTGAATTCAATACTTGAAAAAATACTTTTCCATTTCCACCATATAATTCCGTTTAATACTGTTAACGTTTTACAAAAAATGAATATGTAATTTTTTTACTGATAAAAAATAACTACTAAACATCAAATATAACTATTAATTTATACATTTAATTTGTTTTTAGAAACATTATGGAATAGCGTACATATATATATATATATATATATATATATCAAAAAAGATTTAATTTAACATGAAAAATCGGAATTCACAATTAACAATAGTTATGTTGTTAATTAATTAAGCATGAAATTAAACTGGAATGGAAAAAGATATAGTTCGAAATGAGAAACTGATATGTAAAAATGATAATAAATACGTTCAACATATTGCAATATAATTAAAATAAATAGTATAGTCTTATAACTGCTAATTAATTAAGTTTAAAATTAAATCGAAGTTTATACCAATCAAAATAATCTTTGTGATAGGAAAAGAAGTAAATATCTTTCAAAACATTTTATACGTTAGCAATGTTTATATTTTAAAATCAAAAACATCAACATATTAATAGCATTTAAAATATATAAAAAGAGAAGAGGGAAGAGAAAAAAGACATTAATTACAACATGAAATAACAATGATTTTTCTTCAACACAATAGTACTATTATTACAACAGAAAAAAAAAATCATTTTCGATATAATTCTTCTAACTAAATAATAAATTTAAAATTTAGCAATCAATAGAATAATCAAATAAAATAATCAATTTGAATGATAAAATAATATTTCCAGAAATTTGATCAAAAGTTTTATTCATTGCAGCAATATGGATTGTGTATCATATATAATAAAAAGTAATGTAAGTTGTTGTTAATTAAAAACAGATATAACTAAAAAAAAAATGTTTGACTTTTAACCTCTTTTTGCAACATTTTCCAATATGAAATTAAACTTTTATCTTTTCAAAATCAGTTCATTTCTTCTGTTGTGTTACTTTATATAATTCAGTTTTCAGAACTTCCTCATAAATTTGAATAGTTTCACCAATTTAACTAAAAGATGATGAGGAGAAAAATATCTATGGCCATACAATCCATCTTTAATGGAAATCCTATCGTTCAGTTCTTACAATATTCTGATTCTTGTTACCATATGGCCACAAGTACTTTCATAAATATAACCTAAGCCTATTAATCATTTGACGATAGGTATTTCCATCAAATAAATTATCGACGTAAACTTACAATTGCTTTGTATGTCTATGTTATTAACTGATTACATAATAAGGATCATTTCGATTCTTTAAAAAGAGGTAATATTTTTTTAAAAGAAATATTCCTTGCAATTAAACCGATTACTTAAGCAATCAAAGAAAAGAAGAAAAGAAAATCATAACTGTTGTTTTATGCATAAATTCTTTGTTACGTTAAAAAATAATCGAATTTAAATAAATTTTCAGGTTATCCAAGAAGAAATAATTCCATTAAATGCGATGAATACCAAAAAACTATTGAACCAACCTTTTCTGAATGCAATCAATCTTCTCATTTTTCGTTACTCAAATGAAATATTCTAATTCTTACCATTGAACGGTCATATCTTTGTGATACGTCACTCATTCCACGTGAATATCTCTCCAACGTTATTTTATCTTCGATCGACCATATCAATATGTTGCGTATAGTCGATCATTTATTCAACCTGAGCAACTTCAACTTCATGATCAGATATTGCACATTGTCGAATGATCATATCAGTGTTATGTGTGCAATAGACGACTTACCAAACGTGAACAACTCCAAACATCATTTGTTAATTCATAACCGTACCGGTTCATATCACGGTTCATATCAGTCAATTCCAACGTTGTTAGCTAATGAAAGATAATAATTATTGATTAGGTAGATACATGTAATAGATTTATTGTTAAAATTTAACTTTCTTTTTTTTAAATGAAATGTGAAACTGCCAAGTCAGAAAGATATAATTATATGACAATATGTAATTCAACTGATAACAATGAAAATTTTATTATGATATAATGACAGTATTGGTTCAAGAGTAATTATAATCAACAATTAAGCTATTAGCTTAGAAAATTATAATCAACAATTATAAATGGATTACAGCGATATTTCTTTTTTCCTAGATTGTCATTTGTGTAACATTTTAATTAGAAAAATTAGAGGAGCAAACTTTTGTCATCAATATAATAAACTAGTTGAAAATGCTTCTTCAATTATATCATTTATGCAAAAAAATTTTTAAGCTTCGCTATACCAATCTAAAAAAATGGAAAGACATATACAGTTGTTAAAATATTTTAATATTAGATGAGTGATTATTAAGCTGTCGTTGACGCGTCTGTTCGGCGATAATTGATTGCATTGTTTCGATATTATAATCAATCTTATCTTCTGCTTGCTTACATCGAATCCATCGCCAAAATTGTCGAAAATGTACAATAGCTTGCTGTCGATAATTTCCCACAATTAAAACGAGAATTAAGGCAGATAGAAAAGGCATTAGTATGGTTAGTCCATGCGCCATCTGCAATCTAATAAATTTTTTTCTGTAAAATATCAAATTATTCAAAATGTTCAAAAATTTCTATCTATAGTTTGATACATTTACGATAACAGGAAAATTCGATAAGAATGCTGGATCACTGTGAGAAAAATATGTTCAACTAAAAAACGGTTCACTTAAAATTTAACCGATAATTACTTCATGATGTCTATACATATATGTATATACATGTACATTACATGAATGAAATAATCATAGTAAATTTAAAAATTTAATTACAGATTTTTGATGAAATTAATTTGTTGGCATAAATTATTTCACCTTACCTCATACCAGTTCTTCAAAAAGACTCGTAAACGGTAATCATCGTCAATATTACCCATAATGAAAACGATACGAAAATTTGCTTCGAGAAGTTCCAGAGCTAATCCCCATTTTTCGAATAGTTGTAAAAAGGTAATTATTAACAATGCAATGGTTAATGATCGATTGTGCATCCAAAATAATGACTTAATTTGACATTGCCTTATTGCGACACATATCATTAACAGAAATGATAATGATGGCATCAATATGAGGACTAACAAACTGAAAATGTAAAAAATGAAAATTATATTTTTAAATGAAAAAAATATGTAAAGTTTTATTTTTGATAAGTAGGCTAAAATCTAAAATAATTTTGTTTGGTTATTAAATCTTAACCAACTTACAACGTAAGTATTTTTTTACAGGTGAAAAGTGTTTGTTAATGTCAGCCATTTAAAATTATGATTTATTAAATATTAATTCCAAAAAAGGAAGAAAAAGAATGGAACTTACTAAACAACAACAGCAGAAGTAGTAGTAATTAATAACTGAAGGAATCGCATATCAATAAACAGTATGGAAATGATGTAAGGTAATGATAAAAGTATCATAGCATGGATAAGTGAATGATGATTAGGATTATGTTCAATAAATAATGAAAAGTATGAATTGGTGGTAAGATAAAGTAGGAATAATATTTGGATATTACCGAAATTATGTACCATTTGATATTTAAGTATTTCCTAGAATGATTAATTGATAAATTTGAATAGCAAAATGTGAGAGTTTCAGTTATTCAAGTCATTTTGTTAGAATTATGCTACAGTGAATCATTTGATTTTTAGAAAAATTTAACAATTTCTTTCCTATAAAATGACAATTATCAAAAACGAATGTCCTAAATGAAAAATTAATGAATTAGTTAAATAGTAGAAACATATTTTTAACAGATAAACTATCCGTAACATTTTTAATATCTATTTCTGATAAGACTTGATTTTATATGAATATGTTTTGATGATAATATTTCAATTTATTGGAATGGTATATGTTTATAATTTAGATTGGCTTTATTTAAAATCAAGTTTTATTTGAAATATTTGAAACGGAAAATTAAAACAAAAAAACCTTTACAACAGCAATATACATCGGACTAGTTGCATCATTCACATTGTTATCAACAATAATTTCTGTATGATAACAAATATCAATGATTAATGTATAAGATAGAAAACCAATTGCAAGAACAATATTAGAGATGGCAAAATTGATAATCAATAATGGTAATCTGCATTAGTTTTTAAAAAAGTTATCAATTCAGAATGGACTTCATATTTAATAGTCATTCATGAACATCATTTTCATTTTTTCTCTTATAGCTATTTAATATCCAAAAATACCTAACAATTGATTAGGTAAAATTTAAAAATATTATATAACAAATAATTATGAACAATTTAAATACAAACACTTGAAAAAAGTTAACTGCTGAGAAAATAGTAAAAACAATATCGGTCACGCTTTTTTCCATTTGTCGGTGGTTAATTTTAAAATGTTACATTACCAAATAATAATGTTCATACCTTTTATATCTACGGCAATCCACACATTTAATATTCAAATATAACAAATAGCTATTTAATAGTATCGATGTAAGATAAAATAATAAAAATTTTGGGTTAGCCAAAAAATTAACACCGTCTCCATTGTTGAATTCCAGTGTCCTGAAGTTTGCAAATTTTTGAACAAGTTTAGTTTTTTACCACTTACCGACAATTCATCAAACTAAGTAAAAAATTAAAAAAAGGAAACTCACTGATTGTCGATATGCTTGGATGGATGAAATATAATGTTCGATATAAGAATAATCAATTTATCATCGTTCATTTCTATTAAAAATATCACTCCAATTTTTATGAAAAATTAAATATCAGTAATGCTGATTATTACTAACAAAAATAAAATTTAATGTTCGTCATTAAACAGGGTACAAACTATGTTTGCAGAAAATTTTCTGAATTTTTCAAAATATTTTTAATTGAAAAAAAATTTGGATAAGTTTCTAGTATAAAAGAAAAAGAATGTTTATTTTTTGAATTAATATTTGAAAGTGTAACAATTTACTCCACAAAATGCAATGAAAAGTATAATTTGATTTTTTAAACTTTAAAACAGTAATTTTTCATATTGTTGTGAAACAAAGCAAAATCCGCCAAAATTTTGAAATGTGTCAAATTTTTCCAAAAAAAAGAAGTGCTAAATTTTCAAAAATTACCAAAAATTTAAGTCAGAAAAAATATTATATAAAAAAGAACTTTAAAAGAAAGGTTATACTAAAAATTTGTGTACCTTTCCAGTGGTATTGGCATATGCAATTAATGAGAAATGATTGATTTCGTTTATAACTGTTGATATTCCGATAGGAATCAATTGTAAGTTTTGTTCAAAACAGTCAATTTGCGAAAATGATGAAGACTGGCAAATTTTTGTTGAACTTGTTAGGTACCCAACATATCCGGAAGCGATATTTAATGATCGGCAATTACCGGATGTGGTAACAATAATTACCGATGATATTGTATTCACATCATTATCGGTTTTGCAAACTAGCGGATGAAATATTAATGGCAGCTAGACTAACAGACAGTACACATACAGATATTTGCAGATAATATAGGATATCGATTAATTGATAATGTTAATTTTTACAAGTTATAATCACCCTGACATATTTTAATTATCATAAATCAAAATTATTCCTGTAATTTGAAAAATTGCTGTGCCGATTTCGAATTGCTGTGCCGATTCCGAATTGCTGTGCTATCGCCGTAAATATGCACTAATTGAAGAGGTAATTTAAAATTTATCAATAGATGGATATAGATAAGCCTGGCACAAGCAAATCGAACGATATTTAAAACAAATTTAAATCCAATTTCCACAAGGAAAGTCTTGAAAGGCGTCCGGGAAATACTAAATTAGTTTCTCCAACTTCGTATTTTATTTTAAGAGAAAGAAAATATTGGATTAGAATTTTTCTTTTTCCACGAAAATTGAATCGTAATAAAACCAAAAATGTGCAAATGTTTTGTAAGCATATCAAAGTAACATAGGTGAATAAATAATTTACTTATTCTACTTTGACGAGTATTTCATTAAATTTTCTTTATAGTTTCCTTTTTAACAACACATATAATTTTTGAGATTGCATATTGGCCAAACAACAATCAGAGCAAAATATGTATATTTACGCATATTTCATTCTTCAAAAAAATTACAAAAATTTGAAATAATTTCAAAAAATCTCAATGTAAAAACTAATCATTAACAAAAATCATACAGCATAGAGTTGATCATAATGACATCAATATTAATAATAATAACACGAATATCATTAATAAAGTCAAACAAATAAATGTGCATGGTAAAGAATAAATTAATTACATTGATTACTCTTAATTATAAAAAGTGAGAATAATATTACAAGAGTATTCTTTATGGTCAAGAAAACATAGCCGTGGAAATTAAAACTGATATCGTCGTTTCTATTAAATAAGGCAGTAAATAAAAAAAATTCAAAACCGATATTCAAATATTATAATATTACTATGAATCAAATGTGATTTGTATTTCTCGAATATTAATTATTATATTTTACAATAATCAATTGAATAATTATTGTATCTCGAATTTGTATAAATCAATTATGTTATCAAAAATGCAAGAAATGAAATGAACTTGAATAGTGCAGGTCTTGCCTAATAATAAAACCAAAGAAGGTGGATTTCAATTATTATTAAAGGTCATAAGGTAGCTTAAACTATCACTCCAACCGTGCCGCAGCAATTATCATAAAAATCATATCAATCAACCATTTCTCACTTTTAATGAAACAGAATTGTGTCATTTTTTAAATTAATTAGGCGGAATTGGCTCTTCATTATGCTTTATGTATGATAAGCAACAATTATAAAATAATTGTATGCAATTCACATAAATTACTCGAAATTTCAATGGTAGAAACCAAAAATTGATTAGTTGCGTTGGTGGCCAAACACAAATATCCAACTGAAACAAAATTGTATTTTTTAATTAATAATCTTTGACTAATTTTTCAACTAATTCGAGCCAAATTTTATTGCAAAAAGAAGTCATTGAATAATATGAAATCACTTATGGTAATATTATCAAAATAAAACGAAAAATTATAAGGAAACACTTTTTTTTGTCAATTAATAGAATTTGATACATTACTAATGGATGCTTACAATATAACAAAATGAATAGTAAATTATTAGCAATGAAACAGTTTGACAATTTAATTATTTATATTTGATAATTTAGCTGTAGTTATTACCATCTAATTATTTCATAACAAATGTTAAATAAATAGAGAATATTTTGAATTTAAATTAACTTTCAAGAAAAGGAACGAAAGAATTATCTTGTCATATTGTATTCATTCTTAGAACAATTTTCACAGAAATTTCTTCTTTTTTCTCTTTTGAATACATACGATAATTCTTATTAAACGATTTAAAAAAAAATAATAATTATATTAGCAAACCAAAAATATTCGGATGAATTTCCTTCGATATTCAGCGATAGCATCAACAATCGAATTACCTTCCAATAGTGCAAGTCCTATAAATTTAGATATTGAATAGTCTAAACGTAAAAAAGTCTATCCAATGATTAATTTATATATGAAGCAAAGATGTTAAGGACTCGAGCAGATTGGAAACTTTTCCTATTCTGTTTAATCCTTTTTTTTATCAACTAACATTTAGCTTTACAATATCATATTTGATTGGGATAATTGATTAGAACATTTTTGAATGCATAATTTTTATGTTAATTCGCCAATAATCATCACTTGAATTAAATTGAATAGAATGAATCATAATTAATTTGGAATTTGTGGGAGTTGTTTAAAAAAAATTCTCAAAGGAAATAAAAGCAAGTAAATTAAATAAATAAATATAATGCATGATGAAGTGAGAATTGATCATTTAAACAATTTAAACTTGCTAAAATTCTTTTTTTCTATTTTTTTTTTATACTCATCATTGTTAAATCAAAGGATACAGCATCGAAAAATAATGGTCATTTATATTTTATTTTCTTTTTAGACTACAATATTTTTCATCATATCATTCAGATATCATTATTTGTATAATTACTTTCTTGAATAATATGTATCTTAGTATTTCCGTACTACAAAATAGAAATGAATACTATAATGGTTACCGGATATAAATATTGATCCAAAAATAGGTGATGCAGCAATATCACATGCAATTTTTTTACTCACAATAGTTGCTTTAGTACCACATGTCACTGTCCTTTCCAACCATCTGTACCAAAAATGGCACATTGGTCCAATTACTGGGCCCATTGTTGCAAACCGTCCTCAACAATAATTACAACATTGTATACACACAAAATATAAAACAATTTAAATTAGCCATAACATTTTTTATGCTTACCGTTTTAGCCACAATAACGATATAAATTAGTTTTAGCAGTACTTTCAACAATTGGATATTCCTTCATATCTAATCCTATTATTTGTTAATTGCAAAATTATTTCTAAATATTAAAAATTTAAAAACAAAAATGATAGATTTTAATTCGTCGGATAAACAATAAATTGACAAACTTGTCCTTGCAACATTAAATGGTTTATTTTGATCAGGACTATAATCGCCACTGATCCATTGTTGCAATACATCGGATATAACAAGTAATGAGGATGTCACCGCGGTATTTGTCAATAATAATTTCCTATCACCTGATAGCCACACTTTTTGCATGATTTCTGTTGTAAAATATCAACAAATTACATTTTTATATCTTCAAGGATGATTAATATATCGAAACTTCAGTACATCGAATATTTTCAATGGTTGCTAAGCATGAGAAAAAAAAAGAAAGGACAAAAAAATATTTCAAAATTCCATCATTTATGTCGAAATGTTTGAAATTATTTAGCTAGGAAATTTTTTCTAAGAAATTGAATGAAATTGAGAAAAGTATTGAAATTACATTATAGGAAGAATTTTGTTAGTTAATAATATTTATTTAATTGCTTGAATGAATTATGATATAACATTTAAGTAAATTTTTTCTTTGGAAATCAAGGCGAAGAAGAAGTATTACTTTATATTTTGACCATAGCAACATTACGTAATATCTATCTTAATTTATGAATTCTTATCTTTAGTTTTTCCAGTTTACCGAATTAAAAATCAGTCAAAAGTTGTAACACGATCAAAAATGAAAGTAAACTTTCCTAATAGAAAATAATACTAACGAATAAAATAATCAGGAATTGGATGAAATAGGAAAGAGTGATAACCGAAAGTTTGAAATCCTTTTAGGATAGATATGTCCGGTATAATTGACCATCATGTACATATATATATCCGTTCATTGGAATGAAGTAGGCAAGCCATCAAAGAGATTGTTGCTTAATTCTTCTTTGTTTCTCTATTAGTTTATTACAATGATTTCTAAAGCTTCTGATAATTTCACATTCTTTAAAACAAAATTTACATTTCTTTGAAATTCGAAATTTCAAAGAAATGAAAATTCAATTATAATCAGTAGATTCTTGATTTTCAACACTTTTATCATAGTCGATTAACATTTAACAATGCTATTTCGCTTAGCCTTTGACCTCCCAAAATTCGTTTTGCTTCTTTTACCTTTGAACTTTCCATAAAATCCCGAATATCGCTTGGCCTTACCAATTTACACTGTTTTATTTCAAAAATTTATATAAATTGAGGAACAGCAAAATTTATTTCATACTATTAAAATTTAGAAAATTTAATAGAGAATAACCAGTAATCTTATTGATGTAGGATAAAATAAGTTATAAAAACGAATATGGATGAATAACTTATAATCGATGCCAATCATTGAAATGATTTATAGAGAAAAGTGCGAAAGAATTGCACTTCATAATATTTACCTATCTTTTCTCGATTATTTCAACAAAATTAACCAAGTTGCAATGTCAAGGTAAATAAATAAGTTCAAGCTTAGCTTCTTTAACTTTTATCTTTTCATCCTTCAAATATGAGATAGTCAACGATAAATACTATCAATTAGGGTAAAGAAATAAATGCTATTAACCTGCACAATATAAGGATGAATTGAAAACTTGAAACTGTGATCATAGCCTATTCTTTTCAATTTGGATAAAAAATTTGATTTCATCAACTTTAACTAAACAATCAAGCAAATAAACAAATGACAATCAACGTATAGGGAAGGGAAATAAGCTAAACTCTAAATAGCATAAATAATTAATATTAATTAACCGAAATTCATTAAATCCTATTTTCATTAAGCAGACTCTATGAAACTACTATACTAACGAAAGGAGCGATAAATTTTAAGCAAAAATATTAGTTTTACTGTTGTAGGATAGTTTTACTTAGCTATTTCATTGCATTTATTATTAATAAAGAAAAATCAAATATTTCACTACAAAAATTGGCTTACAAAATCAATAATTAGAGATAGGATAAAAAAAATAAAATTTCCGTTCAACATTTTGTTGGCAATTTGAGTAATATTTTCTTGCCTGAATTTAATTAATACAAGTTATATCCCAAAGAAATAAGGAATAAATAAAATAGAAAGAATAATAGCTAATCATTCATTAGCATCAATTTAAGTGATAAATGATCTAATTTGGAATAAGACAACCATTATTGGTTATCATTACTTTGTATTAATTAGACATCAAAAGATATAATTTGAATATGCTAGCCATTATTGATTATGATCACTTTGCATCGATCAAATGATAAAAAGTAAATTCATGTTTTGGTAGCCATCACTTATTATTATCACTTTCTGTTGATTAATTGATAAATGACATAAATTAAAATACTTTAGCCATTATCCACTATCAGCATTATATGTTGATCAAACAATAAAAGTAAATTCAAATTTAAATAACAATGACAAAATTTGGACTGTAATAGTTATCAATCATTATCACTACTTCATGTTAATCAAATGACAAATGATAAAATTTAAACCAAAACATTTGCTTCTTATAAAAAAGTAAAAGTCAAAGAAGCTAACGAATGAATGGCATAAGAAAAGATAATTCCATGAGAAGAATAAATTAATAGCAATGAATGAGTTACTTCAATTGATTTCCTGTGGGAATATTGTCCAATAAAAAATTCATTCAGCTAAAGTGGAAAAAATTGCTAAGAAAATGTTAAAAAGTAATTTATCGGATTAGTCTATAAAAGTGCTTTAAGCTTTAAGCTGGGAAATTGCTGCTTTCTTAAAATTATCCTTTAAAGATAGACGAAAACACTTTTAAATCGGGAATAAATTTTGATAAAAGTTGGGAAATTTTTGCTAAAATTTAGTAATGTACGGGAAATTTGGAAGACAAGAAAAACAACTAATTTTTAACTTTATTTGAAATGTATTTCATGAAATTTGCAACATAACAAAAATTTCAAATTCATTAATGTAAGATATAAATTTAAAAAGTGTTTTAATAATATATTCTTGTGAAAAAGATTTCGTATTTTTTTATTTCATAGATATAAGAATTTATTACATTTATATTCTCATATTGACTGAAATATCATTTTTTATTTATGCTTTATATTTTAGCTTCATTATCTTAACAATAACAAATTATTACTTTTATACATTCTGGCAGAAATAATATCTAAACTTATTGTAGCAAAAGAAAATCTTCTACAAAATTAATTAATCTTAATGTTAATTAATAAGGTGAAAAAATGTAATAAATATGCATGATCTTATATGCAATACAACATGTATTATTATTTTGAATCGGTGCTGATTTTTCATCCATATTGAAATCACTTAAATTAATTTGATTATATTGCATGTTTTTTCAATTCTAAAAGGGTATTTTAAAAAAATTGAAAAGCAAAAAGTAACGAAACGGGCGATCAAGAAAAGCCGACGATGTGGAATTTATCAATATTCAAATTTTTGCTTTTTTCTTCATTTTGTTACCTTCATTAACGCTGTGCTTGATGGGCGAAGGAACGACCACGTGGATTACACGGAATTTTTTGGAGTTAAAGTTAAAGAAAAAACAGTACTACCATAAAAGTGGGATGGAAAGGAATTTTAAAACAGATTCAAGAAAAAAAAAACAGAAATTTATGTGCATAGAAATAAAATTACTGTTTTATCTCTCTCTTTTTTCCAATATTTGAAATTTAACTTAAACTAAAGGCAATTCATTGTTTAATAAAAAGTTCATTTCCTTTTTAAACTCACTTTTCATCCAACTATATATGCTATAAAATTTGAAATTGTTGCACTTCGGATTCATTTTTTACTGCGTTTGTTTATTTCTAATTTGAATAAAGGAAAAGAATAAGTTGTGAAAGGAATGAGTTCTAGTTTGACTAAATGAATATAAAAAAATTGAAATGAAGCAACTTTCAAGCCTTTTTCCCTTTTCTTTTTTGTTTTACTTTTCAACCTTCCAACTGAAAGAGAGAAATCATTCATTTTTCACTTCCTTAACTTATTCTCATATTGCTTCTTTTCGTTTATCTAAAAAAGAAATAATTAAAAATTTCTTTTTTTCTCTCTCCCTTCCTTTCTCTTCCATATTTCCCTAAAAAAAACATTAGTACGTTATTTATATCTATCAGCCAATTGTTAGCAAAGAAAATTTTCGTAAAATTTGGTCAATATATCAAATCTTTAATATGCTCATATTTTTAAATAAGCTATTTTAAACAAATTATCAGTTGTCACAAGTTTATCAAAATGATTTCTTAGCAGAGACTTGCAAATATTTTAAAGTATCTCAATTGTTTACTTATTTACTTACTTTCACTTCTTCGCATATGCTGTGAAAAAGTTAATTACTTCCTCCTTTTCATATTATTTCACATTTCCTTCAATGTAAGTGACATTTTCGTTTCTTTTTTTCTTTCTTTAAATGATATTTTTTTTTTTTTTGTTTCTTTTTGTTCCTTTTTATTTTTACTTAATGAAGCAAAAAATGAAAATAATTAGCTTCCCTTTATACCTCATATCACTTCTTACTTTATACTTAATCAACCGATTTATATGAGGAAATAATAAAAAGAAGATGTAGTCGTAAATATTTTCTGAAGAAAACAAAAAAATGTAAATGTTCGCTGAAGAATTTTACTAACTGTACAATTGATTGGCATTGATCAATCATTTGTTTTTATTAAATTTTCCATCATTCTGTTTACTTTTATTTTATTTTAAGTTTTTCCTTAAATAAAAAAATGCAAAATTTGAGCGAAATGCAGCATTAGTAGTTATATTTTTTTTTGAATAGAATCGATTACTACAAAATAAATTAAATAATTGACTCATGGACTCATTTAATAATAAAAACTGTATCATTGATCAACCGAAAAGCATAATGACTAATAAATTGACTAATTGAACGATAGCAGCACTTGAATGTGATTTCTAAGAAATTTTTTGTAATAAATTCAATATTTGTACTTCAATTTCAACTTAACAGCATAAAGTATTTGAAGAATTGCTAAAGGTTGACATCATTAATAAACCAAATAGATTGTGCGTTGATTGAATAATTAAATGAACAATTGAAGTGTTGATTTTTCAGTTATTTCAAAAGCGTCAACAAAACCTTTCTTTCAAGTCTTTTAAGTTCAATTTGAGAATCCTAAAGGCAATTTAAATTTGAAAAGCTCAACGGCAATTTAATAGTTTACTCTGCAGGAATACATGCCTTTTCAAGCCATTGTTAAATTATAAAATCTATTTAAAAGACAAATCTAACATCCCATTTTCAATTGTACCAATTTTATCGTATCCATCTAAGTATTCTCTATTTAATTCATTCCATATGATTGATAGAATAAGTTGCTTTCCTTAACAAAAAAAATGAAAAAGTTTTTTTTTTGTTTGAGTGCATGTGCCATTGCTTACTTACTTATTGAATAGCATAGCATTCCCAAAATATCAAAAATAAGATGAAATTCTTTTCTGCTTATTCTTCTTTTTCTTCTCTTAGCTTTATCTTTCCCTTGCCTCAAATTCGTTAAAAATTCAAAAAAAATAAGCAAATATATTGATTATTAAAGTAGTTTTAAGTTTATATAAAAGTAATCCAAAATAGAAATTTATTTTTATTCTTATAATTTGAGAATTCTATGACAAAAGCTATTTATGATACATTCCTTCATTAAAAAAAAACTTCCAAAACTTGTAGAAAGAATAGATTTATTGAATTTCTTGAAAAAGTCTTGTAGTGATATTTTTTGGAATTTTTTAGCCAATTGCATTTGAATAATTTATTGAAATATTTCTTCAAATTTTATCATCTGCAAAAGATATGAAATGATACAAAGTATGCATATCATTAATGTATCTATTAAAATTCAATTATTACCAAACGTGATTAGATAAATTTTACGTGCAGAAAATTTATTCGTTCTTGCGTAAAATTGATATTACCTAAATTTTGCTTATTTTTTCACAAATATCAAAAGTATGTTTGATATTTTATTATTTTTTCCTTTGATTTCAGAAATTACTCATTTCTTTACGTATGAAACAAGCAGAAATTGTCACATTTTAAGCTATCGAATGAAAAAATTTCATTTTTTTTTTTCCTTTAGAAATCATTCAATCGCTTTATTTATAATCATTTTGTTTGATGTTTTACTGTATGTTTGTTTCATTTAATCTGAAGAAAACAAAACATATTTTGGTAATTATTACTACATTATTCTACTTTTCATCTTTACATCGTATTAATTTTATTGTTATACTTTTATAATAATTATTACCACCAGAAATAATTTTTTTTCACATTGTATTAAGTAATTCTAATGATTAATTTTAGTGTTTAAATTTATTTATCATTATCCTAATTTATTCCTTCTTATTTTCTTAATTCCATTTGAAATATTTCAAAATTATCTAATTTTTTAACTTTTGGAGTGATAATTTTGTGTTTCTTTTTATTTTTTCTTTTTTAAAATATTTTGTTGATAATATAAATTGATGTGAAAAATTTGCAGAAGCATCTTATTTACACAATATCTGTGAGTGAGGAGAATTGAAGTTGTTGGGTTATTGACATCCATTTGTAAATCTATTAATTACATCTTATCCATTGTTTCTTCTCATTTTAATTATTTTCAATTGTTTGATTCTACCGTGAAATTTATGCTAATAAATTAGAAAGAATGTGTTATATTTCAAGTAAAAAAACGAAACAAATTTTAAAAAATAAATAATTGAAATAAATTTTTCATTTATCTATTTGTAAAATTTTATTTAAGTTTATAACGTAAAAATGATGTGATATTTGTGATATAATGTAATATAATAACATTTAAAAACTTTCAGATTCAAAGTGGCGGGTTGGTTTTTGGCACGGTTACTTTATCGTTCTCTGTAAGTTTTCATATATATCATTCTTTCCTATCAGTAAACAATGAATGAATGGTTAAATAATCTGATATGGATGACAATAGCAGACTTCCTTCCGGAAATCTGTTACTGTAATATATCCGGCATGCAATTTACTGATTATCATGATTGTTTTGTTACTAAAAAATATGAGTAAATTTTAAGTATTATCAAATTTCCGACAGAAAATCTGCTACTGTTGTGTCAAACAAATCATTCATTTTGATATTATACGGTAATGCATTTTCTTCTATAATAGCAGAAAAAAAAAGAGAAAAGAAAAGAAAAGATGAATACGTTTGAAAAATTTTAAATTGCTTTTTTTTTCGCGATATATTAAATTAATTATTGATAAAAAAGAAAGTCTAAAAGTTTTTTTCGAGAAGAAAATTTTCCATTTAAATCATGATATTCCATTAAAATGTAAGAAAACGAACATTTTTACTTTAAAAGTTATTTTTATCATTACTATTCCTAACGTCATTATCATACGATTTAAAAAAATGTGAAATATTCTCATTAAAAAGTAAGTAAAAAGGACAGAAAACTTTATGATAAATATGATGCAAACTTAGAAAACGGAAATTGAACTTGTAGAAAAATTGTTTATTAATGATAATATACGAAATATACACTACGAAAAAAAAAAGAAATAATTTGTAATATGTAGAAAGCTTAAATAGGATTTAGAAGAATATGTTAAACAAACGATTAGATGAAAATGAAAAATTGCTAAAAATTATAGAACTGTCATAAATAATCCACTAGTAAAAATTCCAAAAAGTAATCAATCAGTTGAGGTATTAGTACGAAAATTGTGATAATTAAGATTGAGGGCATCATCAAGAATAGTTAGATAGACGGATGCAAACAAAATTTTAATAAAATATTTCATAAAATGAAAAAATATCAAAAGTACTTAAATACGACGAATTAATCGAAAAATAAAGACTAATGGATCAAATAAAAAAAGGGACAGATGAAATAAAAGCTTTGAAATTGGTTTATGATTAGGAAAAGATTTACGGTTCATAATATAGAATATAAAGGAAGCAACAATCGGATTGGAAAGATCCGGCTTGCTTACTTTCCTGTCTGCTTTTCATGCCTAATCACCAAATAGACTTCGTGTAAAAAAGATTTCCATAATGCTTTTATTCAAAATAGGGCGATGTTAATATAAAGCTATCATAGGAAGTATAAATCATTTCGTACTGAATGATCGAAAATAATTGGTTCAGAAGTTTGATAGAAGTGGTCAATATGCAAATAACCAAGAAGGTCATTACTTGATACATAAAAATAGTATAGATAATCTTTGCTTAGCTCATTAGAAGTGCTAATCGTAGATTTTTTTTACTCATAAGGATAGATAGTACAGATGAAAAAATATTCGGCAAATGAGCTTTCCTCTTTTCCGGACTTAACATCCAAAAATTTCATCGACGATATGCAAATAACCACACAGTAGCAAAATAATTAATACGTTTTACAGCGATATCGATTTTGCCCTAATTCTATTTCTATTATAACTTAAATTATTATTTAGATAAACCAACGTTTTATGAATTGCCAAATTATATTGTAATATCATAGTTTTGATAACTTTTTTACAAGTAATTCGAAAGAAAAAAAATTTTCGTTTTATGATAAGAAGGGCATAACTATTTATCACAATAGGTGCTATCAGTAAATTTGCCGAAATAAATTATTCTGTTTAAATATATTAGGCTAAAGATTATGTGACTAGTCCAAACTTCTGCCAAAATCTTCATTTTTTGTCTTATTCAAAATTTATTTCATCTCAAAAAGACGCAGAGGAAGCAGAAAATATTTGGTAGGTAATTACTTAAAACTGTCGAAGTAGTACGAGATTATTTGCATACTATATCAATTGTAAATAGTACATAAACTTAGATCCACTCATTATCAGTGAGAATTTGAAAATATAATAAAGGAATTATATTTTACCACCTTTAACTAACAGAAAGATTAAGTTGCAATTTATCAATAAAAAAACTGTTACTATCTGAAATAATTTATAAAACAATAAACTAATTTTAAAGCAACGAAATAGCAGAAAACGATGTTAATATTTATATACACTTCAGATATTAATAATCGTTGTATTCTAAATTTCAAAAAATTTTTTTTACAGGAAAATTTAGCCAATTACTCCAACTCAGTTCAATTTTTTTCATTTATTTAATTTTTTGTCCTTTCTATCCTTCATTTTCTTTTAAATTTGCTAAAATTTTCATTATTTTTCCAAACATTGTATTTTCCATCTCTGTGATCATTCTCAGCTTTATGCATACAACATTCATTTCATCGTTTCATTTAAATTGCTAATATTTATTTTTTGCATCCTCACCACTTCATTATGTGAAGTATCCAATTTCACAAAATCTCTCCGACACTTCATATACTTTTTCTTCTAATGTTTTTTTATGATTTTAATACAGCCGAAGATTACAGCTATTTCCATACTTCTCCTTCCATTCCCATCCGATAATCAGAATTTTGGATTCAGAAAAATATTATCGATACATTATCTTCAATAATCATACTATTCACTGTTTAATAATTTGCAGCCTTAAGATAATTCAGTGATCTTTTTATTACGATGACTTACTATAAGTTACAATATTGCTTCATGTTATTTGTAATAGTAAATAAATAATTGTTCCACTTATGCCTTCATTCTCTTCCGTATTTCATTTCGGAATGATAATCGTAATCGTAATTCTGGATTCAGGGAATGTCACAGATAATCATATATTACAAATAATTATCATATCAATAGCAATTTGCATCCATACTTCAGATACTTTTTTTAATTCAGATGTCTTTTATTGTTCTACAAATTGCCGTCTTTCGATGAGTTAACGTACTGTTTTCTATATTTTGTAATAGGTAAATAATTAATATCCGTCACATTTTAATAGCTAATTGCTTACATTATTCCCAAATGAAGTTATACTGTAATTGGAGCCAACTTGATTTGATTGCTATGGAGAAGAAGAAAAAAGCCATATTTGCTAGCTGATAACAACATTTTTATCATAATTTAACACTAAAAATGATGATCAAAACTTGTCTACAGGGTAGTGATGGTTTACTGATAACATGCTGATAGCAGCAAAAAGGGGCATCATTATCTTTCTAAGATTATTCACTAAGTAACTAATTATTACTTGTACGCTGTTCGTTTCTGGTCGCTTCAATCAAATCAGTGATTAAATCATTATCAATTATATATTCCCTATTACTATCTTTAATCTACACGGTACACATTATTATTTTCTATTAATTCTAACGTACAAATTTCGACAGCTTTTATTCATCCAAAGAAATAATGGCAAAGTAAGTCACATTAGGCAATTCTATTCACTTATTTTATTAAATTGTAAACCTTCAAAATTACCCGGAAAAAGATGAATTTCAAAAAAATACCTTTTTATGAATTATTTACCAATTCAGATTTTCCTCAAAAACAAAAATCACAACAATATCTTGAAGATTTATTCGAAAAAATTTTTAATTTGCTCTTCAAAAGATCAAAAATATGTTTAATCAAGAAAAAGAAATGGTCGAATCACATCCCAATAACGTTTCCGTTTAAGACTAAAAATTATCAGCCGCTTTAGGTTGAAACAAAATTTTAAATTCTATGAAAAATGGAATTGTTGCAAAACCCTTTAATATAATTTGCGGCGTATAGTAGAAGAATGATAGCAATAGTGATTATGACGATGACCACGATGATAAATCCAGCAGAAAAAGCCAACAATGCATTATGATTGTTTTTATAACAAACATAAAATTTTTCCGAATTTTAATATTGCTTAAATTTTAACAAATCTTGATTTCAATCCGCTCAAAAGTATTTTGCTCTCATGGCCTTTCATTGCTTTGGTAAAAACTATCTGCTGCTTATTGAAATTCAATTTTTTCAGTCATTTATTCATTCCATTAGGAAGCCTTTATGATTATAAAAGGTATTTGAATATTATTTCTTATATTTCATAAGTATTTTAGAAATTCAAATTTTTTTGAAAAAAGGATCACAAATTTTCTTTTGTATTTTTTGTTTCGCAAAATTAATTTAGTTTTCTGATAATTTAATATTTTCGAACTCTTTTTTGTTGTTGGTTAAAATTGCAAACGATAATTACTAAATGTTAATGCGAGTTTAAAATGCTATGATTGCTGAAGCAAAGCAGAAATAAAAATGAAAGAGTAAAAGTAAATTATATTGAAAAAAAAAAAGATGGTTGGTTTAGATTAAAGATGGTTAGCACTTCTGCAAGAAAAATAATTTGTTCTACATAAATGAGAAATTAATTAAATGTTCACCAACAAACATTTGTCATAGTTTTTTTGTTATTGAAATTTCTGCAAATATTTACAGGAGAAATCTTTTTTCCCGAAATCTTAAAATAGTTTGTTGTTGTTTTTTTTTCCCTCTCTCACACATTTCAATTTATTTTCAATCAATGAAAATTTTCGTCTGAATTTCTAGCAGCATTGTTCAGTAGTGAAAACATCTTTTGACTCGTAAATCAATGCTCTAATTCTATTGCATCTGTTATGGTTGATTAACAATGTTTGTTTTAAATTTCACATTATACTGAGGTAAAACTATAAATAAACTTTATGGTTTTAACATTTATGTATAATGTTTGTTGAAATTTAAAGCAGCCATTAATCGTCATTAATTAAACTTTTTGAAATATACTTTACTTTTCCCAATTCACGTTCATTTTTAATTGGATGTTTGAAATGTATTTCAAATCTCAAATTTCAAATATGGTAATCATTATTCCTTACACTTAAATTATTTATGTTTGATCAGTTCAATTCTTCAGCATTGATTCATTAATGATCACAATTGAGATTCTAATTCCTGCCATTTTTTTATTAAACTTTTATCTATTCTAATTGTTTCATGCTTGCTTCTATACTTAACTTATTTACATTAAGACATGAAACATCTGATTAGCGCTTTCCTAAATTTTACATTATAGCAGGTATGGATAATATTAGGTATTACCAGAATAATTATGATACTTTAAATTTGCTAGGTGAAAGAAAAAGCTCATTTTAAACCTTTTAAAAGTTTTTTAGCAACGTAATTTTTGCACAATACTTCAAGCGATGAAATCACATTTTGTATCATTTAATTCCATTACCATTAAGATGAGCTACAAATTTTGTTGAAGAAAAAAATTGACGAATGAGTTTGCTAATCAATCGTACAAAATCCTGAAAATGGCATTAATGCTAATAATATGCATCTTGATTGGAAAAAAAAAGAAATTTTTTTTTTTTTTGTTTTGAATTTCTACATGAATTAAGAAAGTAAAGACAAAAAAAAAAGGTACGATAGGAAATAATCTAAATGGATAATACATAAACAATTTGTTTATTTGAAATAATTTATTAACTTAGTCGCTGCATGAAATAATTTGAATAAGTTCCACTTTTCTTCTTTTTTTGTCGATGTTCATTAAGTTATTCATTATCATTTATAATAATATACTAATTAGCAAATATTTCCTTTTTTTTGTGCTCTTTTTAGTTCGTTGATTATTTATTCGATCCTGAAATGAAAAAAGTTATAACAAATTCGCTATCATTTTATCAGATCTTTTTAATAGCAATATGATAAGGATGATGAATGAGTTGTGATATTTATAAAATCTTAACAAAATATATTAAAATTTGCCATGGGCAAAAATTTTAATTCCTATAAAAATTATCTCAAAACAAGAACAGATGCATACATTATTTCCAAATTTATCCCTTAGCTTAGTTTATTTCTTTTCTTCAAACATGGCATATCCACAATCTCTTTCCAAATTACTTAGCTCCTTTCATTTATGTTGCTTTTTTCCCTCTTTCTCTTCCCTTCCTCTCTCTGTCTCTCTTTCACACATTTCTCTCATTTACTATGAAATTCTTTCATTACGACTAAAGTTAGATGATAATGACGGATTTTAAGCTATCGAATTTTTAAATATAATTTTGTCATTAGTGAAAGAGAGAAAAATGAGAAAAAAAAAAACGAAGAGTAAGGGATAAAAATCTGAGAAATAAACAAAAGAAAGGAAAAATTTTCTGCATCTAAAAAACGAAAAAATTTCTTTCGAAATTGATATTATAACTAATAGCTTCTTCTTCTTCTACATATTTTTCACTAATGACTAACTTTATATTTATTTAACTTTTTAATTAATTCACTTTTCATTTCTATGTTTATTTTCGTGATAATCAATTTCTCCTCGACAAATATTTTAGTTTTTCTATTAAGCAATAAATTACAAATACATTTGTTTTCTCGCTTTTTTAGCAGTTGACATAAAACAATTTTTTAAATTAAAAAAAATACTCGCCTCGGAAAAAAATGAAAAACATTCGCAATGGTTTATAATAAAAGAAGTCTTTTTCATAACAATAAATAAACATAGAAATTGAAAAGTTCAGCCAATTTAAATTTAAATATTGTAAAAGTTTTTTCTTTGAAAAATTGAGCATTTTTCTCTTTTATTTTCTTTTTATGCAATAATTTCTGCTTGAATAATCAATTATCATATCTGTACGAATAGAATTATTGTGTATGCTATGAAGCAGAATGTAAAGTAACGAATTAAAAGGTTATTTCTCTTTAGAAATTCAACACAAAGTGAATGTCAACTTTTGTTTCTGCCCATTAAATATCTAAGCAAATAGCAAATTTTAATCTTAGCCATGCTTCATTTGAATACATTTATTCCAGACAATAGTTGTCATCGAAAATTCATCAGGTTGACATTTTTGTAGGCGTAACAAATGGATAATTAATTGTTTTTAATGTTTTTGGAAAAAAAAATTTTTTCCTTCAAGTAAATTAATTTAACTTACAGTAAAAAATAGAATGACAAGAACTAATAGCTATTCGTAAAAAGAAAATGAAAATAAATGCTGAAAACTTCCTTCGGCAGAACTTAAACTAATATCTTTAAGTCTTATATTGCTTGTCAAAAATTCAATATTTCTTTCCCTTCTATTTTAGGAAATATTTATAGATTTTCTTACATTGCTTGGCTAATTGTTAGTTTTTTTTTTTGTCCTTACCGAAGTTATAGAATGAAATAAGCTTGAAATAGGTAGCCTCATTGAACAATTGAATTAAATTGATAACTTAATTTTTGATTATTCATATTAGACTAATTTAATCTATGCCCTCTGTTAGCCATTCAAAATATGGGATCAAAAATGAATTCATAGCATCGAATATCAAATAACTGTGATGAATTAATTTCTTGGAAAAGTAATCAATGGCTTAGTAATTCAGCCAATTAATTCCAACAATTTCCACTTACATTCTATTTTTGATAATTTAAAACATTTTCATTGCTATTACTTCAATGTTTGCTATTCAATTAAAAATACGACGAAGTGCTTGAGGCAAATCTGCTTCGATAAAAAATAAAAAAGTTTGGGAAAATAAAAGAATTTAAAACGATGGATGATTTATACGATAGATGATTTGTGATTATATTTCTTTCATTTTTATGGAACAGAATTATTCATTCTTTCAAAATATAAGTCACTTTTTTCTTTTTGTTTTTTTTAAATCTTCAAAATTCGATTGAAGAATGATTCAAATGCAATGCTAATAAATCATCAAAATGTCAGTTTCTTAGATGATTTAACGGCGTACTTGAAGTTTATCAATAATGTTTTCGCAAACATTTTTATATGTCGCCGTGTGTGTGTATGTGTGTGTGTGTGTGTGTGTGTGTGAATCGATGACAAAATCTACAATGATGCGATATGTCAAGCATAATAGAAGAAGCAGAAGAAGAGTCAATAAAAAATTCAACGTATCTTCTAGCTAAGTAGCATGAAATCGTTAAGCATTGATGTCAATTTTTGCTCTCAAGAAAATCCCATATTGACTCATTTTCAAGTTTAGAATTATCAGTTTTAATCTTCAGGTATATCTGATTACTGCTAACAAATCATTTTAAAAACAGTTGTTGAAATATTTATACTAAAATGAAAGATTTTTTTTTCTTTTATCAATTACTGTAATAGATAAGAAAAAGGTTCATTTTATTACAAGGAAACAATAACCTATTCCTCTTCGTCTTCAAAAAAAAAAGTGACTGAAAACATTTCGAAAAAAATTATGAATTACATTTTTTTAATTGTTGAATGGTATTTTAGCAAAAATTGCAAATATTTTGAAGTATTAGTTGAATAGAAGTTTTCCGGTGGTTTAAATGCTGTTCTACGAGAAAATATAATATTATAGGTAATGCAAAAAAGAAAAATAATTTGTTCAAAATTTTAGTTTATTATTTCAATTCAGTTAAATTATTTCTATAATTAAACCACCTTTCAGCTATGCACCAATAGACTTAGTTGATGTCAAATAAATAGCAAATAAAAGCAGAAAAAAAAAACCTTATGAATTTCCTCTTACGAATTTTCTGCGACTGTCTCCACCATGTCATTATCATCATCGTTGCTTTTTGATGTCCTCATCATCAATGTTGGCAGTTGGTGTTATTGTCATCAACGCTAATATTTGATTTCATTGTTATTACTGCATTGCTGATATCACGTCACCATCGGTGATATTTGATGTTATCATCATTACTGTTAACGGATATACTACCGTCATTATCAATGATGGCTGAAGAAAAAAAGCTGCTTTTTTTATTGATTAACTTTTCTAACTTTTGATTAAAAGGAAAATTAACTTGTTTGTGATAAAATTATATTCAAATTAATTATTTGTTCATATCAAACTTCAATCTCATTAATAATTGACTTGAATTTCATCATTTATTCTATCCATCTTTTAAAATTGCAAGAATATCCTATTTTTATCTTAGCCGGATAATTAAAATAGAACAAGAAGTAGTTGTACAATGTTCATTATCTGTAATAAAACGATGATTATTATTGCCATAATCAACTGCCATTATCATTTCCATTACCACACCAATACCATTATCACAATTTCATGACCACCGATATTTTTACCATCATCAATTACCATTTTCAATTTCATTGCAACCGACATCATAATCGTTATTACCATCATCATTCATGCCAGCCTCACCATTCAATTATATCAACAATTCTCACCATCCACAATTCCAATAATTACCATAAATTATCGATCAGATCTGCAAGTTCCACCTATCCATCATTTTTTCCCGATTTATTTATAGCTTAATTAAATTAATTCTCAGTAAATATGAGATAAAGCGGGAAGAAGAGAAACAATACAGTTTGATAAGCATTTCTCGTCCGGTCAAAACAATACCAACTACTACTATCATCGCATTCCTCAATATCAACAGCACATGTTCCAAGTGTTTCATCAATTGTAAAGCTTTTCGAGTAGTATTATGCTTCTATGTGTCTGTTCGTCTGTACATACACATATCTGCATATGTGTGTGTGTGTATGTGTGTATGTGTGTGTGTGTGTATATGTGTGTGTGTATGCTTATTTTGAAGTACAATGAAACTTTGGACATCCTTGGGAAAGTGTGTGGAAAGCTCTCTTGCTATCTAACTAGCAGCAAGAAGTTTTACCTCTCTTATTAGCTATTACATTCTTCCCTTCCCTTTATTCCTCATTTATTTCTTTTGACAATAAACAAAAGAAAAACGGAAGAAATTTTAAATTCAAAAAAAAAAATTTCATGAAATAAGGATGAACTCTGACCTTTTCATTGACAATAATCGATTTTTTATATTCTTTGTCTTTTCCTATCGTCTTCTAATCAATATGTTTTATGTAATATTCAAATTACAAACTTACTAAAAAAAATTTGATAAAAAGCATTCTTATTCATATTCAAAAATTGACAGAAACATTATCATTCACATTTAAAATCTAATCTCCCATAAATATTTGTATTAATTATATCTAAAAATGTAATCATTGCTTTTTTTCATTATTTTTTATTGTCAGCTTATTTTTATATCTTTCGAAAAGCCAAATAATCATATTAAATTAAGCATAATTATGACTGTAATTCTGTTTAACATCCATTCGAATTAACTTATTTTGATCAAAATGTGTTTCAATATACATATGTAATTGAATTCTACCAACGACGAATATTAGGAATGAATTATCATATACTTCTATAATTTCTTTATACTTTTTCTGGTGTTGGTGATCATTTAGTGATAAATTTGATTCATTAATCAGAGAAGAATTTTACTAATTGTTTTATTGTATCTTTAAAAATTAATTTCTTTTATTGAAAATATTCCTATTCTTAGTGATTTTATTTCTATTATCACAATAAATATGCAACTGGTTCCTCACCTTAGTGAAACTAATTTACATTGTTTACTGTATTGTATGCATATTGAAATTTTATATTGTTTATCTCAGCTTATTTGTATTTTCAATTCATTTTATATTTTCAACTTTATTAGTAAAATAGGAGGCAACAACAATTTAAATTTATTATTTCATACGAAGTTATCTTTACCATTCCATTCTATCACTTTACTAATCATAGTATAACATAATTCTAATAATATTATTTATTCGTAATAATTTTTGAAAATACTAATGAACTATAAAATGTTGTATTTGCATTGTTTATTTATTTCGCCATAGTAATCATCGAAATGTAAATAAGCCTTCCTATTCTCTGCGGAATGGTTAGCATAAAGCGATGAGACAAATTGAATTTCAGACGACATCATTTTCTTTTCCACATTTTCTCTTTCCATTGGTACCGCTAACTCAATATTTCTTTGCTTATTCTTCCTTTTTTTTTCTTGAAAGAATTAAATTTTATAAAAGAATGAAAAGGATGTGAATAAATTTGATCGCTTATTATTTAAATATTAATCCTGAAAGTTTTCCGTCTCTTTTTTGATTGCAAATACTTCAGTATTTTTGACTTTTTCGAAGCCATTTCAAATTCAATTATAACTCCTTCTTAAGTTATTGCAATTGCATTTATTGAATTTAAAATAAATTCCTTTCCGTTAACTGTTGGATAAGGATCACCAGTTTTATTCGATTATTCGTTGCAACAATCTTCTACAATTCTTTCTTAAAGCAGCTTCCAATTCCAATTTTCTTTATTTTAATTTCTGGCAGGACAATATGCTTATTACATTTTTAGCAAATTTTAAGATGTTAGCACTTGATTCAAAATTTTAACCAACCGGAAAAATACGGCATTACTTTTTTAGGATTCTGTAAGATATCATATTCAATGTTATACATTCCCATTGAAGTTACTGTTATTGAAAACAAAGATTTTCATCTTTTTTCACCTCTTCCTATCTTTTCATTCACGAATCTTTGCGATTTCTCCACTGTGTTAAATGTAATTCGTGAAAAATTAACTAAATAATAAAATATCATTACTCACTTAATAGTATTAACTGCGTGAATTTATCCTTGACGTCCGCTTCAGCAGTATCGCTTCAATAAATTGTCAAAAAATTTTTTATAAAATATCATAATGAACAAATGATATCAACAGTCTACCTGGTTATCACACAAATACATAATCATTGACTTTTTTAGGTTTTTCGGTAGATCCGAGAAACTCCGATGTTACCTAGTATAATTACATTGTAATGAGAAATAGTTTAAATTGAATTTTGCTGAGAAATATGAGCTTAAACAAAAAATAAAATGAATAAATATAGACCATATCTTCTAGCAATTTATGAAAAAATTCAAACAATCACTGATGGTTTTAACCAAAGCTTCGAACGCATTTCCTTTTTATTTATTATCCAAGTTTTTATCAAAATTTAACGCTTCAATATGATAAATTTAATTTCAATCATATATTTTAATTTCTTTCATTCCTTTCCATCTTTCTTGCTGCTGATGAAAGTGATATTTCGAATTTTTTAAAATCATATCCGTTGATAGTGTAATATTATACCCCAATTATTTTTATTGTAAATGAGAAATAATTTTTAGTTAATGGGATAATTTTTCCCAACTCCACTTTATTTCATCATTAACGATGATTTCAGGATATATTCAAAAAAAATTTTTTAGGGAAAAAATTTAAGCATTTCACAATAAATAGAATAAAATAGCAATAATGATTTGAAGGAATTTTTCGAAGATTTCAATCAATATTGTATTACTGATATTGAAGTTCAAACAAAAAGATGAAATATTTGAAAAAGAAAAAACCGAAGCCGATGCAATTTTTCGGAATGATTTTTCTGTCAAATCAATTTAGCGCCTTGTCAATATTTGAAATCAATTTAACACATCCTGGCCAAAAATAAGTTCAAATTAATTTAAATGAGTCAAACTTTAGAATTTAGCCAAGTAATCATTCTTTCATTCTTTCCTTCTTCGATAGTTTCAATGTAATAAATAATTATTTGCTCGATGTGAAACAAAAGATCAATGACTTCTAATCGATTAGAACAGATTGTTTGATAATTAAATATCAGCAGCAAACAAAAGAAAAAGGATAAATGATTTAGCAAGTTGAAAAATTCTTTCAAAAAAATTCAAATCAAATGAATTGCAAAGTGCATCTAGAAGATTTAAAAAAAAAAATAGGGAAAAAAAGCGACTTAACACCATACTTTATGAATTCTTATGGCCAAAATTTCCTTAGGTATGATAATCTAAAATATAAAATTATAATAGCCAAGAAAACAACATTATATGAATTCTTGTGCTAAAATTTTCCTAAATATAGCATCTTTATAATTTTTAAGTCAGAATATATTCAACTCTGATGATATATAATGCAAAATTATGACATTGACCAAAAAAATGAAGCACTGAAGGGCTTAAATATGTCACATTTAATGTATGAAATTATCCTCTACCGATTTGCCGTTGTTTCAATTAAAATTTAACTTAAAATATTATAAACAAGAAAAAAAGAAAAAAGAAAAAAGGATAATATGAAATAAAACTGCAAATCAATACGAAATTAAAATGAAATGTCGTAAATAGTTGCATACTTATAAATAATAATTCATGCGAAGTTTCATTCCGTACTTTAACCCATTTGATAAATGTCAGCCATTTAAGTCGCCCATTTTACTTCATACTTTGTTCTTCTTAATGCTTCATTGCATTGCATGCAGTGCATGCAATGCAGTCTGTGATATATTTGCGTTGTCGCAATAGTTTGACTATGATTGGTCGACCATAAATTTATTTCGATTTTGAGTTTTTTTTTAAGATAAAAGAGTAGAAAAATGGAAAGAAAATTTTTCTTGAAAGTTAAATCAAATCTTTTCTGGCAAAATTCAGTGCTTTTTTTCTCATTTGTGCTATATTTTTTATTTTTGAAACAATTTGTTCATCCTGAAATAAAAAGGAATTTCAAAAAACTTTTTTAAAACGTTAATATTTTACCATATTTTTTTGCTATAATTCGACTTTTTTTTGTTGTTTTCATATTTTCACATTATTGCATTTTTAAAGAATATATTTACTGCTTATTGCATCGTTCATTATAATGTTTATTTGAAATTTCAGTTTAATGTTCGAAACAAAGATGAAATTTCTTTTCTTTTTTTATTTCACTATTAACTTGGCTTTATATTTCATATATTCTCTTGTAAAATTTATGCAACCAGCATTACTTAGAAAAGGCAAAAATAAGGTGGAAGCAGAAAAGATGAAGAAGATGAGAAATATATAAAATGAAAAAAGGACAAAGTTTCAAAATTCACTTTCAAAAACTAAATCATTCAGAAAAATACGCATATTCCATTTACTCAACGATTGCATTCTCTTTTAAGGCTTTGCAATACATTTATTGTTATTTCCAAAATTATTGTCAACATTCGTTTACAATAATATTTTCATTCAAATTATTAGTTATTGCTTGAATAATTTTTAATTTATAATTTTATATTTCGATTTGTCTTATTTTTTATTATGGTCGTTAATGTTGTATTGTTTTTCTAATTACAATTCATGATGTTTTTTTGACTTGTGAAATCAATTTCACAATTTTTTCAGAACTTTTTTAATTATAATTTTATAATCTTTATGACAATTACAGTTTTGATCACTTTGCTTTCTGCAGCTTCTTAACAATTATATGTATTGAAATAGTTGTGGTTTAAGCAATTTATTCTATTCTGAAAATTTTTTTCTAGCGATGATTTCAAATTTAACTCAGTACTCTTAGAATTCCCATACTCTATGTTTTCCCTTACCTTTTGAGAATTTGACATCATTTTCGTATAAATGTCTATGAAATCGAAAAAATTGTAACGATTGTTGGATGAAATTGTCAGTGAAGCAAATAACGGAACGATCAATGCATTAAAGAATAATTTTAAGAATTGTTTTTTCAGGAAAAGATTTTTTTTTAACACTAACTTAAATATAAAACAAAAGGAGGTGAAATTGTCGCATGACGATCTTTTGAAATGAAGACTGAGAATTTAAATATTTCCTGTAGATCTTTTTAATAATTTAAAAATTTTGATATTTATCGTTAGCAATGTTTACAAAATGAAAATAGACCAAAAAATGAACAGATGAAATTCATTTAATATATCACATATTGTTCATTAATTAGCGCAAATAGATTCTATCGTATTACTGAAAATAGATAATAATAAAATTTTATGAACACTTTTGTCTGCCAGTTAGACTTAGCCTACCTAACTCTCCTATCATTATTATAATGTGTACCAGGCCTACTTAGTTGCAATGTAGCTTAAGTAATAGGCATAGCCTAATCACTAAAATTTATACCAAACCTATTTAGTTAGGCAAATTTCAAATTTCGATAGACTTAATCTTAAGAGATAAAGCCCAAATAAGCTTTCAGTAAATAAATTAATATGTTTTTCGTCATAATTTTTATGAAATATGATAATAATCAATCGGAACTTTCTGTTCAGCAGTTGAAATTCATAAAGAAACTGAATTTTTGAAGTTGTAGTTCAAATAGAATGTTCTGATATGAAAATTTTCCAGAGATCCTTTTCCGGAAAGACTATATAGCTGTTTGGAGATTTCCAATTTTCTGTACAATCTCATAATCCCAAAGATCTTTTAGCTTCTTTTATAAATTTATCAGAAAAAGTTATTTTTAAGCGTTATTACTTTAAATATTCGTGTCTAAACAGAAATGAATTGTTCCATTTCAAATTTCTTTTTTTTTGAAACGCTGAAAATCTTTCTTTCACATCGTTTATTTACTTATTTACTTGTTTATTTGTTTAATAATCTATTTACTTATTATAGTTTATCATTTTTTTCTCCCTAAAAATGTTCTAATTTAGTGATGAGTTAACTTGATAATTTATCTTTACCACCAGAAAGTTGTTTTCGATTTTTCGTGATAGAAATTAAATTTAATGTATGCTGTAGGATTGCAATACATCTCATATTACTTTTTATTCAAATGCTAAATGTGTTTCTATTTAAGTTTTGCTTTAAACAAAACTTTGCTTGTTGTATAAAAAAGAAAAAATGAATTCTTTTGCAAGAGATGTTTTAATGCTTGTCAAATTAGAAATTTCAAAAGTTTCGAATTTCATTGAGAGAAATATGCAACATTGAACATTACCCTCAATAATAGTTTTGCGCAAATGTAAGGATGCTTTTGAAAAATGCGTTGATAAAATTTCAGTAATTATTCTGGTAAATTTTACTCTGTTGTTTCTAAGTTTTTCTTGTATCATATTTCTCAACAACTGATAAAATCTGAAAGTCAAAAAAATCGTCAATTTTTTGGTATTATTTTATCCATCAACTTTTTGGTTATTGAACAACATATATAGCCATATCTTTTCGTCAAAACTGTATTATTAGAAGTAACTTTAATTCGATTTAACTTAATTAATATAAAGTTTTGTTTGAATCAGTTTGTTTAAAATTTGTTTTTTCTACTAAATTTAACTATTGATATGTAGAGTATTAACTGTCGAACAACTAATATTCACTCCTGAAACCACTGACCACTGTCAATTATCAGTTATTCTTCCTAAAAGCTATTTTAAGGATTATTCAGACCTTTTTCGATCGATAATATTGTATTGTATACTGAATTTGAATTGGCCAAATTGATCGTGTTATTCTGCTAAGTTCCAATTTCAGATGAACATTATATCGTAATTATCGGAATATGCATACAATGAATCCCCAGCCAATCCAAAAATAAATGAATTAGTAATAACTAAATCAAATAAAGGCAATTTTTCTTATATTTTGCTAAATTTCATTTCTTTCAAAAAACATTTCTGCAACGACAAAAGAAAACGGAAGTACTAAGTGAAACAATAAAACCGCTGGATATAATGCAATAAAAATTAGTGCAATAGTTTAGTTGAAGATAGTTTCAAGTATCACTTACCGTTTTATAATTTATTATTATCATTTTAGCAATAAACTTTATCATGACGCAAATAATATCTTATTTCCCTCTCTCACTCTCTCTCTCTTTTTCCCTCTTCCTTTCTATTGAATAGAAAATTTTCAACAACTTATTTTCTTTAAGATTAACTATAAAACCAATTGTATCATTTTTTTGGTTATCGTATTTCAAATTTTGTTTAATTACAATTTGAATTATGTTTAGTTTTAGTTTAGTGCCTTTTTATATGCATTACTATGCACATATATTGAAGGAAGCAAAACTAAATCACTTATTAATTATTTTTATTTTTTGTATTGAATATTGTGAAACTTGACAAAGTGATATATATAAAATAGATTTAGCATATTCTAATTCTCCATGATTAGTAGAAGTTGTTGTGATGTGAGAAAATTATTAATAGCTCAGTTATTATTTAATTAGCTTACATCACTGATAGTAACGGGAAAGTTGGGAAAATCTACCACTTCGAATTAATTGGTTTAACTTTTTTAAGTAAAATAATCAGTAATTAATCAAGATTTTTTAACAGTTAATTTGGTAAGTGTTTTTTGAAATGATTTTATCCAGCTATCATTTAATAAATAAAATACATTATTTGGATTAATTATAAAATGCATAATGATGCAAATTCTTTTACAACAGAAGTTGTGAGCAACTGCTATGAATTAGTTTGTATATTACAGTTATTGCATAAAATATAGTTATTAGCGTTTATTAATTATTTATAAAAATAGATGAAAAATAGAAATTAAAAAAAGTGAGTCATTTTTTAAAAAAAATATTATTTGTGAGACTTTTACAACAATAACTATCTATATTGAAATTTGCTACCTCACATAACTTACACTTAATATTGTTATTACAAATATTTTTAGTGCTATTATTTCAAATGTTTTGGAATATAACGAAATAGTTATGCATTATTTGTTAAATCTATTTTTAAAAAATTAAATGTATAAGTATTAATTGGTAGAGCGGAAAGTCGAGCTTAAGTTCTTCCGGCAATTTTAATATTTGAATTATCTTCTAGAAATTACTTTTCAAATTATTATTCATATTCGTTCTTTAATTTTTAACTTTCCAAACAATAGAAATTCTAGGAATTCTAAAGCTGCTGCATAAAATGAAGAACTAATCATCAAGGAACTTACCTTTTTTATTCACTATCAAAACTTTATTGTTAAAACAAATATGCTAATTATTTGAATAACTCATTGTAATATACATAGGGTAAATACATATGATCACGACAGTAAATCATTGATGAATAAAGTAAATTAGAAGAGGAATTTTGTTAACATCATTCAAATTAATTCATCAGTAAAAAGTTTCTTAAATTTTTTTTTTTCATAATTTTTCACCTTTTCTGATAGAATTACATATATATATATATATATATATATTTTTAATTGAACAATTAAAGCTGTAATTTGTACATAAGAAAATTTTTAACCAAATTTATTTGTAATTTTGCTAAAAAAAGAAAATTTTCACTAAAAATAAATTATAAAATAAAATAGTCAAATGACTGATAGGAAAAAAACAAAAGAAAATGAAAAAATCAATAGAAACTAATAAGAAAAACACAATTTTGCCTTTCTTTACATATTTTATATTACATTCAGGAATAATGTTCGGAAAACAGGAAATGCTACGATTAATATGGAAGGATTTGAGATATAGAAAAAGTGCAAGAAAATTGATTTTATTTAGATTT
Organism: Dipetalonema caudispina; assembly: GCA_013365325.1. NCBI lineage: Eukaryota > Metazoa > Nematoda > Chromadorea > Rhabditida > Onchocercidae > Dipetalonema > Dipetalonema caudispina. The sequence continues at coordinate 207,370 of JABVXV010000051.1, read as the reverse complement.
GTTGAATAATTTAAAAGGCCTGTGCTTGTCGATTTATAAACATATATATGTATATGTATGTATATATAATCAATTTTTCGGCCTATTTAGGCAGAGGACTGATTGCAATATTACTATTAACGGATTAACGAAAATGAAGTGTTTACCCGAAAACCTGAATAGGGATATAATGGATGATGATGGCGGTGGCAATGGTAGTACTAAGCCTTCCGTTTCTTCAGGATGTCTTATCCTCTTTTTCAATTCTTATAATCATCTTATCCTCTTTTCTTCCAAATTTAATAAAACTTCAAAAAAGAAAAAATTTCATCCTTTTTTATCTTTGTTTTTTTTGAAATATAATCTGATATAATTTAAGAAAAACTTCGTATTCATCATACTTCAATATGTTTTAGACAGTTATGTATTTAAAAATGATACTTTTTTTTATTTAAATTTATTTTTTATTCAATTGATATTACTCACCACAATCTAATGGATTATTTTTAGATCCAATCAATTCTGTTACAATGTAATTGATTATTTTTCCACCTATTTCTTTAACATTCAATTTGTCCTTTCTTCTGTATTTATTTAAAAATATCACGAAGAGTAAAGACTGCAATGTAATTTATCTTAGGCAATGAGAGAATGTAATGCTTCTTGCTGCCACTTTTTTTAAATATTATATTATGAATTTGCTTTCTCCTTTCATTTATAATATTTGAAAAACTAATTTTTCAAATTACTGAAAGATTGAAATTAGCTAAAGAGATGATCAAATTTCGCATTGCATTGTGAGAAGTTTACAAAGTACAGTATACATATCTAGCCCAGTGACTAACATCGAAGAAATTTCCTTGGATCGAATATTCAGTTCTCAAATGAAAATTCATATGGGATTGTCAAGGACAATCCATTAGCTTAATTTCAGTAGCTCAATGTAGATAACAGGATGAAGGCTTCGTAGGCCCGTTTAAAATAAGCTGATTAATGTTATGAGGCAATTAGATCAGATTGAGTTACATAGAATATTGTTGAAATTTAAGATATAATCATAGTTAATTGCAAAAAAAGAAAAAACTTTTCCTACAAAGATTTGGATTGAATGACATATATATGTTACATATAATACCTAATATCCGAATGTTAATAATTTTTGCAGTTTTTTTCATTTTATTATATCAATTACGAAATACTAAAATATATAATAGATTAGGTAAATTGCTTTCACATTAAATACCTGATTTTGGGTGTTAGATGTCCACTTTCATAGTGTTTGATGCTTAAGTTATGATAAATGATGAAAAATTTTTTACAATTTTCAAAGATTAATCGTTATTCTTCATTATTGCCTAAATATTATCATGATATCAGATTAAATCACGATTTTTTTCCAACTACACATAAATTCACAAATATTGCTTGATACTTTATTTAATAGCACAACTATTTGAGTAAACTATTTAGGCACTATGGTTAGTGGAATCTTTAGAATAGAAGAATTTGAAATTTTAAAAAAGGAAACGAGAGCATGTTTTGAATTTTCAATACCTCCAAAAGTTCGGAACCGTTTAAAATGGCGCTATAATTTCTCTTACTTCTTTATATTGCCCCTTTGTAAAAAAAAAGAAAACCTTTAATTACTTTGTCCTAAAAAGATGAAGAAAATGGAAGTATTGTAAATTTGAAAATGAGAAATGGATGAATTGAATTTCCATCCATAGAGTGTTGTGTAGTGGTAATTCCCGGCGGAACATTTTCCTTTTAGTCCTTTTTTTGCGCCCCTTCTACCCTCACTTCCTCTTTCTTCTAAGAAAAGAGAGGGGAAAGAATGAGAAAAAAAGCAATGTTTTCTAAATAAAGACAATTTCATTAATTGTTTTCGAAATCCCATCCATTTCTCCTCCAAAATGAATTTAGGATTTGAAAATAAAAGATGAAAAAGATAGAAAGAAAGGATGATATACCATGTACTTTCCATTTTTAGAAAAAATCTTTTTCTTCCGTAACATTTTCAAAAAAATTTTTAGCATCAGTATATTGTTCTGTTTGTCTTAACTATTTCCTTCTACTTAAAATTTTTACCATAATATTTGAATTTTCATCATTTCGAGTACCATTGTATTGCAGATATTTCTTGCGATTAAAATTTTGAGAAGGAATGCAACGATAATGCAGCAATTGGAAATGAAGGATAGAAATTTATTTCAACCATAACAAATGTAGCACTTCTGTGTAATCACAATATTTTATTTTTAATTAAAAGATAAAGAAGCAATACGACAAATTCAAAGGAGTTCATTAAATGAAAAAATTTTTAGAATGGAGAGAATTTGAAAAAGTTTTTCGAAGAATACAGAAGAATTATCTAATTTAGCATAATACATTTGAATGATTTACTTCTTTCAAGCTTCCAAAAAGATTTGTGATGACCTTATTGCGATTTAATTGCTACCAACTGAGATAAAAATAATATTAATAGCAATAACAATGGTAATAATGCAACAATAATAATAGTTTTAATAATAATAGCGATAATAATAATAATAATAATAATAATAATAATAGTAATAATGACAATAATAATAACAATGACACTATCCTTTCAATGATTGGTAATGAAATTATTTGTAATTTTAGTCTAAGACTGATTTTATGACTTAACTTTTCATTTCTTTTCTTCGGTTTCCTTCAATTTTTTTTACAAGTGCTTATTTTTGGTCAATAATATGTGTAACTTAGGCAGATTTTATATTAGATTGAAATAAATAGGAACTTCACAAAATTTTAAATTATGTTTTCATGAGAGAAACATTTAGGATATCTAAAAATGGTATATAGGGCCTAAAAATGAATTTAATTTACAGTTCGATGTTTGTATTTAATCATTGTAAGGGTTATAATAACAATAGAAATGGAACTAGACAAATCAGGTTTTTGGCACATCAAAAATCCGATTTTTAAAATTTTGCTTTTAAAAATTCTGCCAGCCTACTTTTGTAAATTCATTGCAATTTGCAGTACTTGAAAAGTTTTAACATAATTTTTTTGGAAATCATGCAGTTATTTGTGTTTCTATCTTAGACTTCTATTTGCATGTTTATAACACTTTGCAAACATTAATTATTAAAAGCCGATAAATATAAAAGACAATTTAAAAGAACAATTTGATATTCCTTGAAAGCAATTAAATTTCTTCAAATAATTAATTATTTTTCCTCCTTTATTAATAGGAAATTTTTATCTTGAAAAGAATGTGATTTTACATTAACAGTTTCTTTACAGCCAATTTCATAGAATATTCTTATTTACTTTATCGTGATATTTGTTGCATATTTGTGATGTCGATACATGGCATTGAATCTGATAATTGATCGTGATCCTTTATCGTGTCATATAAAGTTATAGGTAATTTAAGAATTTTCCTTATTAATTAATATCATTAGGAGATTAAAATAAGATTTAACTCCCTAATATATGAAGTGATTAACTTAGTCACACTTTTCTAATTTAGCTAATCTTAATTTGATAAAATTAATGAAATGATTTTAAAATGAAATCTATATCTAACAAATAAAAAATTTTACATCCATACTCTACTTCGCCTAATCAACGAAATATTTTAAATATAATCGAACGGTTATGTGTAAATTAAAATGAATCGTACAATTTGAAAAATTAATAATTAATATCTTATTATTATTTAAATGAATGTTTTTTTCCTTCTTTCTATTTTTTTGTATAAATTATTATTTTAAATCATACAATTCTCACTACTCCTCTTCTCTTCTCTCAGTCCATTCTTTCTCTGACCTATTTTCCCTCCTGTAAAAGTCAAATTTATGCAAATGGCAATTTCAAATAAATCGAGAAGAGAAAAATTTAAATATAAATTCTAGTTTATCTCCTTTCGAAGCTTCTTGCACTACTTTTTTACGCAATTTCCCATCAGATTCAAATTTTTTTGAGAGAACATCAGAAAAATCATTTGAAGAGTGATGTATTTTTGATCATATTTTTATGATAGAATGATACTTTGAATTTATTCCTTCGTTTATTTCATTAGTTTATTTTATTTATTTTGCTGGTTTACTTCGTTTGTTTGTTGTCTTTTTTTTTTGCTTATTTATTTTGTTTGTTCCAATACTTGAAAAATTTCCCTGATGTTTCTTTACTATTTTATTATTCTCTAAATATCTTCTTTATAGTCTTACCTTTCTTGAATATCTTTGTTTCAATAATTTACTGTTTTCCTAGTCCAACTTTTTGGCGACATGTATATTAGTAAGAATTGTTCGATTTTTTTGAAATTTGTAATAATTTTTCGAAAGTAATGATTCCATCCAGAAAAATGAGAAAATGCATTTGAGTTGGTTTAAATTAAAAATTATGAAAAATTTTAGTATGCTAATTCTTAGCAATATAAGTAAGCTATAATAAATTACATGATTGAATAAGAATACACTTCTTTTTTGTTACTGGGATGTTAATTGTCTCTTAAGTTCTAAGATATTTATGAATTTACCAAAACGGATTGCTTTTCAACGACGATTTTCCACTTCGTTGAATTCATTTGTAATGAAATCGAGGCATATCATTTGCTCCAAGGACAAATTTCATCTATCACACCATTGTTAGTATAACTTCACATAATGATAATATTGCTGAATTGTTAATTTTTAAAATTGGTTAACAAATTAAAAATTCACGTCACATTTTCTAAGTTTGGAACAACTTTTACATTTCTAATTTAAATATTAAATGCTAATTATCTTAAATGGGATCATTTGTCTTGCATAAAAAAACTCAGAACTTTAGCAATATTTTGATTAAGAAATAGCTGTTCAGTAAATAATTCCCTCTTTTCCTCTTCTGCTACTGTTATTTTAACAATTTTAAAATAAGCCTAATTTATTCGTTACTTCACTTAGTAACATCATTATTAATTGACTTCCTCTAAATTTAATTAAATTTCTCATAATTAGTTGAGAAGGAAAAATCGCATTTAGGCTATTCCGGTTGTTATTTTCGTTTCTTTCAAATCTTTCCTATCATTTCTTTGTTATTTTTATTAACTGCTTATAATCCAAAAAGACATTTTTTCGTATTGAAACTGAAAATTTGAAATGAAAATTTGGAATATATGTTTTCCGAATTTCAATAAGTTTGTTAATGCAGGAAATAAATGGGCCGAAAAACAAAAGAGAACTTCGTCAGAATTAATTCGATCTAATTGGTGATTATATTCCAGCCGATTGGATAATCCTGAATCATTGATCAAGACCAGTACAGAAAATCCTCTATTTGGTGATTACGACGAAAGAAGTTGGTTCGGCGAAAGTGGCGTGCCCAATCTGGCACGTGACCCAATCGCGCAATTTCTGGCGCTGCTCAAAAAACCCCAAACGATGGGCAACCTGGAAGCCCTTATCAGGTTTTTTTAAAAATATTTTTCGTATACTTATCATACATATAGATGTTTATCATCAACGGGTAAGTTTGTTGTGATATTCCTGAAGAATATTCCTCAGAAGAGATGATAAATGCAAAACTAAAGTTCTATTCGTTTCGTTTCTTCCCAATCAAATATGATACTAAAGAAATCACTTAAAAAAAGGTTCATAATAAAAAATTATTGCTCAGCATTAACTATTCCAAATGATTATTCGTTGAACAAAGTTAAACGATATATTATTTCACATTCTGAGGGTTATTGCAAATGATAGTTTAAAACTTTTAAAATTATATTTGTCTAAATAGCTGACAAAATTTCCGTTAATTTGATACGAATTTAAAAGAAAAGATTATAATTTTCAATTGACTGAAAGAGCGACAAAAATATTTTGGTTCATTCGACAATTTTTTTGTCGAATTCTAAAAATAAAATTCACATGAAAATTTTCCTACGCATTTCATCAGATTCTCTTAAAACATTTTATTGTTATTTCCTCACTTACAAGTGGTAAATAGCTATTGATAATGCTAACTAATAGATAATTTTTACTTAATTGATAGGTAGTATAATGGACTAATCTATTAATGAACACATTAAACGACTAATTGCATCTCTTAAATCGAAATTGTTTAACATTTTAATGTCTAATTCATTAGTTAATTATATGCATACTTTAGCAAAATAACTTTGTCTGACAATTCTTGATCGTTTTGCATGAAATGCATGCAGAATTGAATTATAATCTTGCTATTAATTGTAAATCTTTCACATATTCATTGCATTATACTTCAGAAAATTTTTCTTGCTTATTAATTGGCCTAAATCTGATAGAAATTTTGGTGGTTTATTAAATTTTTGAACTAATTAGTATAATTAACACTGCATTAAAATGGATGATGAAATGCTGATTACATGCAAGTTTGATTGCATGTCAATGTTAATTGCAATCAGTTTAGTCTTTTGCATAAACAGATAAGTATTAAATCTTATACCAAATTTCTGGTAGATCTTCAACAAAATTTATTTGAAACTTTTTCATGAGAGATAATCAGTTTAGTATACTACGAGCAAATTACATTCCGGATATAGCAAGATACCATTTTCCTGACCATACTAATCACTTTGTTCGTTTATATTATTCGCTTCAGCCAAACATTCAATAAATAAAATCAACTAATCATAACTTTAAATCGGTTTATACATCTTCTTGGCTTACTTGCTCATTTTTAACAATATTTCTTATCATTTAAATTAGCTTCTTAATCAACTGTTATCCTTTATATATCGGAAAGCTTCAGGAAACAGATGAACAGTGAGATCCGTTCATTGTTCGCTAATTAAAAATGAAGATTTCCATTTCAAAGCTATAATTTCAAATATGATTGATGATTATAAATATCTTATATAAATCTCTCGAAAATTTCTGTTTCTTTCTCGCTATTTTATTTTTTTTCTCCAAAAATTTAGAAAAATTGGCAGTGAATCTCTTTATTATCAAAATATAATTGATGTAGAAAAAATTTTTCATCCATGCATCATTTCAAAGGATCTATTAGGAATGAATGAAATGGAGAAATATGTCGTTGGTCAAGAAAATTTCAAATATCTCTCCCATCATACTTTTCTCTTACACATTTCTAATGTAATATCAATATTTATTAATATTATTACTTTTATTTATTGTTATTAATATTTACTGTCGCTGTTATTGTCATCATATTACAAAATGGAATCGTGTTCAAAATCAGAGTTATGATTAAAGTTAATAGTGCTAAAGTAAGGAAAATGTTGAAAAATGAATTAAAAAGCAGTATTGAAAAATAGTTTAAACAAATTCGATTCAAAGAATTCTTCAAAAAATTCTTTGAAGAATCTAATTCCTTCTGAAAATTCTTTTGATTTTTTGGTACCAAAAAAATGAAGTAAAAGTGAATTCCGGAATAAAATCCTGGAATAAATAAAAGAAAATTTCATTGTCAATAATAATCCTATTTGAAACGGTTTTGAACTGACTCTTAAACATGCACGCATGCATGAAAACTTACATATGGAAAAGTCAAAAGAAAAAAATAAGAAATAGAGTGAAAAAGATGCATTGCACCACAATAGAATTTCATCAGCCATTTCATATTTCGTAGCAAAATTTCATAACAACCAATAATTTAAAAATGCAAAAAAAAAAGTTAAAATTTTCGAATAATTTTATTACAAACATATGAAAATCTTCTGAAAAAGAAAAACAAACGAAAATTACGAATTGTTTGGAATTATAATAAGATAAAACTTAAATTCATCTTCGAATCCTAAAGAAAAGAAGAAAAAATTGAATTGATTAATCTGAAATGAAATACCTAATATTCAGAAAATTAATGAGAAGATATACCTCTCATAACAGGATATACTTTATCAGAAGAGATTGATAATATAATTACGCATATACGTTAAGCATAGTTTTATATTGTATAATAGCTTTCTCAATGATTTCCATCAATCTTAATAGTTTAATTTACTGCACAATTTAATTGGACTTTTATTCACTCAAATTTACCGTTTTATAATTTACCACTCTATTTTATTTTGTTCATATCTTCAAACTATCAAAAAGCATGCTTTTACTTGGTTGTTGTTCAAATTAAAATTTTCAAGTCTATTTGTCGATTTGTAACAAATTATGCAAAATTACAAAATAATGAAATGTTTATTAAATTTTCAAGATGATCAAAAAATTTTGAAATATACAACAATATTTCCTGTTTTATACATATATTTATATATTTATGCATATTTTTTTCCCAACATAAAATTAAAGGAAATGATGAAGGGAAATTTGGTAAAAGCAATATTGGAGCTATTTAAATTTGAAAAATTAAATTATTGGTATTTACATGCTTAAAATGCTTATTTTAACACTTCTTCCATACTTTATCCTTCTTCATTTAACCATTTACCTCTTTTCCGATAATCATCACAATTTCCTATTAATCCAATATGCTATATGAAATATTAAAACAAAATCCAACTTGTGAAATTAATTCCTTTGCATAGCAAGAAAAATAAGGAAGAATTCATATCAAAGCTTAATTAAATATATATTTTTTAAAGGGATTTTCTCATCATTCCTTCATTGCTTGCATTAGATAGATGTATTCATTTCCGGTTCATAAATGATGCTATTTTGCATATATTTTGATTGTTTACTTACTTTTTTCTTATATTTTATTTTATTTGTTTCATTTTGTCATCATTCTTTATCATTTCATATTTCACTCAGTAAGTATAACTGATAATTGGTTAATTACTGTTGTTTTATTTCGTAGTGTCATTGTTTTACACTAATCACTTACTCTATCAATTAGTTTTTAAAGTAATTTTAAAAATTAATTTTGATTTATTTGTCAATGAAATATTCAATACAAAAGAGTTACTTCGAAAAAGAAAAGAAAATCAATAAAAATGTAAAATGTTAATATGCATATTTTTGAATATTATCGGAATAATAGAGAGTAATATAATCAAGAATAGGAGTTAATAAGATATTCGCTCTGCGACATTCTTACGATCATTCTCCACTCATTATGCAATCATTAACATCACCATTTTAAGATTGCCATTATTCAATTCATTCGTGATAATCGCTAATATATGATAGTATCAAACATTTTCGCTTGTATTTGACGCCTCGATAACAACGAATCGCTATGTATTGGCGTATTGCTTATCTGTTAACTAATTTCATCCTATAATAGTTTCATTTCAAAACGAACAAATTCACCGAAGAGGCGGGAAAGCGGGGGATTTTTACTTAATTTATACAAGTTTCCTTATTTTTATTATCATTTACCATGTTTTATCATTTCCTTAACTTCATATTTTATATATCATTCAACTAAATATTTTATTACCAGTTAATTATTGTTTTACCACTTATTATTAATAGTACTATCATCATTATTATTGTTGTCACTATCGGCATCATCATTATTATTTTAGTTATTCATTAGTGACCGCTATTACTGGCTAAAAAGATTTCTTATGGTTTTTTCTGATAATTCTGCTATAGCTACCATTAGGATTAAAGCTGATTTAAATGGATAATAACTAATAACGATAACAATAGTAATAATGATGATAATGATAATGACAATAATAACAAGTAATAATTACAATAAGGATCATTCAAGTAAGTGACTGTTTTTAACGATTTTAAAGTTTGATGATATCGTTGGAGTTATTTTTATAGTTATTACAAAACTATTATCACATTTCTGCAAGAATCAGACTAAATCTTACATTTGTTTTTGGTCTTACTTTCAAAGGATATCACATCTTTGATGTATAAAAATTTACATATACATTTGGGAAATAACATCTAAATATCTGATAAAAAATTGCAATGTCATTTGTTGCAACGAATGTAAAAAATTCGTAGTCGTCTAGCTGACAGTTGTAATAAAGCTTATTTTTGTTGTTAGACTAAGATTTATATTACAAGCATTTTTGACGAATCATTTCCAGATTTTTTATATATTTTCGGTGAAAATACTCAACAAAATTAAGAAACATATTAGCCGGTGTTATAATCTCTTTCAACGAAGTCGAAAACTTTAAAAAAATATCTGAAAATTTTCTAATGCCCTGTGATCCTAAAAATTCAACATGAGAAACATGCTGTCATCAGTAAGATACGGTTGCGCAATATATCTTTAAAAATTCCTAATTATTAATAGCCTAACTTGAAGTTTATTTAAATTCTTTCTTTTTTCCATTTTTTCTTCCTCTATCTTTAGCAATCATTCAATTACGAAAAACGGCATAAGATATTCATCATGTCTTTGCATATTTAATTTATATTCTTACAAAAAAGTAATCGAAATGAAGAAAACGAAGAATGGAACTATTTATTTTTTATTTTTCCTTTACGATAAAGTAAATTTTTATTCTATTATTTACTTTTGCTTTTAATATCGCCCTTTTTTCCCTTATATTTGAAAATAAAAAGAAAATCTCAAATTGATACAATTTTTCACTTTTTTTCAATTATAAAAAGCTTAAAGTAATGATAGAATAAAAATAAGTTAGGATTGGCTAATTTATTCCTTCTAGGGAAGTATTACTTGATGACATTCATGAATTGAATGCTTGAATTTTAATTGGATACCTATATGTAAGTTCTAGAAACTACCAAACTATAATCTTGTTAAAGTAATATCTTTTTTACTTATCTATAGGATGATTGCTGCAATAATAGTTTTATTCAATATTACTGAAATTATTTGGGTGAGTGGAAGAATATCACTATATCTTTCGGAACTAAAAAATAAATTAGAAGAAAATTTTATGCTATAAAACAACAAAGTTTGAAATTTTCATATTCCATTTACTAAGTTATTATATGTGGCTAAAACTGCAGTTATTGCAATGGTAATAATTAACAAGTTTTTTAATACATTTGAGTGTGATTAATTAAAAATTTTAATGATAAGATTTGAAATTGCAAAAATATTCAAAGATTCGCTGATTACTGTTTTTTATTAGCGACAAAGTAAAAAAAATATAATCACAAAATATGCATAATATTGATTTACTTTATGATAAGTAAATTTTAACTACGGTAAGACTAATGAAATAATTTTAGTCATACGGCAAATCAAATCCATCTATGCTATTATCTCTTTATCTTTTCAAATATCAACCGCTCTTTCATCACTGTCAGTCTAATCTTAAATTTCGTTCCATTTAAGAAGAAAAAAAAACCTAAATGCATATAATATCAATTAAATTTTCCCAATATTTGCTTTCATTTTATTGACAGTTTTAGTGACTACCACTTAAAATGTGTATATAAGTTATAAAATATGTGTGAATTAAGCGTGAATTCACGTAATCCAGGAAATTTATTTTATCTATGAATTGTTGTTAAGTTAGTCCAGAAAGTCTATTTTATCAGGTGTTTAATTGTGTAGATTTTTTCTCTTTTTTTCGAGCTTTTTTTGCTAATTCAAATTTTTTTGATAAAATAATTCTGAATATAGACCTTTCTTCTCTCCCTCATTATCTATTTCTTCTTTTTTTTTTTGTTGTTTAATCAAAAATTTTAGGTGAGAAAGCTTCGGTTATTGATAATTTGCCGGATAAGGATGACTCTTTCTGCAAGCGGAAACGATGTTCCGCCATCATTTGAAGCCTCTTATAATACTCAACACTGCCAAGTGCCGTTTAAAATGATTTATTAAAAAAAGCAATGACCAAATTCTTATTGCATCCTATTCTTTTTTCTTTCACAAATATACTTGCCTTTTCTTTTTCTTCCTTAGAAGCTTTTACTCGAATATTATTACTCAAATATAAAGAGAAGTCGCAAATTTTGTATACTTACCGCTTGAAGACTAAATGATAGCATTTAATGAATGTAAATTACATTTTTAAATTTATCAATAATCTATCAGAAATCATACAGAGTGATTAAATATGATTTTGTAAATTGATGTTTTTACACATCGTTAAATACTTATTGTTGACAAGTAAAAATATTCCAAATAAGCATAATTGTTTAGTTACTTGAATTGGTGAGAAAATTTTCAGCAAATTTCATCATAGAATTTTGTTCTAATCTAATAGCTTTTGATACTTTTCCCAAAAATTTTTAAATCTAATGAGTTTTCTCGTATAGATCAAATTGATTAAAGTAAAAATAACCTACAAAAGGTCCAGAAAATTATTACTCGTTTATTCCGGGTTTCCAAAAATCCATTAAAATCCTGGAAATGGAGAATAGAAGGAATCATTAATCAGTGTTACCTTTTACCTCACACTACTTCATTACCGAACTGTTTTTACCTAACCCGTTTCCAACTATCCGATTCATGGCATAATCCATCAATCATCCCAGTAACATTCTATTCTTTTTGATACTGACTTGACCTTTTCTTTCTTTTCTTGTCACTTTTGTTCTCTTGTTTATTTTCTTGTCAAAACTATTTTAGCCACTGTTATAAGTTGTTTGCTTGCCCAAAACTGATAAATTAATGCATAATTTACAATCTTCAAATTCCTCTTCTTCTCAGTCTTACTTCATTTCCTATGGGATTAATACTGCCGGGAATATTTCCGATAGTGAATATTTTCCGTTCCGTTCCATCCAAACTGTTTCTAATTTTGGATGAAACGGATGGTTACTCCATTGACCGTATGGGAAACACAATTTTTTTTTTTTTGAATTACATCATATTTTTCTTTTCTGATAATATACAATTTCAATTCCTGGAATTTATTCCATTCCGCATTTTTGACTTTTTTGAAAGAAAAAAAGGAAAAAAAACAAAAAATGCAATTTAAGCAAGTGACAAACTTTTCTGTAAACTTGCTTTACTAATCTTTTTTCACACCTCAACAATTTTTGCCGCACTGTTTTATTTTTATTTTCTCATTGTCTTGTAATATCTTATAATAATTTTATTATCATGCCGTTTATGAAATCATTCCTAAACATCACGCCACTATTGAATAATTCCTTCATATATAAATTACTTATTACTTATATTTCTCATCCATACTTTAAGATTCATCCATGCTATCTAAAATATGATTTTTATCAAAGATTGATGTCAAATAATAACAAATCCTATAAATCTTCGAAAATATACCACCATCATTTGAATCCATCAATCCATCAATAAAGCTTTCCATTCTGTTTTTTCTCTCCTTATTTTTTTACTTTTTTTTAGGAATTCAAAAATCCATCAATCATTAAAGTCCATAAATCATATCCATTTCTACCTTCATATTTTCATCACGAAATCTTACATGCAATTGAATGTAAATAAATCCTTTTATCATTTGTAAAAATGGCTAGTAAAGCTTCTTCTTTTTTTTCGCGAACTATTTTATTTTTATTTTTTCTTTCATTTTTAAACTTTTATTATTGCTTCGTACATTCTTTCTTGCCAATAGTGAATGTAGAAGTTGAAGCGATGCAATTTATCAATCGGTGTGTGTCAATAACAACATTTGATCGATGAAATGATATCTTTTGTAGTAAAAATAATCCTTTATTTTATTCTTTCCTTTTTCCTCTTTTCCTCATTTTGGCCCATGCCATCATGTCCTCATGTCCCATGTCCCATTCCCTGTTCTAATCATCCTACTTTTTTATTTGTCCAATCACTGTCTTCCATTCATTTATCATTTTTTGTTTTTCATGATATTTGAAGATGAAACAATAAACTAACTCATCAATAAAGTAGTTGAAAAACGATCTTCATCCATATGAAAAGAAATTTCCCAAAAAGAAAAATGCATTAATTTTTCTTGCAAATTTTTACTGCATCATTTAGCAAATATTTGCGATAATTGTGGTAAATTGCAATGAATATTATAGAAAGATATTTATTATTACTGAAAATTATGTCAAAAAAATTTAAAAAAATTTCGAAAATTACTAAATTGGGTGAGTAGCATTTACACGTACGTGTATCATTTCATTTTTTTTGCTCTTTTTGTAAAAAAATACACGCAAGCTAGCCTTATAAAACAATAATTACCGTACTCTTCGAGGTAATTAAGGAAGTACAAAAAGTAGGTGAAAATGGTACTTATGCAAGAAGAATCTTTAGATAATTGCTAACAGATTTGTTGAAGCTTTATAGTAGTTGTTGTTTCGGATACGTAGCAATTAATGTTCATGCTAATTTTCATCATCTTTTTTCTAAAGAAAATCGATAACAATTTGATGAAGGATGAAATTAAAACAAGAATAAATGTTTAGAAATGAGAAAAAATACCTGGAAAAATTACCGGTTGGTTAATACACATTGTTTGTAGCTATTTTCAACATTTTGGTTTTGCAATCTTTTCATGACTTAATTCTTCTTATTCATCAATTTCAATAATGAATCAATCTTTGCAACAAGAAAAGCTGCACCTAAACTAATTATATGGCAACTTGAAATAATATAGATTTGTTTTTAACCTAATCCTGTTAATTAGATCCTAAATGAAAATCATGAAAAGTTATATTACTGCATAATTACTATTCATATTATTATCATTCATGCAATTATTACTATCACTATCACATAATAATTTATAAATAAAAGATGAATGAAAGATTGTGTGATTTTTTTCATTTTACAGCAAAAAATGAAGAGCTACCTTTGAAGTGTCCGTAATTTACTATTTGAATGAAACACTTTTTTACTTTTTCTATTTCAATCAAATAATATATTATTACTTTTTTCCTGAAGTTTTTATAATAAATTGTAAATTAGTCGCCAATTTCTTCCCCAAAATAAAACCCATCAGTTGATTAAGGAAGCTTTTGTTCACTTTTTTCGAAATTAGAAAATTTTTATCTGATTACTAGCTTACTTCTTCCTTCTCATTTCGCTAATTTCCATTCAATTTCTTTCACTAAGTTTTGCTTGAAATCAGTTTGTGGCATAATTTATCATTGGATGTCGGGAAGAGGGAAGTATGCATCCGGTTTACCTCCGGTCTATAATACATCTTGGAATGCTTTTAGGCATCCCTATGAATGATTGAAATAGGACGAAAAAATGTCAAAATTTTTAGATATTCATAGATAAGTGAAGTTTTCCAACAATTTTTTGCTGTTTCATTTTATTTTTGTTTGGAAAAATTATGATTTTTTCGTTCTTTAATGTTTCCGTTATTTCCTTCACAAATTTATTTGTTTGAATTTTTATCATTTACTCTGTTATCTGAATGTAATCTAATTTTTATAAAAATGCCACCATTCAAGTACTAATTCCCTCATTTCAAACACTATTTTTTCACTCAACATTACTAACCTTTTCATTTATCTCACATCAGAAATTTTCGAAAAAATTCGAAACTTCCAATGAAAAAAGAAAGAAAAAAGTTTAAAGAGTGTGACAGTTAGTGCATAGCTTTGTGCAAATTCAATAAGATTGCAAAAATCTTCTTCAGTTTTGTTTTGCTTCGTTTCTCTTACTCTAACAATCAATTAATTAATTAATCAATCAATCAATCAATCAGTCAATACTGTCTTTTCCATTTTCATAAATTTAGATAAACAATCAAGTGGTCCAAATTTAGAACTGCAGTAAAGTGAGGAGAAGTCAAATTCGGAAGTACGCTGATACGAAAAAAAAAGCTTTTTTCCATGCTACAATATTAATTTAAAGCTCAACATTTTCGGGTCTCGAAAAATGTTTCAAACTGTTAGATTAAAACATTTCAAATCTTTAAAGTTCATTTATGATTAGCTCTAAATGCGTTTTCCTCACTTACAAAAAAAAAAAGTTTGAAGAATATTTTCAGAATTATTGAAGAAATTCATTTATTTTGGTACTATTCTCTATTGAAACATTAACATTATTTCAATTTGAATTTTTTCAATTCGAACATTCAATTTATTTTAGTTTCTTTTTCCAACCAATCATGAAGCTCGAATATTTTGCACAAAATTTTTGGAATGTTTTCCCAATTTTAATAGAAAGAATTTCTTATTGCATAATATTTAGCTAATTCGTTTTTCTTTATCTTCTTTGTATTTTTCCCAATTTTATCTCCAATTTATTTCATTTCCTTTTAAAGAAAAGAAAAAAAAAGGAAGAAATCAATTTCCTACTTTCTACAAATTCATCTTTAATTTTTTAGGAAAAAAAGGAAAAAGACCTTGCAAAATTATTGCATCATCAAAAATTTGTCACCCAACATAAATTACTAAATCTGTGATGAAGTATGCATCCGTTGATAGATCTATGTAATTAACATTTTTTGTTAATTATACAGGCATAAGCATAGATGCATACCTTAGGGGCAAATTTAGAATGTGAGTTATTTACATTACATTAACTGTTCATTTACGTTCCTTTGACACTGTACTTAAGCACAAATCATTCAGCTGATTGCTTTACTTTTTCATTTTGTTTTTGAAAAATGAAATTTGTAATTTTGAGAAAGAAATAATGATTACTTTACTTCTTCATTTTATTTTTGAAAAATGAAATTTGTAATTTTGCGAAGGAAATAATGATTGCTTTACTTCCTGATTTTGGTTTTGCATCTGAAAAATAAAACGTATAATTTTATGAAAGAAATGATGATTGCTTTACGTCCTAATTCTATTTTTGAAGATTGAAATTCATAATTTTACGAAACAAGTGATGTTTGCCCTTGCTGTTAATATTTTCTCTGTTAATTCCTGCTATTGACATCACTTTTATTATTATTGTCACCATAACATTCACTACCATTTCATTTTACTTAGTATTATCAATATTCTGATGACGATGTTTCTTATCAAAAAATAGAGATCGGATTGACATTAATTACTCGAATTAGTCAATATAATTAATCAACTAGTCATTAATCAGCATAAACTTGGCTGAATTATATTGAGATCCTCAAGCTCTGAAAATTGTAAGCGGTGAGAAGAGAAAAAAATAAAGGAAAACAGAAATGAAAATTTGTTTATGCATCAGAACAAAGTTCTAAGTATAATTCAACGCAACATATTGCTCTATTTTCATCACATCAATTATCATCTATAATAAATTAATTACAATTAACCAAACGATGAACAAAGTCTTTCCTCCTCTGTTACCGAAAACGGAATTCATACTTATTCCATCCAAAAAGGCATATTAAAAAAGCAAAACTTATATAGAACTTTTTTCCAATGCTTGGTCAATGATCAGATCGCCAATGATCAAACGATCACTGACCACATAATCATTGAATGAGAATTCCTGCGAATTGTTCCTAAACGGATAGTAACCTCTAAATATAATGAGTTACTTATTTCTCTTTCCTTCATCCTTTTCTCCCTCTCTCCCTCTCTCTCTCTTATCATCATTTAACAATGCATATCTATATTGGTTGATTTGTTTATTTATTCATAGTGCAGTGTCAGATTTTTTATGATCAATTACAGTATATAAGATAGACAAGACATCAAGATCGCTAATTTAACGAAGACTAATTATAAGACAAAATTCACAGAACAAATATCCTAAAACTTGGTATAATTTCTTTGTGAGATTACCGTATTTTAAAAATATGCGCACCATGAAATTTTCTGTTGATAAATATTGACATATTATTATCTTTATGATTTAGGATATCATATCTTTGAGTTATATAATTGTCATTTTTATCCTTACGGTATTTCATCTTTACAGTACTTCATTCACCTTTACGATATTTTTATCCATATGCTGTAATCGTCAGTTTTGTTTTTGTTAAACTAATTTTATTGATATAATTGCTTACTCTATTACTACTCAAGTATTATCAGAATTATAAGTTCTACTACTTCTTGGCATTCACTGTTGAATTTACTTCATTCATTGCTCGTGCTGCTGGGAACCTTTTCCTTTTTTTTTTTCGGTACATTTTTATCAATGGGTGTTTGGATTTTGAACATCCCACAAGAAATGGATAATCATATGAGAAGGTAAGCCATTGCTTTATTGCACCACTTCATTTGGCTCATCTAAATGCAAAAATTTAAATACCGCAGTCGATATATAATACTTGTACATGCAATACAGTAATAACTTCTAACATACAGTAATAACGTAAATTGCTGTGGGATATTTATATGTAATTATAAAATTGATGAAGTTAAAGAGATAACAATTTAACTGCATCCAATGATTAAATAAACCATACCTTCCTTGAAGTAAGAAATAACAATTAAATGAACGAATTCCTAAATTTTGTGAAATTACTTCAAATTCCATTGCTTCACTTAAATTAAAAAGCATTGAATTTTTACCACAATATTTTCACTAACTAAAACTTACATTTCGTGAAAAGGAAATTAATAAATACTGCCATCTAATTAAAACTTATGATGTGATTGAAATAACCTAAACTAACTGCAAGTTCTATTAATTAGTACTATTTATTTCTTCTTTTTCTTTTTTAGGAAATCCGTCAAAGTTATTATAGAGAATTGGCATTTGAAAGACTTTAGTGAACTTTAGAAAAAAAAAAAACTTTTGCTTAAAAAAGAAAACAACAAATCTGATGGGAATTTAGAGCTGTTACAAAGTTCATTGAATCGAGCATTTGCTTTGTTGAGAAGAAAATATTCAGATTTAACAAAATCGTTTTCTTTTTGAATATGTTTTCCTTCGAAGCCACAAACAGTTTTCTTTTTGTTTTTTGTCTTTAAATTTCTAATAATAACAGTTTTAAATGAAAGTAATTAGATGCGTAAACTAGTATATATTTATTAGGATATTATACGATAAGTAATATGATGCGTTTAGGTAAACATTTATACAGTAGACAAGAATGAAATAATGGAATAATAAGTAAAGCAGTAATATCATAAGCAAAAAATTACGTAAAGAAAGAGAAATCAGTAATAATTTATTTAAAATGGAAAAAAATTGATAGCACTGATTGCAAATAAAAGAAACCAAAAAATTAGGTGTTCACTCAAGGAAAAATCGAGAATTAATTAGTTAAATTATCGATAAAATTATCAATGAAGATAATATAGGCTAATGTGATGTTAATGTGATAGTTATTTAAGATTTATCGCTGTTGTTCTTTTTAGTTGGATAAGAATGGAAAAGGAAATTTAACAAAATTTTAAACTTAATTCAATTGCAGCAATAATTTTCAATGTTGTAGATAGCATATTCGCCCATAATGAACTAAGGTTAGTATCAAATAACAAATGAAAGCAAACATTACTTAAAATAGGTTAATGGGTAGAAAAAATAAGCAAATAAGTAATCAATATGTCTGTCACAACTCACTATAGTAATGGATCTACACTTTAATTAGAAGTTATAATTCAATAATAACCAAATTTCTTATTATTTTATTGTTAAGATGGATAAATCTTTGCCACCTCTTCCTTTTTTTCCTCTATTTTCATACAATTTACTTAATGAAGCCATAAGGAACAGAAAGATATTTACTCCGTTTGTTTTAAGTTGTGACAAATCATTTTTATTAGATTTGATTAGCATATCAATTCAATACTGATTGACTTCGAAAGAAAAAAACAACAATAATTTGCTTTATTATTTTTTCAAAAATTTCTCACAATTTTTGTCGAAGTTGTTACAATGGTAAAATTTTTGAACAGTAAAGTGACATATTAAAAATAATAATTCTTTTTTGCTTATTTTTTGTTGAAATTTGATATAAGCTAAGTGATGCGAGCAAACAATAAGCAATATATTTTGTAACCTTTTTGCATAAGCTATTAGTTTTATAATTGTATGAATAAGAAAATAAAATTAATCCGAAAAAATAATTCTTTATGTTATTGAAATTTTTTTATCTTAGCCAAATTTTTTTCAAGCTTCAAACACTTAATATAAATGATTTTTTTTTGTTTTGCTAATTCATCAGTTTTCTTTTCTGTATCATTCTTTGTTGAGCATAATATAAATTTGCAAATACAATTTGTCGTGATCAGATCCGAAATTGCTCTTAGTACTACTTAGTTATCGGTAATTATTTATTCAATTTAACCTCTTGTATAATCTAATTCGACAAACTTGATAAAATAATACAGCGAAACTAATTTCAACCTAGTAACTTATTAGAATAATTTAATATCGACGAGAAATAATCTAAAAATACAGTATTTGTGTCATTCCTGCAGTTATCGTTCAAGTAATTATTTAACTATTCATAATTTTCTTATCCTTTACTCTTACTAACAATGTTTCAAATCATTTAGGCATTTATTCGTTCATTCATTAATCCTATTATAGCAGATATGAATTTAAATTGCAAATTGAATACCCTAACTAATGAATTCGTTCACTTTCATAACAGTTGACCTAAGCTTAGCTTTCATCAAGCTAGACCCCTTAATTAATTAGCTCACACAATCAGCTGATTTTTTTAGCTAATTAATTTTTATTTTTATGGACTAACATGATTCAATTTTAGCAAATTAGATAATTTACAACTGGAAGAAGAAGAAAACGGAGAAGGGAGGCTATTTTTTCAATAATAATGTCAATGGTGAATAGATAGACTTAAAACAGATGATAAATAATTGGAATATAAAACCTTAAAATGAAAGGTACATAATCAAAATATAAAGACTCGAAGCAACCGTTTATACAAATTATATGTAATTATTTAATGAAAATATATTACGAAAGTATTTATCATTTCTATTGTACACGATTGGATTTGTTTACTTATGATATTTAATATAATTCCTTATCTTAGACCAAAATTGTTGTAATACAAAATATCTTGTTATTTTTCTATGAGAGAGAGTTGTTAATAATTAGGTAAAGTAAAAAAGAAGTATTTAGAAGGGAAAAGTTTTTTTGTAACTTCATGCTAATATATTATTATTTATTATTTTCTACTTCTTCTATTACCATTTTATGATAAGTAAACAAGTTTTGTTGATATTAATATTTATTATATTTATAATTTGTTCAAAGCATTTTTGCCAATTGAAAAAAGTTTCATTTCATTTCATTCTTTTACTGATTCCTGTATGCTTGACATTTTCCTTTCATTTTTTAAACTTTTATAGCTAATCATTTAAATAAACATTAATTTTTAATAACCAGACCAAATGCATCATATTTTTACAATGATAATGGTTTGTTATTTCATTTCTTTTACTTAGATAAAACATAACCTTTTTTTTTTTTTTTTTTTTTTTCAAGACTTTCTGAATTTTTTTAGAAATATTTTTCTTATTATTCCTGAGCATAAAAACCTAAAGCTCTGCTAAAAAATTTGATTAAAAAAAAATTGCTTTAGCTTATTCGAATTTTTTGTAACTGATGACATATGTGAAGTAATATTATATGTCAATAAAACAGTTTGAAAGAATCATTACGAAATATATGCATTTATTTAAATACTATTACATTAAAGATTTTTAATTCGAATATTTGTTTAGTACAAAATATAAATGATTTAAAAATTACTACTATAATTTTTTACTTAACAATACTTTACATAGGGTACACCGAGATGAGAGAACTTTGAATGCCAAAATCCAACAAAAACAAAAACTAGTATTTGAGAAACTAGTATTGTTACTGAAAATAGTATTTGAGAACAGTGATATCAAAATGATAAACATTTCAAATTGTTCTAATCATGGTAGATTTTAGAACCTATCATAATTAGAACAATTCTAGTAGGTTCTAAAACCTACCATATTTAGAACAATTTGAAATGTTTTTCATTTGGTCCTTAAAATTCAATATATCTATCGGACGATAAGTAACAATATTAAATTAAACACGGTAAACATGGAAGAAAATTACCTAAAAATGAAAGGAAAAAAAAGAATATTCTTCTGTTTGATGAAATTAAATTTATATTTTTCTCAAAATGTATTAAAAATTTTTACAACATCTATAATGCATGAATAAGAATGATATAAATTCCATTCATTTTTTATTTACCCATCTTCGTGGGCATCCATTCCTAGGAGTGGAAAGGAACGAGAATTATTCATTTACCTTAGAATACTTATATTTCACCCAAAATTAGTTGAAAGTTTTATTTCTGTCTTAAAATGCTATAAATATTATGCTAAAAAGAAAATTTGTGAACAAAAAAATTGATTAAACTTTACAACGGAAAAATATTGTTAAAATTAATTTTTAAACTTTAATAATGAGAGTGAAACGTTTCAGATTTCTTTTTTGAATATGATAAAGAAAATTTATTATAAATTTATCTATCAAATTTTATCTTTTGCATAAATAATTATAATTGCATAGCATTTTACACTTTCATTTTTTTTTTTTTTTCAGCGAATCATACAAATTTATTCGCATGGCGGATGATTTACACGATGTGGCACGCTACCTCAACGATATGCGAATATGTTTTATAGCATTAACAGTTATGGGATATATTGTATTGATATTATATGGAATTATCTTTTGTGTTAGGAGGAATCAAAGGCAACGTGGCGCTAATAATGTTAATTCAAGGACAAGAGGAAGATGGGATTTTCAGGTAAAGGTAACAATTTTCTTATTTATACCTTATCCGATTCCATTCAATTTGTATTCTTATTCATTATACATATTAAATTTTACTTTTCAACATATTTAATCCAATTACAAATTGATTCGATTAGCAATGAATGATACTTAATATCCGTATTATGATTATATAGAGACGCTATACAGTAATATCTTAATACGTATCACTAATGATAAGCAATGATATATTGGTAATATTTTGTATTATTACATAATAGGAAAAATTTTTAATTTATATTTGATAATGAATTAAACAATTCTTTATAATTGTATCCATCTGTACATACAATGATGAAATTTCGCCTAACGTTCGTTAGAAATTGGAAGTAATGATTTCTAGTAAAAGAGTAGTATTTTTTAAAGCAATAATAATTTTTATTTTTGCTTTGGGAAATAATAAAAGATGAAAAGAGATGGGAAGCTAATAATAAGAATTACGACTACTTCATCTTCCCGTCCAATCATCTATCATCTGTCGTTTACTTAATTAAATTTATGACATTTTAATATCATTCCAACGATCGATGAGTTTTTGTATTCATAGAAATAATAAATTATCTCCTAAAATGTAGCGAAGAAAGCGTTAAAGTTCAAAATATAAATACCACAACATGATATGAGGATGCTACGATATTATGCGATATATTATTATTAAAATGATATATTAATGACATGATGATGATGATACCACGACACTATAATATATGAATTAGATATCATTGCTAATAGTTAGACTAAAATTTCAATAGAAATGATATTAGAAGGCCATAACTTCATTGCATTCGGATAAAATACTTAGTACTAAATAACCTTTCTTCTATTTTTTATTTATAAATTTTCTAATTAATTGATTTTGATCAAAATTTTAGACAGAAAATCGAGATCAACAACATACTCAAAATGATGATTTGGTATCTGTAAGAAGTGATGGATTGCAGGGTGTCACGTCAAGTTTTGGTTTAGGTTCTCTTCTTTTTATACATTTCCTATTTATCTTTAATTGATTTCAGATTTAAGATAATCACATAATTTATATTATGATTTAATTAAGTCATCATTATTATTCATACAATTAACACGTTGTTGTATGATATTATTAGCTAACTTTTTTGCCTTACTTATATAAAGTTCTCTTTTTAAATGAAATCTAAAAATCTTTGAGTGATCGAAAATGATGAAAAGATAGCAATTTCAGGTCGCAATTATCACCGAAATCCTGCATCATTCATGCGTCATAGTGTTGGTATGAATCATGCTCAACAAACTACAAGGTAAGCAATCCTTAAATCTAATTTTATATTCGTTGAATTTAAATTTGTAATAAATCGTTGCAATTTTCGGTCAACCAAAATATACCGTTTTTTGAGTTGACAAGTTACTTCAAAATTTTTCAATTGATTGATTACTTGATGGGGAAGACTGGAAATGAAGGAACAAAAGCAAAATGAAAATGAAATTCAATAAAATAGAATATAATTTAGGTTATCCTTCACTTGCCCTCTTTTATTTAGAAAAGTGAAATGTCCTTTTACTAATTAGATGGGAATTTTCTTCCTAAGCTCTTATAACTGCTTTCTTTCAACTTATTTTTAGCGTCTTTCCATCTTCGTGAACAAAAAAAGAAAGAAAAAAATTGTACTATGCTCTGAAAATGACGCCATTTTATAGGAAAAATTATTTTAAAAGAAAAATTTTTCCACATTTTTTGCTTTAACGTAAAATTCTCCAAAAAATTGCAACAACTAATTCCTGGCAAGGTTTTAAATTAAAGGGATGAAAAAAGTAGTTGGCAGTGATTGCTTGATTGAATTTGTGCAAATGTATAGCGAGAGTGTAGTATTTTCAATCTCCAGAAGAAAATTCAGAAAATGTTGACAATGTTTCCCATACAAATTTTCAAACAAACAGTTTTCTAATTTAAATTTGTAAAATGAGGGCTTGCAATAACGATCACTGTTCCTTTCAGCTTAATGTATCATAAATTACCTCATTAAAAATCCCGTAATCAAAATTTCCTTGGGAAAAATAGAATTTTTATAACGAGTTTAACTGTAACAAAAAAAGGGCAAATAAATAACTTAGAAAATACAGACTTACAAAAAAAATGAAAACAAAATTTTGAAAATCATAAAATTAAGTATAAAAACTATTAAATAACATTTTAGGTTAATGGCAGATCAAGATAGCGGTATTGTGAAGCATCAATTACCACATATAGTAACTGATCCTCCAAGTAGTGATGAAAATACAACGCCATCGAAAGTACCCGAACTATTAAAAGGAGCTATGGAAATGTGATCGATGTGATGTTATACGTACATAAATATGCATATGAAATGGATGTATAAATATTTGTCGTTAGTTTCATATTCATATTATTCCTACCTATTTTTTTCATTTCCTTTCCTGAATTCCTTCTCATTTTTAAAATTTAATTCAATTTTACGATCTCTTTCATCTTTGCTTTTTACTGTTATTTCTCTAAAACTGCTCCTTTAAATGATGAAAATTTGTCAAAATTGATGACAAGTTCGATGTTTTTCTTTTTCTTTCACTGGGAGAAAAAAAAATTTCTAGCAAAAAGTTTTTCAGATATCTTGCGAAATTTTGCTAAATTAAACAGACTCCTTGAAATATTATAAATAGAAATAAGTGAATAGATAATTTGTTTATCAAAATTCTCATTATTATTGCTAATAATGACGAATTTTTGTTTTTTTTTCTTTTTTAAGTTATTCGTAACATCGGCTGTTTTTCTGAAAGAAAAGCAGTGAATGATTACATTGTTTAGCGGTAATCAGTTTAGATAAATTTGGAAAATTCAAATTTTTTAAATTTATCTTTTGGGTTTTAATCAATGAATGCTTCCCCACAATAATGTGTTATATTAATTCAGATTGTTAAGAAATTCCGCCAACAAATTGTTGAACTAATAATTATTAAAATTCTTTTTTACAATTGATATTGTCAAAGAATTCATTTCATTCATTTGATAATAGGGCAACACAAAGGAAAACATTTTAATGATAGAGAAAATAAATCAATCTTTGCTACACAATGGGATCGAAATATGGAATCGAAATTGATATTTATATTTATTTTATGTTTATTTCGCGATTTACGGATAATTTAAAAAATGCAAGTGGGATAAAACTGTATTTATTGATAAATCACTAAAATTGATCATTCATCTTTGTGATTGACTGTTGTTCAATAGTTTTAAAATCTCAAAAATTTTTTATGCTTTAAAATTTGCTTCATCTATTAACACCTCCTTGTATCTCTTTTGTTTTCTCTTTCTTTTTCTATCTGTTGATTGAATGAAAACATTTGGAAGTCATAGCAAATTATTTTCCTCATTATTACCTGCTCTATAACAATGAGAAAAGTACAGAATATGAGGAGAGGAATGAGAGAGGAGTAAATCTCAGGAATTATCTGACAGAAATAGATGATTGATTTACATATTTTTGACACAAAAACTGACCAATAATGTATCATATACGTACTATTTTATTTAAGGGGTAGATTTAAATTAAGGACGGTCAAACAGTTGATTTTAAGTAAACGTTAATATATGATCGGATTAAGCAAGCAATTCGGTTTCCGGTATTAAGATTTTCATCTGATACAATTTTTTTTTTTTTAATAAGGATGTTTCAAATTCCAATGATATTTTTATTTGATTAGTAAAATTAGTAATTAGTCAATTTAATTTTGGAAGTTTTCTTTTTTTCTCCCATTTAGCTTCTCATATTGTAAAATATAAAAAATATTTGACTAATCATTTGCAAAATTTATTGAATTTTTTCTTTTTTCGATTAAAAATTTAGTTTCCAAGCAGAGAGGATAATCGGTTGTGAACTTCTATTTGTTATTATATATACATGCCCAGTGCCTTAATTTTTGTATGTCTTCATAAATTGATAATAATACTGTAATTCGTTATGCTTTATGATTATTGCCATTTCGCATAAATGTGAATATTATTTTGATCATAACAACGATGGCCAAATGGAAAGAATCATTGATAGATATAACGGAATCCATGTATTATCTGAAATCATAAAGTAATTCGTTTCATGGATGAATCCAATTTGCATATATTTTAAGGGAAGAAGAGATAACAAAAATTTATAATTTGTTCTATTTTTTAGCTAACTGATAGTTGCAAATGTAATTAATGAAATTATGAGTAATTACTGAAACGAGTGAAAGATGGATAAAATCGGAATAGTTATGTTAAATTTATAATCATTTCGTGTTAATACTTAAAATTAATATAGGATTAAGTTTAATCAGTTTGACATTATTATGTTGGCCTGGAGTTGTATCAAAAATTTTTTATTTTAGTTTTAGGCTGAAATATGTTATAATACTTTTTTGCAAGAGAAGAATATACTGTAAATTCAATGAGGATTAAAAAAATGATGCTTATTGTGATTCATTTGCATTACTTTAGTAGGGAAAAAACGGAACTTGCCTAAAAGGTTGGTTTGAATTTGAAGTTCAATAAAATTTTGAGATTAAAGAGCTTTTTAAAATCGAACAATTGAAAAACTAAGTTTAAAAATTACAAACAATAACAAAATTTATTATTTATTATTCAAATTTAACATACCTTTTACTTAATTATATGGATAAACCAACTTTCAAATGGAATTCAAACAAATAAACTGGATCTATTATTTGATGGTTTTTTTTTAATATTAAAGTAGATTTATGAAAGCAAAACAAACTAAATCAAAAATCACATCGAAAGCCACAAATTAAACAGTAACATAGCAGAAGTAACAGAATAGGTAAAAAGTATTAAATGTCGTCTGTCAACAAATTAATCATATAAATCAATGAGAATTTGTCCAAAAAATTAATTAAAGGGTATAATTTGATGGTTTCCGTTGTTGAATTTATTCTGAAATGTTGAAACAAACCGTGTTCAGATTCAGGAAACAGAAGACATTGCATATAATTAGCAAGAATTACTTACTATACCGAATAACTGAATAGTACTCGCAATTCATACATTACTAATAGCTAATATATTGATACGGAATATTGACTGATTATGGATACATAAAAGTGTGCACTGAACATGAAATAGAATAGGTTTGAAATAGAATTGATATGAATTGGAATTGGTATCAATTTAATTCAACCTATTTCTCCGAAATTTTCTCTCATTTATTAGCAAGAGCTCATTGAATCATTAATTTTTCTAGTTAATTTAACTAGTTATTGAAAAGTTAGTATAATTTCCGTTTATATGTGCATAATTTATTTTCTTAAGTCTATGTTTTGGTCTAACAAAAATTTACGACCAATAATTTCATTTTCAACTTGAATTTATCGAATTTTTTATTTCTCAAAACTAGAAATAATGCATATTAAAAATAAATAAATATCGTATATTTTATCATCACTCTTTAACCTTTAATAGCAAATAACCTCGTCCTTTGCCTTTTAACCTTTAGTAGGGAATGACCACGTCTTCTTCATTCTTTGTTATTTCCAAGACGACAATACTTTCGTAACATAACGAAGAGCAGAAGGGAAAATAATTAGGAAAAGCAAAAGTTGAAAGACAGAAAACCAAAAATTGCATAAAGCTAATCGTATAAGAATTAAAAACGATATAAATAGCACATGAAATATTATTTATCATTTCTTCTTCTATTTCCTAATTTCCTATTTATCTTTTTCTCTTTTCATCTGATAATTATTAACAAAAAATCTAATATTACTTAATTTTTAATTCTTTTTCGTTTCTTTTTTTTCAAAAAAAGTAATTTGATAATCGATTTAAAGACAAAAATTTTGAATGTATTCGAAATTTGATCATTTAAGAAAAGAGAAAATTGAGGTAAAATCTATTTTCGTACATTTTATTCATTCATTCCAGTCTGATTGTAAATGATATATTTATTGCCATTTTCCATCCTAACCATTCTTCGTTTTCTCGTCATTATCATTCTATCTTCTTGTCTTTTAACAGAAAAATTATTTTCTGTTAAAAGTATTGTTGACATTGTTGTCACGACATTTGTTGACATTTTCGTCAAAGGTAAACATTTTATGAACTCTTTTTACTACTCATCCGTAATCGTTCCACACAAGTTACTTCAGTAAATACTAACCTTCTTTTTTGTCATAGGCATGTTTTTCAAGCATTGTTCTTATCCATACCTTTTTTTTTTGGTTTCGTTTATCGATCTAAGCAATGAATTGAAAAGAAAAAATACTAAAAATCCTTTTATTTAATTATAATTTAACCAAAGCATTTTTAATCAAAATTTCAGCAATAAATTTATTTGATTTTGATTTCTATGTCTAATTCTTCCATGGAATGTCTGACGTTTTATATAATTCTGTCAAAAATATAAAATTGAATACAACAAATATTCAGCTCACAATAGTTAGTAAAAAATGAAAATCATATTTCATTTCAATTACTTAGCTGGCGTAATATTTTCAAAAGAAGAAGTATTTTAAGAGTTCAAAATTATATAGATAGACTAATCAATGCTGATTTTGTATTACATTAGTGGTATAAAATAACGTGGAATCTCTTTTACAGGATAAATTAGCAATGAAATTAAAGATAATTAGAATAAGTATTTTACTATTAAGAGAAGTAAAAGTATTTGTGGATATTTGTACGATCTACAAAGAAATTATTTAATTTTAGAAACGATACGGAGGAGATGGTGACAGTGTGATTTTTGTTTGTTTAGTTAACAATATTTATTCCCTCACTGGATAGGACAGTTTTTTCTTTCCAAATTTTTCTATTGCCAGATTTCGATTCATCAATTTATCAAAAAACTCTTAGCGCAGGAAGTTTTTTAAATTTTTTTCTAGGTCTAGTTAAGTTTAAGTATTAGTGAAAAATTTATTATTTATTATTGAATGATTCAGAAATTCTAAGGATAAATTGAAGATATTTCTGTCTTAATTTAATATTCCACTATCATATTTTAAGTTCTAACATGATGCCTTCATAATCATACTATGTACGTGTATGATCATTTCGAAGTAAATGTATTGTCATCTTAGAAGAATATCTCCATCTGTACATGTATCATCATCCCATCTCCATCAGCACATGTATCATCATCTCAGAAGACTGTACGTATATTATCATCTTGAAAAGGTGTACGCGTCTTTATTAATCAAATGGAAAACCTTTGTATATTACTTGCTTCCACTATTTCCACTACTTTTTGAAATTTTTTTCGCATGTAACTACATCGGTTATGCGTAGGGACTTTCAGTGTATATTCGTCATAAAAGGTAGGAGGAATCTTTTATCTTTTGATAATTTGAATGATGAAAATACCTTCTACAATCATTACGTCATTGAAATTTTAGTCCTATTTTCTCCTCCATTTTCATCAATCTTAATGTTATTTGTTACTCTCGACAGGTAAATCCTCTACATCTTCTTGTACTCAATCAATCACGCATTTTGAAAACATTCCATCAATTCACCTAAATTTCATATAACATTCTGCAAAAATCCGTGCTTTCCACCTGTATCAATTCAATTCATTTTCGATCAATTTTTCGATTCTATTAAGCTTCTCTTTTTAATTTAAGAGTGAATTACTTTATCTCTTCTTTTTTTCTTCTGCGCAATTATCACTGATATTACTTCTTGTACTATTATTATTAACTAATGCTACAGTTTTTTCTTCAGCTTACGAAATTTTTGTTTACAAATATAAACAATCTATGCATACCACCCAATGAATTTTACAGAAAAAATTATTTTTTTAAACTATCAATAATATATGTATATGTATGCATCTTCATATTTGATAAATCAAATAAATAATTGGCTGTTATTGAAAAGAAAAGAAAAGAAAAGAAAAGAAAAGAGTTCCTTTTTCAATTCGATAATTTTCAGATGAAAAGAAAAAAGAAAATAAAGAAAAATAATTATAAATAGGTCATTTTTTATTTATGATGAATTTATATCTTGTTTTAAACTTTTTTCTTTTTCCGTCGTTGATCAATATCCATTTATTTTGTTACGTCGTCGATATACGGAATAGTGCAGTATGACTAAATGTAGTTACTGCAATATTAGGTAGATGATCAAAATTTGGCTCCCCTATTTATAATTGATTAAATTTCAACAGTGTTAACGATGGCATTTAGTATTTTAATTTCCTTTAACAAAAGTTTGTCTTATGCTATTATTATTATTACTAACCTTGTTTATATCATTTATATCATTGTATCATTTCAGATTATTCAGATATTACCATAGTGTGCATAGTAAAAGCAGCTAATATGAGCGGTTTTTTTTATCATTTTCATCTTAATTTTCAACTTTCAACTCCAACTTTAGTTTTAACCCTTTTAAGCTATTAAGCTTATACAATTTTTGCAGACTATGCACAACAAACGAAATTCAAAATTTGCAACCGATTGAGCGATCACACTCACAGTGATGGCTGAATTATTCTTATTCCTATTGCTGTTATTCTGAAGCGGAAAAAAAGAACGATGTTTTTGAATATTTTAATCATTCTTTTCATGTTATTCTCTGAATCCGAACTTATCAACAGTTCTTTATCATCATTACCATTATCTTCATTATCTTTATCACTATCTTCCTCAACGTTTACACCTCTTTCATTCATACGAACTTATTATACTGTACAACCACTATATCATTTCACCCTTACAACTTCAATTAATTTAACTAACATTGCTTTAAAAGAGCAGTTTGAAATGGATCAAAATGAGCTAACTGTTAACGATATTGTCAAATTGCAACAGGTATTATTACTTTCCATTTTTTCCATTTCAGTTTATTTAAGAATTTTTTGTGCTTATTAATAAATTAGAACAACCAAAAAAATTTATTTTAGTTATTCAATATGTAACATAAATTGTTATTGTTAACTTCAATATAATAGATATGGACATTAGTTAAATCATTTTTGAGCTTCGATTCAATCTTTTTTGATAAAATATATAAAAATGTATTAGATTTCAGTCAGAATCCATTAAAAACAGTTTAAACATTTAAACAAAGTGCTAAGTGAATGATTTACAAAGCTTTAAATTGGCAATATTTTAATTTTGCTCCAGTTTCACTTATTTCTGTTGAAATTTAAATTTTTTAAAGACTTTATTGCTCTGCAAACTACCCAAAAGCATTAATAAATTAATTTAAGCATACATCGATTTCATCTATCTAAGAGAAAATCACAAAAGTTTGGTACGAAAATATTCGAATTGAAATTAAGTAGGCGAAATTCTTTTGCAAACTCTTTTCATTATTACTAATTAGTTGCCTCCCTTGTTCGGGAATTTAAATTTGCAATCTCAAATGTATAAATTAAAAAACTATAATTTGTTTATTACTATTAAGAAAAATTGAAAAAGCAAAGTTATTGTTTCCACTGTTTAAATACGACAAACATTTCAAATATCTGTTTGTCATTCTCGATGATCATTTTCATCCTTTCTATATCATCAGCTTGCCAACCAAGGAAATAAAAAATTATTCTTAATGAAGCCTTCCTTAATTTTTGCTTTATTCGTTAATTTTGATGACAATTTTATTCCCAAATTAGTGTTGTCTTCCATCTATTAAACTCCATTTTTCCACTTTTTTGTTTTTTTTTTTTTCTTTATTTTCTGTTTCTTTCCAGAATAATAGGCACAATAACAAAAAAGTATCGTCTTTCCTACCCGTATTAATTAATTCGTTAAGGAAAATTTATTCTTCAGGATGTCATTTCGATATTTTCGAATGAAGTTATTGTTACGATTCGTTTGGATAATTGAAATTTGACGAATTGTTGAATAATTTTCAATATTATTAATATATTAATAGCAAATTATACCAATCTAAAACATGAAAATCACACCTTCTAAGTGTAAAATTTATATTTCAAACTTAATTTTCTCTGTAATTGGTGAAAATTGACAGTACGGATGAGTTAGACATCACTTCAAGAATTTAGTACACCTCAAAATACTTCGTGTGATAAAATCATTGAAAAAAGGGGCAAACTAATACTTAAATAAACTGCACTTGTATGGGAATTTGCTATTCTGTGAATATTTCATAAATGTCATGAGTAAGTTGAAAATTTAAAAAGTTAAAATGAATTTTTAAATTTCCTTCTTGTTCTGATTATGACAAATTGATATATGCTACTTTCTGGAATAATTTCTTTAACTGATTTATTGAGCGTTTTATTCCTTATTGTCTAAACTTGTATATTTTGCCCTTTCGCTAATTATAACTTTAAATGATTTTACTGCTTTCCTTCTCGAAATTTACACTTATTAAAGATTAGTTTTTTCCAAGGTTTGTAATAGTTGTTGTTTTATCGTTGTAGCTAATCGATATAATTTAAGGAACTGAAAAAATAAATGAATAAATGAGTTAACTATTTGAAAAAAAATTGAATGAAAATTTAAAGGGTTATTTTGGCATCTTCTTAATAAAATTCAATTGGTACTTTTAAAACTATTTGATCGTTCTTTTTAGACTGAAATTTAGTATAATTTAAAATATTAATCAATTTCTTTCATTTTTAAATATCGAACAGCTGAACAAAAACAAAATTTTCAAATGATATACATAAATACACATACAACATTCATATCCTACTGTTAACAGTAATATATCATAGCAATTATCCGATGAGAGTGATTACCTGTCTTATTTCAGGTTGCAAGCAAGACGAACCAAAATTTACAATCAATGACAGCATATCATAAACGATTACCTGATTATTATAATGAGAAAAAAACCGAAAAATCGGACAATACTGTCCAACTGTTATCAGATACTGATAATCGGTTATGGCCTTCTCATAAATCCATTCCAGAAGATACAAAAGAAGAAGGACAATGGTACTATGGTAATTTATTTCATTACTTGTTATAGTCATATATTCCCGTTCCATTTACATATCATTCATTTACTATATAAATTAATACTAATAATCCCCTTGCATACAAACGTATTCAAATATTTTACCTATTTTAACGATATCAAACGTTTTATGTCCTTCCTTTTTATTGTGATAAATATTGTAATGTATCATTATAATATCAAGAATTATTCAGAATACCTTGTAATTGTTAATGCTTTTTGATAGTGAATCCATCTAATTTGTCGTAGATGTATTTTCCAAGTTATCAAAAAATATCCATCCAGACATTCTTATCCTTAATTAATCTCTCATCATTATTTCTGTTAAGATATTAGAATTGATCAAATTACAGTTAACATACGCTCACTTAGGTAAATTAATTGAATTATCATACAAACTGTAATAAATATGTTAGTTAACTTTACTAACCTAAGTTAATAGTTTTTGGAACATTTAGACTAATTTGAAAACATCTGACTTTTATTATATAACATAATTCACGATATTTGAATTTTAACGGTTAATTATGACGAAATGGATCAGTTGTTTATTTTGCGGCATATATAATTTAATTTTTGTTATAGATCGCAATGATATGGATTATAATCCAGAAGATCCGAGAGTCGATTCAACATTTCGATCACCTCATGCGGAACTTAATGAATTGCCTAATGACCTGAATAATACAATCTGGCATAGCACCAGTGATTCAACTTTATATTCCTTTACAGGTTTAATTATAACATATCTAAATATTTTGTTCTAAAATTTAACAATTATTAAAATACTTTATTTTTAATAGTCCTTGAATAACTTAATGATACGCAAATCTTGATTACATAATTTCCTCAGTTTTACTGTCTCATACTGGGAAAGTTGTAAATGGTACGTTGTACATCTAGTTCAACCTGTTGCCCAAACATCATTACTAAAAGCACAAATCTACTTTTCTAAGTACTTTTCTTATCTGTTTCACTTAATTACGCTTCATCCATCACTCTGACTAAATAATTACTATCAACGACTCTTAACTTTCCTCTATCACATGTAATCGAACGGCTGAAGCAACAACAGATAAAACCTCGAAATATGAAATTCGTTAATTTTTGGACTTGTGCTACGTCAGTTTGTATCATCTTTTCATTTGAAAATTCATTTGCATAGCATGAATTTTAAATAGAGAAATGAATAAAGGGGAATGTAATCGAAACTGAATTTAAAATTAAGAAATTATGCTAAATGTAAAAGTCAACAAAGATTCAACATGCAGCAATATGAAAGTTGATCATTTGCAGCAAAACTGGGATTTGTTGTTGGCTTATCATTATTGTTCCTCGTATTGATCATTCTTATTGTTATTATACATCGAAAATGGTTGCGACAAAATTCGCAATCACAAAATGATACAAATCATCATTCATATAATTGTGGTTTTTGTTGGGATGGAAAAAGGACGATAAAGAAGATGACAGGGATTAGTATCGGAAGATCACAGAATCATTATAAAGCTGAAGATGATCGATGTCACAAACGTTTTCATGACGTGTAAGTGTATACTCAAGTTTTTTATTGTGATAATTATTTGGGTGTTAAATCTTATTTATTAACATAGATACATAGATTTATTAAGCTTAATTTTATTAGGTTTAATTTACTTCTTCGTGCTTGTTCGTTCAAATTATTTTTTCTCAAATAGTATTCTTTTCCGTCTTGTATAGAGCTTTCTTTGCTTTCCGTAAATGTTTCTTTTTTTTTTTCGGCATCTCACAACTGTTTGTCGATATTGTGGCATGGTGAAGAAATATTAAGATGAAATTTTTCTGGAGATCGTAAAGTTGGTCCTAAAACCTTAGGATTTCCCAGAAAAGGTTGGGAGTTCTTTCATGTTTCCGTTTTTCTTTTCGATGATAGATGTTAAGAAATTTCAAGATTCCCATTAGGTGACAAATTCTTAAAGTTGAGAACGAATGATAAGATAAGGTTAAGTTGGAGAATCTGTAAAGATGATGTAATACCTTCTCAACCTATCTCAAGAATATTGATGCTTTCTATGGACAATCTTCTCTCCGAAAAAAAAAAATTTTCCTTCAGAGAAAAAAGAAAAAACCTTATCTTTTATCATCTGCTTCTTTAATTTCCTTTCTTTATTTTAAGCGAAAATTTATGGTTATTAGAAAAATCTCGACTGGTGGTATTTCATGAAATGAAACTTGCTTCTGGAACATTTTGCAACGTTTATAAAGGTTACAATTTTGCATATTGCATTGTTTTCGTAGTATTTTAATCAATTCATTTATACAAGAAATGATCATAATTTAAAATAGAATAATTCCTGAAAAAAACATTGATAAGTTGTAATTGACATTTTGCTTCGAGTAATTGAAATTTTTCAAACGATTTAAAATAAATTGTAGTTGTTTATAAAAATGTATTCCTGACAATTACATGACACCGGCAATCGTCAATAATCGTAATTTTACAATTTATTAGTATTTTTGGACAAAATTATGCTAATAATATTAAAATCGGTGATGGTTTTATGTTGACTAACGAAGACTGATTAAAAATATCGCTTATTGTTATCGTACTATGCTAATGATTATGAATGGGATCTTGTCAACAACATCACTGATAGTAACATTTAATCAAATTTCCATAATAATTATTCTTTTGCAAATAATTGCAATGTGATTCTTTTTTTCTTTTCTTTTATTTAAATTTTCTCCTAATTTTTTTTTTCATTATTTTTTAGGTGCTATTGAGGGATTAGCACCAATTTGTAAAATACATCCATCGTTGGCAATTAATGGAGCATTCAAAGATTGTATGTGTGCAGTGAAAATGCTTCCATCTATTGCGGATGATACAGCACATGCTGACTTCATGCAGGTTTCATCATTTTAAATATTTCAAAAATAATTGAAATGCAATATTTTAACGAGTAATAGTTAAAAGAGCAATTTTTGGCAAAGGAAATCAATTTGCAGTCTGTTTACAAGTAATCAAATTCGAACATAATTTAATCATTGCAGAAGGAAAAAAATTTGAAAAAATATTTGAAATTTCATATTAAATTACTGAATTCAATGACAAATCATTTAGCGATTAGTTTAATTATTTCAATTACTCTTCATATCATCCCTAACGATAGAGCAAATGAAATTAGTTTCAACATAGAAAAGAAAAAAATCATATACAGGAGTAACCTTTGACCTGTTTGTCAATTCGAGCTAATACATTTGCTTGATTTCTGTAGTTTCCAACAATCTTTTCTCTTTTCTGACAGACATGATTAAAGCATATTTTCATTTCTAACTATTTTAACATAATTTCAATTCTAATCTACTAAACATATTGTGAATAAGGGAAGAGGGAAGAGGAAGAAAGAACATTAACATATTATTTTAAATAAGGATCGAAACAATTTAAAGCGCGAAGCAGAATTGATTACAGGAAATAAAATTTATGATATCGCTCAAGTATCATCCACATTTAATAAGTATGCTTGGTATAAGCATTGATGATAATGATAATGTTATGCTTCTCACCGAATACTGTGATCTGGGTGATCTTTTACATTTGGTACGAAACAAAAAAGGCGAAATTATTATGGTTCATTTTAATTTTACTGTTTTTGAAAGTTTTACACAAGAAATACTGTTTTGAAAGTTTTCCAAAAATTTATGAAAAATTTGTAATTTCCGATATTTTTAATAATAGCAATAACAATAATTTAATTATAATTTATAATAATAACATTGAAATTTTATTACGAACTACTTGATGAAAAAAAAAAGGAAAAAAAACAAGAAATCTTTTATCAGAATCATACAAACGAACATTCAAAACTACGAATCAAAGATTTGGTATCATTTGCATGGCAAATCAGTAATGGATTAGTAAGTTTAAATTATATAAGAAATTTCTTTTTTTTTTTTATCGTATAGAATTTCCAGTCAAATGTATCACCTGTTGGAAAACTAAGCCTGAAAAAGGACATTTGGTCAAAAGTTATCTTTATTTTTCAGACTCGTAATGTAAAAGAGCCAATGATTTGTCTTGCTTCATTTCATTTTTCATCTGCTTTTCTTTTTAGAATTTTTCTTCTCCCATAGTTTCTTTGCATACATATTTTTTTCCATCCTCAACTTTTAATTACAACCCTCCGGCTATGCTTCGGGAAGTAAAAATATTTTCTCCCCTAAATTATCCATTTCTTACTTTTCTCTTTTATATAATGGTAATTACCTATCAGAAAAAACACTAATGATTATTGATGCAGTACAAAGCTTATGCTAGTTACAGTTTCACGTTATAGGAATATTTGAGCAGCATAGGATGCGTACATCGTAACGTAGCTGCTCGTAATATACTTGTCAACGCTGCAAATATTTGCAAGGTTGGTTTCTTCAATTAACATAATCAAGACGTTTACGTTAATTATCATTTTGATAAGGTAGTAAACATACCAATACTGCTAATATTAACAGATCACATAATAAATGTGGAATAAAATTTACACAAAAATGTACGAAATACCGACAGCTTGGAATATTTAATACATATAATATTTGTGTTGATTCAAATCATTTCCAGTTTTTCTTTTCATTCCAATTTTAACTTCGATAACTTATTTAATCACAATGTATTAAACTTTGGAAGTAGCTGTAATGGCTGTTTGTAGTTGATACCTTCATCATTGTTTTATTCAGTTGGAATATTTGTTACAGAAACTTGTCTTACAACCACATATAAATTTTTATTTATTTAGTTTTGATTTTCTTTATTTTTTTACTCACTTGTTTATCTTCATTTATTCCTATTATTTAAATAATAGTTATAATTATCCCTGAGTAAAGTTTTATTGTTGTCCACATTGTTTCCATAGAACTTTACAAATTTGCAAGAAATATATTTTGGAAAAGTAGAAAAGCATTAATCGAACAATCCAATACAGATTCAGAATCCCAACATTCCATTTCAACTTAAAACATTAAATCAGCATCTCTCATACTTTTCCTCTCTTTATTTTTTTTCATCTTTAGTTTTAATTTTAATCGCCTTCATTAATTTATTTTTCATTATTGTCATTTTATTAAGTTTTATTGTGAATTTCATACATATTAATGATTAGTTTCATAGTGATTGTTAACCATGGCCATCAAAATAGATGATAAAGACAGATTTTTTTCATCACTCCAAGAACCACACATTCTAAAACATTGAAACGTGAAAAAAAATGTTGTTAAGCAGTTTTCCATCAAATTTACAGATTTATTAATTAAACAAATTAAAAAATTTTTCTCCTCTTTTTACAGATAGCTGATTTTGCTACGTGCAAGTTACCCGATTCGTTTATTTACACAGGTCACGGTGAAAGATTATCACTAAAATGGATGGCACCGGAATCATTACGATCATATGAATATTCAGTTAAAACCGATGTGTATGTAATATAATTTCCTTAATTTACTGATAAATTTAAAGCCATTCAAAATTTTTTATAACATTTAGTTCTTACACTGATAAATTGGATAAGGAATTATTGCTAGAGAAAGATGGAACCTATAATTTGAACAAGTTAAAATAAATCATTTACTTCCAACGATTATTTTAGCAATAAAGATTACCAATTTTATGATGCATAATTTCGTCTAAGCCGTTTCTTTTATTCATAAAATTAAACGACTGCTTTAACCTCAAAATTTGATGCTTTTTTGCATGAACTTAACTTTTCATTTTAGATGGTCTTATGGTGTGCTACTTTATGAGGTATTTTCATTTGGTGAAGTACCTTATGCATTCTTGCAAACAACCGAAATTCTTGATTTTTTAAATTCAGGTGCTCGTCTCAGTCAACCTCAGTACTGTCCAATTAATATGTTTGTTTTCTTCCCTTTTATTTTATTCTGTTTTATTTTTAACAGCAGAACATATTCGCTGAAATATGTTCTCATATCGAAATTAATTAATTTTGCTAAAAGACGGAATTTCTCAAAATTGTAAATTTCAATAATTATTCAAAAGATACGAAATATTGTCCACTATTACTGATTTAATTTCGAAAACATCAAAAACTCTATCATTCGTTAACCACTTTTTTTGCATTTCCAGCCAATGCTGCAGTGCTAAAAAAATTTAATTATTTACGATCTTCTCAATCCATAACTTTACACTATTTTGCTGAACTTTAACAATCTCTATTATGCCTTCAAATATTGAAATATTTCCTCTCATTCTATCAACGAATAATTTTATTATCTCTGGGAAATTTTACACTTTTACATTCGAAAGAAATGCAAAATCCATTTATACATTTGTGGTAAATGGAGAAAAAAGCTTTCAACTCTGAATGTCTCTATCACAAATATATTTTTCATCTTCTTTTTTCCTTTCCAACCAAAAATATTTTTTAGATATACGCTGATGCTTCAGTGTTGGCGAGATGAACCATCTTTACGGCCTACTTTCACAGAAATTTGCTCCATTTTACGAGTGATTCTCGAAGATAACTTCGAACATTATGGATATATAAAAGCGATTAATGCGAATGAAAATTCCATTGATTGATCAGATGGATGAAAATATTTGGGCAAGCAAATAAAAAAAAAAAAGAGAGAAATTGATAATGTCATAACTTTTTTAACAATTAGATAAAATTTATTATTGAATCAACAAAAAATATTTATTTATTTTTTATTGCTCAACAATATAAACCTTTATCCTTCTCATTTCTCTTTTACTATTTCCTCGTTCATTATCTTGAAGTAGCACTCTTAAAAAAAATCAAGGAATTTTAAAAATATCCTTTTTACTTTTAATTTTCGTTTGCTAAATCATCACAGAATTATATTTCAAAAAATCAGTTAATAGGTTGACTTTGAGTGATGGAATTTTCAAACAGGTAATGCTGACACTTGGAATTCACACCAAAACTATTATATTTTTCTATCTTATCTTATAATTTTTCTACGCCAAAGTATTAGAGTATTCGCTATAAGCTTGTATCGAAAGACTACTTCTTGAGCCATAATAGTAATAATAGTAATGATAATAATAATAATAATAATAATAATAACAATAATAATAATGATAATAATAATAATAATAATAATAATAATAATAATAATAATAATAATAATAATAATAATAATAATGATAATAATGATAATAATGATAATAATGATAGTAATAATATTAATTTTAATGATAATAATGATATTGATAATAATAATAATAATAATATTAATGACAATAATGATATTGATAATAATAATATTGATAAGAATGGCAATAATAACGACCGTAGTAGTAATAAACTCACCTATTCTGTTAAATGAAAATGTATTTTAAGGAGCTAGCATAAATCATCCAGTTTTAAACTTCCTGAAACAGCTTTGCAAAGATAATTTTGTCATACTTTTTCGTTGAAATAAATTCAATAATAATAATAATAATTACTGGTTTTTTTTTAAGTAATAATTTTCCTTTTTTATACATTATTCAATTTTTGCATCGCAATGTCATTTGAATAAAAGCAGCAAAGATCAGAAAGTTATTTGTTAAGAGGTAAAGCTGAAAAAAGTTAGGAACTTGTTAATTATAAAATATAGATAAACATGCGAATAGACAAAATGATAGAAGGAGATACATAAACCGGATGACTTGAGATCTTTTATTAAAAATAATTGTATCCTAATCAAATGTTTACTTTTTGTAGTTTACCATATTAGAATTCATTGAAAAGAAACATAATGTATAGAAAAATTATGCAATTTTGTTAATGATGGAACATGTAAGGATAAATATACGAAACGATGCATACACGTAAAACGTAAAAGTACGGTATACTGATAGTGCACAGATGTTCGAAACTATCTTAGTGACATTAACAATCAGGTTACTTACACCAACCAAAAATAATAATTGTTTCGCAGTGGTTGACACGAAAAAATTCCCAATTTTTATCAAAAACTTATGTTGGAATGATATATGAATTTTTTTTTTTTTCAATTTTCGTTATACGGCAATAAAATTCCAATTACACTGTAAACCAATGATAACAATGATACCCACAGTAATAACGCCAAGTATAGCAATACTGGCAAAGTAAACGTAAAGTACTGGCGTACATTCACGATCCAACGTTAAATTTATCCATTCTTGAATTTCTAATTTTTGTTCCTGCAATATTATTTACTAAATCATTCCTTTCTTAGTTAAA
This sequence comes from Dipetalonema caudispina, assembly GCA_013365325.1. Taxonomy (NCBI): domain Eukaryota; kingdom Metazoa; phylum Nematoda; class Chromadorea; order Rhabditida; family Onchocercidae; genus Dipetalonema; species Dipetalonema caudispina. The sequence continues at coordinate 165,796 of JABVXV010000051.1, read as the reverse complement.
ACAGTAATCATTTAAAGCGATACTGTCCAAATTTGAAACGAAAATGGCATCATTCTACATATAATCAACTTGGATAACAGTTATTCGAATAAAATTGCTCAATTAAGACAATCTTTCAGAAAAAACAGCGTTGGATTTTTCTTCCAAATCGTTCGTTTATCGAAATTGAAAACTTCAATGGTGCATGGAAATGAGCCTGAATTTTAGCAGCTCTATTTACTGTACAAAAAATAAAAAAATAAGGAAGAAAACTTAGATACCTGACCAATCACATCTGATCCCACAGTTTGGAATTCTAATGTTGGTATCGCTTTCTTGATATCTTTATCATCACTAGGAGAAGGAGTATTCGGTGAATCAAGAGGTGTTTGCACATCAGGATCCATTGGTATTATCAATTATCGGTATCAAATTTTATACTTTTTGCTGCTGTTTATATCCTGAAAAAATTTTGAAATTTCATTTCTCGCTATTTCGTTTTTTCTTTCCTTCTCCATAATACCCATATAATAGTAATAATAATTAATGCCAAATAATATAATGTTTGGGAGAATTATTACCAGTTTATTATGTTTAAGGAAATAATTTTTACATAAAATAAGGGGATGAAAGGATTGATTAATTGATTTATCCATGTTGAAATTGCAAATAACAAAAGTTGCCGATATAGTAAAATAAATTGCATGCCGATTTAGTGCGGTAAAATTATAACAAAATTATTGTAATAAAAGTCTAATTAAAAAGTATATAAATGTAAAATTGAAATAAACAAGTAGGTGTAATATGGAAAAGGAAGGATATAAATAAACATGCAAGTAAAGGAAAATAGGTTAAGTGATGTTTGTATACTATAAAATGAAATTTAATAGTGCTGTCAAGAAAATCTGTTTAAAGTCACAATTTAAGAGATAACATTGTATATTTTTTATGATTTTTTCCTTTCTATTTATAAATGCAAGAAAGGAAAATACTTTTATAAGAACGAATTTAGTTTCATATGTTTGTTTTATTATTAATATTTAAAAAAAACAGTGAAATATTTAGGAAAGCTTGAACAGTTTTTCAATACATAAACGATAATTCGCTTATCTATAAGTTGATAATGTTGCAAATTTTTCGAAATAAAATGAATAACTGAAATCCAATACTTATGTTAAAAATTCCTTTCTGGTAATATTCGTCCAGTAATATTCAAATTCGTTTCTTTTTCTTCTTTACCAATCAATATTTATTTAAACATTTAATAATGCTTCTAAGATTTTTCTTTCTTTAAATAAGCATATATGGTAAATTTGCATCATTAAGCAATAACAACAACAAAATCAGCTTAATACTTTCTTCCCACTTCATGTTTCTTTTTCATCTCATCAATTTAAACAAATTTCCAGTAAACTAGTGCAGAAAAAAGCGATGAAACCACCAGCCTTTAAAATAAAATGAGTTCACAATGATGTCGACTGCAGCTTCTCTTTTTTCCCCTTCTGCTAAAATATTAAATTTGATAAAAGGAAAAAAAAAAGCGCTTAAAGTTCTTCTCTATCTGTTGTTCATTAAGACAAAAAACAAAGAAAAAAAGATGATCGTGCTTATCTTTCACATTTTAATATTTAGGTAATGAAATATCCCTATGATATAATTGAATAAACCGTTAATAGTATTTCATACCATCTAATTTTTGACCTTTCCCCATATACCGTGATCCCTACAAACATCACCTCGAAAAGTTTTCATAAAAAATACATCTCTAGCTTTCCTCCATAAAAACGTAACTTGGATAAAACACCTATTGGAAGTTAAGTTCTCATTCGAAATGCCGACCTCTCTTTATAAGTAGAATTAGTAAGTAAGCTGAACAGAAAATCTATTTCTGTTTCCCAAATGACCGGAATTAAAGCTTATTCCCGTCGTAAATACAGTTTTGACAATGGTGCCCTTCGAGTCGTTAGACCCACATCCACCAGGAAACTACTGTTACATCTACCACGGGAAACATCTAAAGCTTCAGCATACTCAGGAACATTTACATCTACTATTCATCACATGAAATTTTTTACCATTAACCAAAGCAGTTCTGATTTCTGACATATTTTGTAAACTCACCAATCAATTTTGCAATTTCCACACAAATTCCAGAAGCAAGGAATTTACATAGAAAAAAATTGCAAAGTCCATCCCAATGAAATGTTGCACGATCGTATCATTATGGTTTATGATATTTTTATCACATTCTTTCCAATTTTTTCAAAACGAGCCAAAGAAAAAATGGAAAATTCGTAGGAACAGCGATACACTTTAATACACTACGACAGCAGTATTTAAAAAATTCAGGGTATTACAATTACTAGCAAAGCAAGATGAATTGACAACAATCGAAATTTTTTTTACTGAAATTTTCAAGCAGGCAGACAAAAATAGCCACATTATAACTGGTCAATCCATAAGATGTCAACTAACGAAGCTTAACTCGTGGTTTAAACAAAACGATCTGACAGCTTGTTTATGCAACCAAGACTGTGAAGGATCTGCGGAAGATGCTTTGCACTGAATAATCGAACAACCATCCTTAATGGAGCAAATATACTACAAACAAATTAAGGAACATATAAAACATAATAATAAAATAGGAAGAAAGAGAAAGTAATGAAGTCAAAGGTTATTGTTTTGACACAATAACAATAACGCAGTGAGAAGAGATTAAGTAAGTTTACAAATGCAATACTCAGAAAGTTCATGTTGTAATAATTAAATAATCGGTCACGATCACATTTAGAACTACAACAGACTGCTCACTGTCCTAACCGTCAAAGTGAAATTAATAATAACTTCCCACAAAGCATATCCCTATAGTATGATGAAATATGCATAACTTATTGAAATGTTCTCCATTGAGCATCTCTAATTAGGAGGAAGAGATGACCTTTGAAATCTAAATTTAACTTGCAACTTCCTAAAATTTAAACATAGATTACTACAGTTCATCGTACTTCTGCTATTCATTCATTACCCAGAATTCTATAATTACCTATCACGAAAGACAGAGAAATAACAAGAGATATGCAACTTAAAAATCAACTTATCTTATTTGCCTATTACAGTTATCTAGTACAGTAGTAAAGCAGTGAGTAATAAAAATAATAAATGTAAGTAAATAGGAAGAAATACACGTAAAAAGCTTACTTGAACTATAGAACAAAAAAACTAACCGTACAATAAGCACTGAAAATTAAAAAGCAAATTATGCTTTTAAACGATTTCGGAAAAAAATCTGATGCAGAAGGAGAAATGATTAATAGAGGAAAGAGAAATATCATAGGAATCTTCCCGAAAGTTACCTTCAGCTAATATAAATCTTTTTTTCCTTCAGTCATTTCTTCTACAAAGGTTTTCACAAATCAACAAAAGCAACTTCCCCTCTAAACTGATGTCTTGAATAGAGTCTTACCGCATGCTAAGTGCTAAAGGTAACTACTAGCTAATAATGACAACTAATATATACATACTAAAACTTAAATAAGGCAAAATTTAGACAAGTAAAAATGAAAGAGTTAAGATCCATCAGATTACGAACGATGACATACACGATGCATCATAACAAACAAAAGACATGCAATATTGAGGGATTAAAAAATGGTAAACACGAAGATCTGGAAAAGATATATTTGACATAGTTCTGTCATCATACACACATGATCATCTGCTGAAAGCTCTTAAAACATCATAGAATTGCATGAATAAACCTCGGATTACACGAAGAAAAACAATATAAAAAACCTCTAAATTCCATTTCAAAACTTCTAAGAATATCCTTACTGAAGACAACAGTGTCCTATAATTAGTTGTATATCAAGATATTAATGCCGCTGCTGCAGCATTAAGATCCCACCGACAATCTTGCAATGCATTGATTGCTTGACCTCTATCTTGCGCTACACCCATCGATAACAGTTCTTCGATTTTCAATTCATTCACAGCTTTTTCAATGTTATTGTTATACCGTTGTAGCTTTATTGCACATCTCCGTCTACTGCAAAAAATAAAGTTGAATAGAGATTAAGCTCAGTAATTGATTTAAATAGAACAGTTCTGCATTGGATTTTGAGTTTTTTTCAGAAGCCAATATGTGCTGCTATAATATACAATATATATGCATATAATAATCAGTCATCAAATTAGAAACCGTAGTATATCAAAGGTTTTCTTAAAGTTGAACGAATGCTACATCTATCATGCAGCTGCAGAAATAATTAGAAACGTCCAGCAGTAGTGCACGACTGGCAAATCCGGATGACAATACAGTTTGAAGATTCGTTCTGGCTATAGGCTTTCGCTCTCACAGTGATGGTAACCTCATTTAACGTCCTGACCATTTAGACATATGGAGACAAAAAACTCTTCAGAAATAGGATTTACTTACTCCGCAAAGGCCGCATTTCTTAGAACCGCGCTAACAGGATCAGAGTTCGGCATCGATGAAGCTGAGACATTTGGAGAATCAGGGTTTACTCGTTCTGTGACTAATGGATCGAACATACCCAAAATTTCATCACTTAACTGAAACGGAACTTGTTGTTGAAATGCAAGTACTACACACTTCACCTGATTATTACTAACCCTCATACTGTCTATGATCCACAGTGTGTCATAATAATCTCCTTCTTTCCCCAGTTTCCTACTCGTATTATGAATTTGAAAAAAAACAAGAAAGCTTTGCAAAAATGTATATCACAATCTAGTGAGCTGTGAACTCGAGTTTGAATAAATTTTATCACTCTTCATCTGATGATGGAACTACTGATGAAATGTGAAAAGAACAATCATCTACGAACGAAGGCTTACAAAAGAATTCCTTTGCTTCGAAGAATTCACAGCAGAACTGTTGTTTGCATGTCGCGAAGAAAGAGATATTCCATTTGCCGTTGATTTACTCAAATTTAATCGAACACCTAAAATAAATCTTATTCCCAGAAGAGAAGAAACAACGACAAATATTAGTGTGAGTAACTAAACAATTCAAACCATACAGTAGAAAAAACAATCAAACAGATTATGCTGTTAATTTTTGAATTTCTTTCACTCTTTTAATGGCATTTGAACTGATTATAACCAAATCCAATCCAAGCAACTAAGATGTGAGGATAGAAGCAACAGACAATGTTAAAGGGCGGTGTTGTGATGTAAGACATGACCCGAATCGACTGGCCCAAAAAGTCATCAGAAGAACGCATGGATTGAACAGAATAGTTTAACAACTAGCATAATTGGTCTTCGCATAACTAGTAAAAATTGATATCCAATTTTTAAAATCAGTCAGTATCTAAATAGTCTCAAGATATTACGATCTCGGTAACGGTAATCAAAGATAAACTGACCATGAGAGTCATAAAGCAAAGCAGGAGTACTTCCATAAGTTGATGGCAAAGCAGGTCGTTGAGGTACAGACTGTTCAGCATGACCAGGCTGCCAATAATAGCATGTCTATAATTCAGTTTTTGCTGTTAAGGTACAAATTGTTTAACATGACCTGGCTTCATTTCACCGTCACATCCAACGGGAAAAATTTCCATCATTACTCTGTTCTACCTTTAGGAGATAGGAGAAAGATTTGATAGTATGCAAAAAAGTGTTTATTAGATTTCAAACCATCATTGTAATTGTTATTACAAGGATGTTTTGAAATCTAATAAACACTTTTTTGCATACTATCAAAGAATAGGAAGATAGCATTTTTTTAGAAAAAGCTTTTACTCCTATTTCAAGCGGGGATTTCGCTAATCCTGATAACGACGGTGAAGGAAAACTGTCGTTCAGTGATTGTTCATTGTTAAGAAACATTGTTGATGGTCTTGGTAGTTCATTGGTACTAGAAGATTGCTTCACTCCCATCTGACAGGTTGTGTTTAGCGAACTAGCTGAAACCTGAAAAGATGGTAGCGGTAAATTCACTACAAAGAATAAATGAGATAAAAATAAGATTTAACAAATCAAGGAAAAGTGGTGAAATAGAACTTTTACGACTTTTTAGACAAGTAAAATTTGTAGTTTCTTAGTAGACAATAACAAGTAGCGCGAAGCGTTTGGAAAGATTGGCAACATTAACGAATATAAGAGAAAAACAAGACTGAGAGATTACTTCTTGTTGGTTTACAAGTCTTCGTTTATTTTTTTCAAGATCTCAATGTCTGCCGATCACCTAAACCTTGGATGAAATGATCGGATAGCGTTATTCATGAAAAACAGGATACAAAACAGCACAAAGCTAACAACAATAAAACGGTCCTAAAACGTTAAAATAATGGATAAATACATACAGCTTTAGCAGATGTGGAAAGATCTTTGAACAATTGACTGTAACCTCCTTTATTAGCAATATCTTTGACAGTCTTCGAAATCTATAAGTAATGTTTACAACAGTTATTTCGAAATATAATAAATACCCTGATTTTTAGTGAAAAATTTTCGTAAAAGCATAAAAATCCACCTCGAAAGGATCCAAATTATCTTGGCTATAAGAAGTACTAGATACAAATATTGCGGAATGTATGGAAGTTGAATGATTTGCATGTGAGTTGGTATCATCTGAAGTGGAAATATCTGACACATTGTTTGCCACCACAAAATTTGCGCTCCGCTGAGCACTACTCTGCGATGTCTGTAAAAAATTTGTTAAACAACAACTGAATACAACTACTCACTTATTAATATTACACTAACAGTTTAAACAATACTAATAATTGTGGTTAGGAAGAAAGTTATGGAACGAGGTTTGTATTCTGATTGAATAACCTGTTTGAAATTTGGTGGTTTCGGTCTTGGCGGTGGCATTTTTCCGTTTTGCATCTGGCTTTTATCAATTGCACCTTGACATCCTCTTTCTAATGTAGATGATTGATGATTTGGCGTTCGCTGCACATCTGCATTAAATCTAGATGAATCCCAACAAAGTTCGAAGCATTATACAAAGAAAGAAGTAATCTCGAGGAGGACAGCTTAGAAATCGATCATGAAGAACTTTGTCGCAAAGGTAAATTAAAAAGAGACATTATATACATACCTGATTTATTTTGTACAATAGATGAAGATTGGAAATGTTCCCACGATGTGGAAGGTAACTGGGAAGCAGAAGTTGATTGCTAAAAAAAAGAAAACTTTTTTAAAGGACGCTCATGAGTCATTGTCCTCAAGATGTTCGGCATAAGAAGACGAAGATCTGTCCGAGAAAAGGGAAATCTGCGAAAGCTATTTCTAATATATATTAACGCTTATCCAGAGCCGTGTATTGATGAATAAGTAAATTTCGTAATTCTCACTGATAATACTATCTCTACATTACTATAAAGGACAACTTTTTAGCATAGTGTTCAATAAATTAAAAGGTTTGCAGATTCTACTAAACGATTAATCGAAATTGAGTCCCAACTTTTGAGAAGCTTTTCGTAACCTCGACTCTTTCACAGAAAACAACTTGAATTCCAAAGGCTTCATTATTGACAAATTGATACAATGCCCAGAAATTTCCTTACCGTAGTTGTGAGAGACTGCAGTGATGGCTGCACTGTAATATTGGCGCCAGAAAATGATAATCGATGCATTTGGCTGGAAAAGATGAATTCGAGAAATTATTAATTCAATCAAAAAAACAGGACTTAAGGAATACTGCATCTTGTCATGCTTCCATTGCTAATTTTGTAACTTTTTAATGGAATACGCCAACTTATAAAACGTAACACACTTAGTTTGCAATCTGAATTTGAAATCAATTATATTCCTTCCAGTACTTTTTTTCTTCTATGTGATACCGAAATGTGTCGGACTTTCGCGCACATGCTAGAGCAATGAAAAAATAACCTAATATATAGGGATCAGCGTAGTCATCAAACTAATTTGTGCAGGTGAGAGGGCAATTCAAAAACAGCGGTATAAGAACCACTGAACAAAACAATATGAATAATATTGCACGATATACACCATTTTCGCTGGTTAAAAGCTATTGACGGTAACAGTGCAAAGAATAATGCGGAATTCCATACATTTATATGAATGCAAACCTGCATGATGTGACGTCAGATGTTAATCGAGTCGGTTGCGGCAATGACGAAAATTGCTCTAAAAAAAAATATTGTAAAGATAAGAGGAATAACGATGACACAAAAAATTAACCCTCTGAAAATCATTTTCATGGAACGGAGTGGAATCAACACAATCTTTACGTCCTAAACCTACATCAATTTACTGTGGGCTTTATTCCCAGTGTAGATTGCAGAGAAAAAAGAGTACTTTCGTCGGCCACCGTTGTAGCAAGACAAATATTAGTTGAAGCATTCAAATTAGATGCAGTTGGTTCCGGCAAAGGGTTAGCTGAAAATGAGGAATGTAAGGATCTATGTTCGGGCAGAAATTACAAATGTCATTGTTGCAATTTCGGATATTTTATTTGGCTATAATACCCCCTTCCATCTTATCATTTTTCCTATTTTTATCTTCATTTTCGAACTACTACTAGGTAAGTAGCAGTTATGAATTGAGTTTCATGCAAATATTTGGCTGGCATGATTTTATGGCGAAACAGCTGAGAAGTACATCAGTAACGACAAAGAGTTTTTTAAATTCAATTTCACAACAAAAACTAATGAAAAGGAAGCAGTGAAACAGAATGTGATCATCAATCCTGTCCATATTTGAGATGTCAAACTATTACACAGAAGTGAAAGTTTGAATTTCTCTCCTCTCCCTTGTTATTGGAAACAGTTTCACAGAAATGACCGAAAAAGTGACCTACGTATGGCGGATAAATTACATCATGTGAATATGACATCAATGGTGGTTCATCATAAAAATTTGATGCCAAAGACGATGATAAAAGTTTCGTCATACCTAAAACTGATCAACATTCCCAAAGTTCAGATATTCTCAAGATTATTTGTTTTATACTACTTCTCCAATACTAGCAGAAGCATAGATTAACCATGACCAAAAGCTATCGCATGAGGAAACGCATATTTTTTTAGATTGTCAAAAAGACTTTTCTGAGATTATATCCGGAACCTAAGTTCGGATGAAACCATCACCAGTGAATGATAATCGCAAAATGACTATCCGGTTATAAAACAAAAAAGTAAAAAAAGCCACGTCTGAAAGTAGTATTTAATGTGTAGCCCTACACCGACATCCACAGAGATTGACAACCCAAATTTTAAATCTTTCTTTTACATGCTTAAGCATTTTTTTCACATATTTTGCATACATGCTATTTTTCATTAGGTACCCATTTTATCAATAAAAGTATAACCAACCATCGCCAGGTTGGCACGATTCGTTGTCGTTCAAACCATCAAATGAGTAAACGCTAAACGGTGCGAAAGGATCGATATATGAATCAGTTCCTGGAATAAGATGCTTTGGTACCTAAAGTAACGATATCAAAAAGTGCGTTGATCAATTGTGAAACGATCAGTGGCTGTACAAGACGATCTAATTTAGTTATTAGATAACAGTTGGCTAGCATAAGACAAAGACATTGAAGAGAAAAATCAACATTGTTCTCAAAGCCGTAAATAAACTTCAGAATTACCAGTCTTGTTGGGTTGATTTCGCACCCACAAAGGTGGCTTCAGGTCAACAAGAGAAGGGATTATTTCTGGTCCAAAATGTTTCTGGCCACTTCTGAAGAAAAAAAAAAAAAAAGAATTACATCATACAGAACAATTATGACATAATACGATTTCGAACAAGCTAAGTATAGTGTTAATTGGCTACTAGTAATTAGATAAAATGACTTCTCATAAGCAGATTCTTCTTTCCTCAGAATAGGATTTTTTAGATATATATCATCGATGTAATCTGGTTGACCCCAAGATTGCTCTGCATTTATGTCACCATGTCCAGCATGTATAAATGATCCTGCAAATTGTTCAAATTTAGATAAATTTGATGAAATAAACACATAACGTAAGTAAAACATAGACATATATTCAACAGAAGAATAAAACTATCCTAAATGAAACAAAAATCTATTGATACCTGGTACCGGTTTAGAAATATAAGCATTATTTCCATTTTGTTGCCGAAACGGGTTAATCATCTGTTCAGCATTTCTCGCTCCTCTACGTTCATTTCGTAAATGTACCGATGAACGATTAAATGAACCAAATTTCCGCGTCCTTACGTTCTGTCCATACCAAACCAAACCACTATAATGAAAGAAAATTTTATTGTAGAACAACTGGTTACCCCTATTCTTAATAACCTAAACGATGCCGATATGGTGATATAATATTTCCATATAAGAGCAAGTCATCTGCTGAGATATCTACAATCATCACTGCAGATGAATTCAAAGAAAAAAGAAATCCGCAAAAAATTCAACATCTCAAATTAATATTCATCGTCAGATATGACTGGTAAAGAAGAAAAAAAGCAAAATAAAGAAAAAAGAACCTTCCATGAATGATAATAACAAGATCATTAACAACCAGCTCTAAGTCATTATCATGCGATGGAGTGGAGGCTTCGCAACACTCGGCTACCATAAACATTATCTAAACGTATTTAAGCATATTTTCTAACATTATTTTGGAATGAACATCTTTTTCATAATGATTGCACTTTTACCAATTATTTTATTTGGCACTATGAGTAAAGGAAACAGCTGTTTGTTGCATATATATATATATATACATGGTAATCAGTAAAATTGACTGCCGCGTCATTTCATCTTTGCAGAGAATAAAACACTTGCGAAATACCTCGGAAATGATGCCTTTTAAAACGCTAAATTTTGGTCTTAAATTTGCTTCCAAGGACCAGCATGTCAAGATGAAATCATACAATTCATCGGAACATCTTTGTGGTTTCGGTAATCGTTCGCCAGCTTCTAGTTTTGTGAGTACCTTAAAAGATGAACCAAGCTTAAACGAAAAGTAGAGGGAGAGTTCAACCCAGGATTTAACTGTTTTTTTAAATGCATCCCTTTTTCCCTGTCTAATTAATTATGAAGATGCGAAGATCCATAAAAGATCTATAATGAAATAAAAAAGCATAGATTTGTTCGTCAGAGCAGCATTTAATCATTACATATATCCAATCATATCTTAAAAATGATACTTCAGCTCCACGAAGACCGATCCAAGGTTCTTCGCCATAAGAAAATAATTCCCATAATGTCACACCAAAAGACCAAACATCGGAAGCATGTGAAAACTGCCGATACCTCAGAGATTCTGGTGGACACCTGAAAAGTTCATATTTTGCAAAGGATAAATACACGTGATAATATTCATTGCAAAATAAAATTACAGCAAAAAATAAAAAATTGACACCTCACCAAAAAACGAACTCAAAAAAGCTTTCGTCTTTCATATCCAAAAAGCAATGGGTTCCTGGGATATTCAAAAGAAAAGTACATTTAACCTACATTTCAACGGAGATTATCCTTCGTAAAATATTATAAGCACCATTATCACTAGTTACGGCTTGTAAATTTACGGTGGCTGCTGAAGCTTGCTCCTTTTTAACTATTGTGGAATGCTTACATTACACTTCTTAATTAATACGGAACGCTTTAGTCTACTATAAAACAAATCTTAATTTTGCTTCGAAAAATGGCAGAGTTCTCAGCTTTTCCGAAGCATTATTCAAGACTATGGTTATTCCCAGCAACAATAACACTCCCATAGCTATTCATCTCAACACTTTTTGCTGATCATCACTCTGTAAATGATCATTTTTATTGTTTCCGGAAACAAGAATTAGAATAAAAATAAAAAAACATACCACGCAAACGGTACTTTCTTCTGTGTTGACATCACATAAAGTCTTTCATTGTTTTCCAGTACTCGCATCAAACCAAAATCACAGATTTTAGCAACCTGAAGAGAATGGAAAGTTCTAAGTTCGGTTTGGTCCATTTCACAACTGCATATTTCGAAGACTAGATCAATTACAAAACGACAAATTTTATTTTCTTTTATGTAAGATGTCAACTCCCAAACTCAATCATCGGACTAAGCAACTGAGCAAAAACAAACGCTTAAATGCGTCAATCTCCTTCAAAAGAGTGATGTTTAGTTACACCCTGCATATTAATATGCCACCGGCAGATGATCTTATTTTGAATATTTGAACTTCCCTGGTAATATAGATAAAATGTGAACATACACGCTCATTGTTTGTTAACAAAACATTTCGTGCTGCAAGATCACGATGTACACAGTTCTTTGATTCCAAATAAGCCATACCCTGAAATTAATTACAATGTGTAAATTATCCATAGTACCAGCACTGCTTTTAAAGATTATTCTAAGCCTATGATACCATGGCGACAATATTTTACCTTTGCAATTTGCTGTGCGTAGTCAATCAACATTGAAACCAGGATCACAGGCTTTTGAGTTGACCGTAAACGATCAATCAAAGCACCACCATTACAAAATTCAACCACCTAAAATTATATACCTAGATTCCGGTACTTCAAATTGAAAATGATGGATTCATTAATTTATCATGATTATCAATCAAGTAAAATGATCAAGACATTGATCGTGACATAATTGAGACATCAGTCATGTCATATTTAAACACTAAAATACTGATTTACAATCATAACCGAAAAGTAAATAAACCAGAAAAGATTTACCATCATAGCTGGATTTGAAAAAACAATCCCATAGAGCTGAATTAAATTTGGATGTTTTAATTTTTGCATATTCGTAACTTCTCGCTGCAAATCTTCAATTATTTCTGGAGTTGAATCACGTAGAATTTTGGCAGCAACATCTAATTTTTGTCCCGTTTTCGGTGTCCATAAAGCACGTTTGACAACTGCAAATGATCCTTCGCCCAGCCGTTCCATCAGTTTTATCTGAAGAATTGTTACTTACTGAAACAACATCACACAACTGTGGCATACCAAGACAATAACCAAACTCTGCCAAAGACTGACAAACGTAACTAACTGTAATTGGAAACAATGGAGAAGCTATACAGTACAACGTACAAAGCATCACATCTAAATCTTTCAAATTTCCTTTCAAACTCTTGGAAGGAGCTTATAATAACGCTGAATTAATCAACCTTACTGAATAGTAGACTAAGTTTACAATTTTTGATATTCATTCATAAACTTAAATTAAATATTTTATATAATAAGTTGGTAACTACATGTATCATACAGAACTTCTAAAAAAAATACCGCAAATGATAGGCATGACAATACTGCAGCATTTCACGTGTTTTATTAAATTTACAGAAATAATAGCTGAATAAGATTCCCTTATTAAGACAAGCCTAGCTTAAACTAACTATCCCGTTACCTCTTCTTTGATAATCAGCGAAGTACCGCCATTTTCGGGAGAAGTCCACAGCAGCCCTGCTGCACCTGTAGTCGGTACAAGAACCTTCGTAACTTCACGGCTTTCCTTTTTCCCTATTGACGAGAAAATCCCTTTCGATTTCTTACTTTTCTTTTTCTTCTCCGCAATTGCAACTCGCAGTCGACGAATAGCAGGTTGCGAAAGACCCGTGTAAGACTAAAATGTGTATTTTAAAGTTTCTTGACTAGGAAACAGAATGATTTTATGGCATGTTGGACAGAAAAGTTACTTGGAAAAGTAGAAAGCTACTCAATTCAGCGCCAATAATTCAAAAAACTCAGAAATTCTCGAAGCTTAAACCCAGAGAGGTATTTTGCTGAAAATGTTAATATTTCATTTTATAACCTAATATAGAAAGCATTGTACTTTTAATTCGTCATCGGTAACATGATCAAAATGCTCCAAGCGTGATAGCTGTAACTCCACGCAAAGTTTCTGTTCAAAATTTACCAGATCCGTTTCTTTCAGTACATCCTGAAGAGCTTCTTCTATATACACACCTTCTCCCATCTGCAATAAAAGAAAACTAATATTAACCACTATAAAAAAACCAGAATTTGAACTTCTAAATAAAACCGATGTAGGCATATATAAATTTTTTATATGTATCCCTATGCACAAATATTGACATGCCCGTGTTTAGATACTTTACGTATATATATATGTTGCTCGTATATACATCCATATGTACAAAGAGCTGATTATGAACAAAATCATAACAAAATTACGACATTTCTATCCACGTTACCATAATCATTTTCTAGCTATAACTACGTCACGATAGAGTGTGGCTTCAAATTATACGTAAGCGATGATTTACGCAGGTAAATTCCTTTAAAAAAAAATTTTGACCAAATTAAAAAACAACCTATCTTACTTGAGTACTTACCATTAAGGATTCACTGAACAACTCTCTCTCAATTCATTTTTTTTTTTTTTTTTTTTTGGCTTCTATTAATTACCCAAGATATCTCGAAATCAATTCTTTTTACTTGATACTACCATGTAATTTCATCTGCTATAAACAAAATGAAAAGTGAAATTCCAGAAATGAAAATTTATGTCAGCTCAGTCAGCATCATTTAAGTTGAAATATAAACATAACCTCATCATAAAAATATGATTGAAACCATCGAAAAATGATGCAACGCAAACAAATAAATTATAAAATCAAGAACACATATTTAAATACTCATCAATACCTATAACAAATCAGCGAAAAAACAAACAGGTGAAGTTTGACATCGAATCAACCATGCCATAGTAATTTTTCCTAGTGATACATCTTTACAATTTTTTGAATGACAATTCAAATTTGTATTTATTTAATTATTTAAAAAATAGAAGCTAAGAATAAACAGTTATGCGTACTATTAAGCATATCTAAATTTGTATAAATTTAACACTTTTCCTTGCATAGTCACTAACTTCGACATTCGACAAATTTAGTAGAGAAAAGAAAGACATTTTTAATTATGGTATTGATCGATGTACCCAATCAACTAATTAGTTAATCAGCTATGTCATTACAAGTACTTAACAAGGACTTTAAGTTTGTTGAAAAATAACACTTGTTTCATATCATCAATTATTTGGACTAGTACTACTTAATGATATTCGTAAGAGTATTCACAAAAATCCAAACTGATCATTTAGTTAGCCAACCAGCCATTATTATCAGACTAATCAGTCATCCTAGCCTATCATTTGGTCATCGTCCCCTATCTGACGTAATATTTCCAATGTTTTAATATAAACAATAAGTCAGTAAACAGTATTCGTACTGTCGGACTAATGACTTTAACATCAATTATCTTCAGAGTAGTCAATCAATTTGACCATTATTTATCAAGCTAATTACTCCCCATTATTTAGATCATAAAATTCAAACAAAACTTCCCACACATAAATAGGACCATAATAACAAGTTTTCCATTATTCTCACTATTCAATTAAACTGATCCTTGGCCAGATGTTTCTTTTTCCTCTTTTGTAAATCAATTTTTAACCAATAAAAATGAATCACCTATTAATGATAATTCTGTATGCAGTATTTTTATCATATAAATAAATAAAGAGAGAGAGAGAGAGAGAGAGAGTGTGTGTGTGTGTGTGTGTGTGTGAAAGTAGCGGACAGCATAACCTATCTTTGAAATCCAACAATTAAAGACAAACACTGCTGAAATCAATTTGCAACCACAACAAAGATTCAAATTTAGGAGCACAATTCCACGCAACATTAGCTAATGCTACATTTCAGTCCCATCCCACAATTCCTTATCGAAGGAATGAATGTCACGGTCTTACCGTAACTACCGTACCAATCTTACCGTATCAATTTTAAGAATAAGTGTACTGTTACACGCACATTTATAATTTCAAAAATTGATTTAATCACTTATAAGCACCATGAATATTCTTAATGCCATCGAAGAAACAAATTTGAAGAAGTGTGGATGCCGCTAAAATAGCAGGAAAAGAAATTAAAATGAATGAAACAAATCAAAAAGGATGATTCTCGAAATTTATTAACTTAAGTAAAACATTATTGGTAGCATGGAATTAATATTCTTTACAAATGAACTTTAGCAAGCATATCCTTGTTGATATTCAATAAATTTTTGCGTATAAGATTGCCACCTAAGGATTTGCTAATAAACTTTCGTTAATATGAAAGCTAACGAAAATTTAAAAGAAAAAAATAATTTTGTTCCAAAGATCCTTTTTAAATTAAAAAAAAAAAAAAAAACTAAATTATACATCAGCATGCCTATTCCAACTTGAAAAAACTGTTGCCGTTAACAAACTGAACTTAATTGCATATTTACATTTCATTTATTCATCTAAGGTTACACACTACTAATCTTCTAGTTTGTTAAGTGAATGATTGAAATTGGATGAGGAACAACGTAAATAATATCGTAATTAAAAATGTAATGGAATTGATATTCGAAAATATAATGGACAAGCAAAATTATTATATTATATTTTATGCACTGATGATACATTTCATGTATAATGAATTCCTTTCATTTCATGTACATTTCCAACTTTATATACACACAAAACGCCTCAAGTAAAGTTAATGAGCAAATACTAATACAGAATTGATCAGTTATACAAAATCGTTTTTGATCAATTTCAAGGAAAAAAAAAAACTAATAAAATAAAACTACCATTTTTAAAAAAGATTGGATTGGCGGACAAAATGATGAATAATATAACCAAGCGAATGTGAAACTGATCGATTTACATAAAAAAAAAAGAAGAATAAGGCGGTAGAAATCATCGTCATCACTGATATTTAATGTCAGCTTTTCATACTCAGTCTGATTGCACTTAGCTCCAAATTTACATTTTCTTGAAAATACATTTCATCGTTGCTTTCATTTTTTAATTTGCCAGTGTAATTAATTAAAATATGATTATGTAGAGGTTTAATCTAAACTAACATAAATAATCATCGAATGAACCAATCGACAACATAGCTAAATAGAAGTTATGCAATGCGTTGCACGATACAATATTCATGATAATAATCATAAAATAAAAAACAGCAGGATAGTTGTAAATAAATAATAAACGAAGTGTTGGTAAACAAAATAAGAAAATGATTGTAAATAAGGTGGTAGTAAATAATCAAACAATAGAAGTACAACCTGTTGTCAACAACAGCGTAAAAATTGGAAAATACTGAATTGCTTTTCCATGCAACTATTTTGCAGTGAAGTGTTGCCCTTTTCCTTCTCTACTCAGTAAACTATTCAAATACATTTTACATAGTATCGTTATATATTTATGTACATGTACATACACTGATAAGGAGACGAAAATGACTATCAGATCAGTTTGTAAATTATCTCAAGCAATTAATCAGTTTCTGGTTAAATATTCAAATAAGTCTCTAATGATGTTAGAAAAATGCGAACACATGAAAAGGGTACATTAAATGTTTTTTAATTTATTTTTGAACATTCCACCATGCCCAGGAATAATCCAATCTGCTTCATTTAATATTATTTTACGGCTTTTTAGCTGCTCTTCAGGGTATTTGCTGTTTGCTTTCCAGTTATTATCGTCATTTTCCTCTTCAAAAATATCACCTAAAAACATCAAGTTGTTTGAATAACTTTTTTTTAAAAAAATTTCTTTTTTCCTTTAACAAACTTTTCTTCTTCCATCACCGTAAAAATGAAAATGGCTTACAGACCTACAATAGCAACTGTTCCATATTCGGTGCCTGTCACGAAGATACTACGATCATGATCAGTATGCCCGGGAGTTGATATTACCTGCACAGAATCATCTAATGTCCAAATGTCCTGCAAGTAAATCACATAGTATCATAGCAATGAGCAATATTTCGTATATTAAGTTATGTTAATTCATCAATTATATCATCATTTAAAATTTAAAAAACGAAACGACTTGTGAAACAATAAAATATTAATATAAGAGAATTAATTTTGGAAAAAAAGGAAGAAGGATACATGGCAAAGAGACATTATTTGTTGCCACCTCATCGTTGAACAATATATCATCGTTGATAAGAAAGTATGATAAAAAAGTAAGACAAAATATATTTAATAGAATAACACAATAGAACAATCAACTGTACCGTACAAATTTCATAAGTACCATCTTTGGCCACATCATCACACATATAAATTTTGGCTTGTTGGAAAAGTGATAAATTACCGCAGTGATCACTATGTCCATGGGTTATTATCAAATCGGTAATATCATCACAATTTAATGAATATTTCGAAAGTGCTGTAAAAATTCGTTTCAAAAGTATTAGATGATTATTGCTGATTTGTTCGAAAATCTTTCCAAGTAGCATCGCCAAAATCATCTATAACTAAAAATGCGGTAATCACCTACCATTGGTTATTCAACCTTCCTCCAAGTGGTAGATATGTGATTGAGTGGGAAATAATGATGGTACTGTATTTCTAGTGAGTTTAAAACAGGCTATCTCTCGTAATAAGTAATACCAATATATTCGAAACTTTTCCACTTCTAATTCTAAGTCATATAGTTCTGGTATTTTTCAATTCCAGTAAAATTTTCCAAATCATTTAATTCGAACAAAATTTTCAAGAAAAAGTAAAATGAAGCATGAACCTTGGATAATATGTGTACCATTCCACGGATCACCGCAATCTACCAGGATTTTCTTCCTTTCAGTTAAAATCAGTGCTACAGTACCGGATGCTTCTGAACAGCCATTCTTTTTTATCTCCCTACAGTAACCATCCAACAATACGTGAACTTTTGGATATTTGTCCATTATACCATATTCCACTAAATCATGTAAAATTTTAATAAGACCTATTTCATAGAAACAACCAGAAGTGAAAATAAAAAGATAGAGAAACACCGTAGAAAATTTAATGGGTAGAAATTTAACGAATTGTCATAATAAACCCGAAAAAATGATGCGTTAAAATCAGAGTCGTCAGATGTTTACTTTGTAAGATTTAAGGGTGCGGTTAAATTGAGAATTGAGGTTATTATTCTTGGACAAGTAATGATGACCTTTTGTCATTACTATAAATTGGGTTGGTTTTATTGTTAAATAGATAATTATGATCTTTATTAGAGATTGGGTTGTTTTTGTGTTGAACAAGTGTCGATGATCTTTGGTCATTACTAGAAGTTGGGATGTTTTTGTTGTTGATGATTCTTGATTAATATCTTGCAGAAAAGATAGATGTTTGCACCGCAGATTCGTTTTTTGCAACTCTTCCACTCCTTAAAACGGGTCGGCTGTTGGAGAAGCAATATCTCGGATAGCCAAGCACTACCTTCCACATCATCAATGATTTCGTCCGATGAACGCCAGCAATACTCGGAAAGACTGATGGATGAAAATGAAATCAAACAGGTATATTGCTTTCGAAATTCCCAAATTTCCTATGCAATTCACTTTACATGATATTGTTTCTGTCTTTTTGGTAAATATTTCCAGTCGTGTTCAGTCTCCAAAAATACGTAATTCTGACGCATATCCAATCCTTATACGGTATTCCCATTTACACACATTCTTTAAAAACGGTTTTCATTCATTTTGATTCATATCGCTTGTTTGCACACAATATTCAGAAAATGGTTTCTTGTAGCAAAATTTTTTCATGTCTTTGGTGCATTTTTCAAGCTTTTCGGGATTAGATTCCAGAAAGTGGCTTAGGAAATATAATATAGTCAACTTGGTTGTAGGACTTTTACCATTTTTTTGAATAAGTACTCGTTATTTCGCTGAGGTTGCTATCCAGCCTTTTTCTCGAAGGGAGCACGAAGTTCAATGTAAGCTAGTTTGTCGTCGAAATTTGAAACCAACTGAGATGGAGACAGTTCTAAGAATTTACACAAGTTTGTGAGGAGATAATGACTTATGACATGGTAAAATATCCTTTGATTTGTATTGGCTGAATAGGGAATAATTTAAAAACTATCGTTCTCTCTTATCCACCTTTTTATTCTTTATCGTATTAAGCAAAAGAGGCTAGTTTCAGATCTGCCAGAAATTTATTAGGATAATAACTAGTCTTGAAACTTTCAAGTTGTCTTGAGATACTTATTACGTAGTAATGCTTCATTTGCATATGTGTTGGTAATTTTTTTTAAAGAAAAGAGCATTTTTTCTTTAAAATATTGTTTTTAGCAATGGGAAAAAATAGAGCAAATTAATTTTCCGGTCCTAAGAATGTAAAATTCGATTTTTCTTTCCATAATTTTTCATTTCAGGATCGCAAACGTTTCGCAGAAATATTTCGACGTTCGAAATTTGTACAGCTTGGTGATTTTGAAGGTCGAGTAGTTATAGGTGAAATTGTACGCCGAATCGCGGATGATTTATATATCGATATGGGATTGAAATTTAACGCTGTGTGTAAAGCACCGATGATGAGAAATGAGTTAGTTACTTGGAATTGATGTTTTTAATTAATCTCCAGATTCATATCTTCCTGATTAATCTCCATATTAATAATTTTTACTAAAATAAAATTAGATTATAATGAGGTCTAATGAAATTAGATTTTATTGTTGTTATTTTGAACCGATTTCTTTTTTCCCCTGTAATGTTATACTTTTTTCCGCGAAATTTAAACCAGATTTGCTTTCCCTCGGTCTTTCATTGAGAAGATTGGAAATATATTCGATGTGCAATTGGCCCATATCCATGAAATTCTAAGCAGGCCGTGACACATTATCACAAGTTTTCTTGCAAGGGTACGATAGTTGGACTTTCTGTAATAGTTTAACTGAATGGTGTGGTAGGACCAATTTCAATACTACTTTTTCATCAAATGATACTGTAATCTTTCTCATGTAAACATTGTTCTTCATCATTCCCTATTTTACAATTTATTCCACTACATACTATATAAAGTATCTTTCGACATTGTTTCCTCCTTATATAGCAAAGGATATGTTCAATAAACAACCTAAAATTATATCTTTCAGAAGTTATAAAATAGGAACGAAGGTCCTTCTTCGTTTGCATGATCCCGAACTTTCTGAGTTATTTTTGGGTTCTACTAAAGAATTAACATTGTTGGAAGCAGATGCAACTCTTCTCGGTCTATATCGTCCACATTTGGATGAATCAATGAAAATTTCTTTTCTTGAAAGCATAGAAAAAGAAGGTATCATCATTTGCAATTTTTACTTTGAGATTACTGTCCGTTTCTATCAAATATGTTTTGACTTTGTTTACTGTTTGCCTTAATTCTTGTGACACAATGTGGATATTTGTTATGACAGGTCGATTTTTGTCAGGTTATCAGATTTCCTTGCATTTTTCACTAGTAATTGAAATTTTATTCCAAACATTTGAACAACAGATTCTGAGAAAGACTGTTGGTTTAATTCAGCTAAAAAATAATTGACGACTTGTATATGCTGAAGAAAAAGCTCAAAAATTTAGTATATAAAGATTAATTTTAGTGAACAGGATTGAAGCTTCGACGCCGAAAATTGCTGGTGGATCGGAATCAAAAGAATCAGTAGAAAATCCCAGCAAGATATGAACTGAGAACGTTCGCTGCGATACTAGAAAATGAAAATTTTAATTGAAATTTAATAAAAGTAGGGGACGAATTTGAGACCTAAAACTAGAGATTATATGCCACCTAAAAGTTAAAAGAATTGGAATTGTTGAGACGGGGAAAAAACTACAATTTTCGATTTTGCACGCGATACAGTTGGATCAAGTGAATTAAAAGATCTCCAGAGTGTCTAATGTTTAAATTTTTTATCTTTTTTTTCTCTTTTTTTCTTTTTTTTTATACCAGAAATTGTTATATTTGAGATTGGACATTTATGTCTTTTTCCATTATTGTTTGTGCAACTCCTTTGTGGTTTCGAAATCGCATTATACTTATGTATACGTAAAAAGCTGCCAACAATCGTTTGTATAATTCTGTAAGCATGCAACGTTTGATTGCTGTTTCTCCATCAGTTGAAGTAATAAGCATATGTTTGATTTGTATTCGATGTAATCTTTCAATTCTTTTTATATCATTTTTACGCTTTGTAATAGATTCACTAAAAATCTTCTATTCAACAAGTTTATCGCTTGGTTGATACTATTACCAGAATGATATGTTAATTCCATTATTGTTTTGTTAATTTTCTTATTTTGGAATAATTCTACTAATTCTCTCATTTCGTTATTTCACCTTTCCTTATTGAGCCAGAATTTATGGTGAATAAACATTGTATTTGAAGTATTGCGTAATTGTATTTCAGTTGACATTCATCATCAATTTACCCGACGTTTTCCTTCAATCAATTTTGTCCTTGCGTGAACTTTCTGGAAGAGGCATATGTCCTATCATAATGCTACCACAAACTCAACAGTTACTATACCATACGAGGATATTTTCTGATAAACACTAGCCGCTTGAAATTCTTTAAATTTGTAGTAATTCAGTACTGAAGAAACAGACATTTTATGGTTGCATTTTCTTAAAAACATAGGGCAGTTAAGTTCTATCACTCGTGATAATTAGTGGTCGAATTAGTTATGGTGATACTTCAGGAAATGATATCTTGACTTTTTCACACTATTAAATCGTCACAGTAAGAGTGAGTGATGTTAACGTTGCTCCGTATTTGTTTTTTTTTTTTCCTTTTTTTCCAAAATCCTTG
Source organism: Dipetalonema caudispina (assembly GCA_013365325.1). NCBI lineage: Eukaryota > Metazoa > Nematoda > Chromadorea > Rhabditida > Onchocercidae > Dipetalonema > Dipetalonema caudispina. The sequence goes on along the minus strand of JABVXV010000051.1, from coordinate 143,270 downwards.
TCAGATTTTTATTTAGAAAATATGAGTGAATCGGAACTGCCGTTAAATTCGCCTGAAGATGGTTTTAATCCGGTGGCTGCTGGTATAAATCGGCTGAAATTTTCGATGCGAGCTGATTCTATTGTACCGTCAGTTGGTCGAGAAGGTACTTCGATTACACCGCAGATTTACAGAGGTCGTGCAATGGCTGTTTTCACCAGTGGTGGTGATGCTTCTGGTATTTTTTTTTTTTGATGCTTCTGGTGTTGTATAGAACTGATGACTGTAAAACATGGTCTTTATTTAACCATGGTCTTTTTATAAATTGTTTACTGTTTCTATTTTAGTTAAATATTAAAAGTCTGTATTTCAAAGTTTAAAAATCTTAGTGATGGGTAGTAGAGAAATCAATCTTCTTTCGGTTAAATTTTAGTACAAGTAAAAGATATTTTAACTTTTAAGGGATGAATAGCGCTGTACGTTCAGTAGTTCGAATGGGCGTTTATCTTGGTTGTCGAGTTTTCCTCATTTATGAAGGATATCAGGGAATGGTAGATGGTGGTGATAATATCAAGGAAGCAGACTGGCAGTCGGTATCGGATATTATACAGCGTGGGGGTAAGTTGCTAATTACAAAGAATATTAGTGATTGTATATAGACTTATTTGAATATTCCTTTTTAAAGAATTATGCTAATCATGTGAATCGTCTTTTTTTGTTCTGCCGTGTAATTTTCGAGGAATGGTGTTCCTGTTGGAGTTTAGGCACTGTTATTGGATCAGCACGTTGCAAAGATTTCCGAGAACGGCGGGGGCGTTTGCAAGCTGCTGAAAATCTTATCAAACATCGAATCACCAATCTTGTGTGCATTGGAGGTGGGCTTATCATTCGCATTTTTTGAATGAGAAATTTCACCATGTTTTTCTGAATGATGACTTCCATCTTAATGAAAAATCCTGTTAGGCTATGATCAAAAGCTATTAGACGAACTTACGTTATTTAGTATTATTTAAGTAGTTTCTGTTGAATGTCTCTAATAAAGAAGTTAAACTTTGTTCTCTTTCTCGTTTTCTTTGGTTTTGGTTTGTAACATGACTTCCCTTTTTTTTAATTAAAGAGGATTAATCTCTGATGATTTTGTAGTTGCAGTCAGTATAAAAAGCATTCCTAACGGCTCAGGGCATTCATCACTGTGACATATTAAAATATCGGAATCATGCTGTTCAATTTTATAATTTCAGACGCTCAAATTTTTAAATAAATAAATAAATTAAATAAACAAATAAATTATTTAAATAAACAAATATACAAGTAAATCTAAATAAATTAAACAAATGAATAAATAAATAAATAATGAATAAATAAATAATAAATAAATGAATAATAAATAAATAGACAAGTATACATATATATATATATATATATGGACATTTCAAGACTATTTCTGCAATTAAGTGGGCAGTACCAATTCATTTTTTCTACAGGTGATGGTTCATTAACTGGAGCTAATCTTTTCCGTCAAGAATGGCAAGATTTGGTAAAAGAGCTTTTATCAAATGGGAGAATAACAGAAGAGGAGGCAACAGAGTGTAGTAACATCCAGGTGAATTTTTAGATATTAGCATTGGGAACTGAATTTTTTTTTAATATAACTTTATGAACACGTAATACAATCGATCTTTTCCTCTCTGTTGAGTTAGCTTCAGGATTCTGAGGTATGAATATTAAGTTCGCGGTTGCTTAGTTTTATTTTATCTTGTAAAATAAACATTTACATATAACTTACATACCTTATCGTATATTTGAAATAATTTTACAATCACCTGTGTTCACCGCAACTGAGATTCAGTCAGCTGGTGTATTGCAGATCGTTGGACTTGTTGGTTCCATTGACAATGATTTTTGCGGTACAGATATGACCATTGGTACCGATACAGCTCTACAACGAATCTGCGAGGCGATTGATTGCGTGATGTCAACAGCTCAAAGTCATCAACGCACATTCGTTATTGAGGTTTTTCTCATTTTCCTTAATAAGATGGACGAAATAAAACCAATTAGTGAATGCAACTATTTCGTTTAGATTTCGGAATGCTCTAAAATTAAGCAAATTCAAAACAGGTGCAGGCGAGAAGAATAAACATACTGTTGCGATTAATAGTTAGAGTTCCATTAATACTGTTCCATAATTTTCTTTCATCAAATTTGACAAGAGGTATAATGATGATATTTCACTTTAACAAGTTTAGGTGATGGGTCGTCACTGTGGTTACTTGGCACTGGTTGCTGCATTAGCTTCTGAAGCAGATTTCTGTTTCATACCAGAATGGCCAGTGCCAGCAGATTGGCCAACAGTATTATGCGAAAAATTGCGAATGATGCGTGGAGCAGGATCACGTTTAAATATTGTGATTGTTGCAGAAGGTGCACTAGATAGAGAAGGGAAATGTATTACCGCTGAATCTGTATGTATTTCACCGTAACTTTTTCTTTTTTTGTTTCTTTGTAGAATAATTCACTTTATGAATTGCTGACGTTTAGGTTCGTACAGTCGTGAAGGAAACTTTGCATTACGACACACGTGTGACCGTGTTGGGGCACGTGCAACGTGGTGGTAGTCCATCAGCATTTGACCGATTGCTTGGATGTCGTATGGGTGCAGAAGCGGTACTCGCTTTGATGGAAATGACACCGCAGTCGGAACCTTGTGTTGTTTCAATTGATGGTAATGTGATTGTGCGCGTCCCACTCATGCAATGTGTTCAACGTACACAAGCGGTAATTTTATGATCTTTTTGTTATTAGTTTTCATCTAGAAATCTGGACGTGTGCAACCGATTTGTATCCAGATGAAAAACGAATTACACTGGATAAATGGATAGTTCAATTAATTCTGAAATGTTGTTAGGTTAACTTTTTATTACAAATTAAAATGTGTCTGTTGAGCAGTCGAAAACTTTTTAAGGTAAAAAAAGCCATGGACGAACGTGATTGGGAAACAGCTGTGAAATTAAGGGGTCGAAGTTTTCAACGAAATCTTGAAACTTATCGTTTGCTTACAAAAGTACAACCGAAAAGAAAATTTGTTGATCCAAATGTACCAGTTTATAACGTAGCTGTAATTAATGTTGGTGCTCCTGCTGGTGGTTAGTGTTTCGTAGTTATTTTTGCTTAATCGAAGCGAGAAACAAAAAAATTTCGTCATTAAAATTATCAACTTTTCATTTTTCTATAACGGTGTTATTTCCTTCTGTAAACGTTCACACACAATCGCATTTTCCTTTTTCGAAAATAAATTTAAGGTGATTTCTGGAAATTTTTTAGATACTAACACCTTACAAAAAAACCCTATTACATTTCCTTGGTTTTTTGCATATTGGTCAGAAGTGCTCTATTTAAAGGAAAAATTTTTTGTTTTTGTTGAAGGGATGAACGCAGTAGTGCGTTCTTATGTCCGCATGGCACTCTATCATGGATGCAAGGTTTATGGTATAAAGAATTCGTTCGGAGGGCTTTGTCGTGGAGAAGTGCAGGTAAGCGAATGCATAGTTTTATTTCAATCTTTGAAGGTTGGGAGGAGAGAGGAAGAAGTATTTGTGGTCAGTTTATTCCGCTGTTTTATTCGTTGTTTGTTCTTTATGAAAAAATTGCTTAAGGACATGACTTGGGGTGATGTCAGTAATTGGGTAATGTACGGTGGTTCATTTCTTGGAACACAAAAACAATTGCCTGATAAGATTATGGATAAAGTTGCTGATGCGTTTGAAAAGTACAATTTTCACGGGTTATTACTTGTAGGTGGATTCGAGGTAAGCATTTATAAATTGTTTATAATAAGTAATGTTGATTTTTCGCGTTTTTATCTGTGTCAAATAAATAGTCTAGTGATTAATTAACAAAACTTTCCTTGTTTATTAATCGCTGGACTCGATCATTCCATTTAGTGTGGGTGCTATTAGTAACTGATTGTACGATGAGCGGGCTGACCATTAACGCAAGTACTACTAATGGTTTTTTAATTTCTTCTTTTTGATATCATTTTGAATTTATTCTATAGATATTAAGCTTCTATCTATCAGCAATCTACCAAGATTTAGTATTTAATGATAACCTTCCAAATATCATGAAAGGTAATACCTACTCCAAAGTATGTTGTTGCTTACTTTTGGAGCAGTACAATCCAATGTACTTTTATTAATTATTCACAAGTATCAAAAATTAGTATGAAGTAATTTTCTAGGCTTTCCATTCTTGTCTACTCCTTTCACGTGCCCGTGATAAATACCCATCACTACGAATACCGATGTGCGTCATTCCATGCACAATTAGTAATAATGTTCCGGGAACGTCGCTTTCGCTTGGTTCTGATACGGCTGTTAACGAAATTTGCGAAATGATTGACAAAATCAAGCTATCGGCTACTGGCACTAAAAGACGAGTTTTCATTGTCGAAACGATGGGTGGATTTTGTGGTTATTTGGCAACTGTTTCGGCGTTGGCATCTGGAGCTGATAATGCTTATATCTTCGAAGAACAGTTTAGCGTCTCTGATATTATGGATGATGTAAAGGTAAAATTGTTGCAAATTTCAACTTCTACAACCATGGAAGACTGCTAAATGTCGAAGCACATTAAAGTATATGTCCTGAAACTTAAAAGAACTCAGAAGATTCGACAAATAAAGGAATTAAACTATTGGCAATCTCTGTAGTCATTTGGTGATCATATGGCTTCGATGTGAATGAAGAATCTTCATTCATATTTCGAAATAATTTTGCTAAATTGATATCATATCTTGATAACACTCAGACATGGGAACTTGTGCTACTGGCTAATGCTTCGGGATTTGTTCTTAATTTAATGCTTTCAAAATATATGATATCAACATCGTCATGATCTCTTTTGACAGTTATAGTTAGGCAGGATACCTTCCAATGCTCGTGCAATTTTATTACTATAACAAATTAATTTTACTGAAACATTTCATTATTATAGGTTATTAGTCGTAAAATGCTTACTGGTGTGCAGCGTTATTTAATTGTACGTAATGAATGTGCTAACAAAAACTACACTACGGAATTTGTAAATCAGTTGTTCGCTGAAGAGGGAAAAGGGGCATTCTCGACAAGGTTGCCTTCTTTAATCTTCCTTTGATTTTATGGCTTTCTAGAAAACTTGTAGGTCTTTAGTGAAAATGTTTCTATCAGAACAGTTAACATGGCTATTTCTGTCTTCAAAATAAATTAAATCGAAAAATCGATTTTCAATTCTTGGATTTAATTTTCAGAACCAATGTATTAGGACATGCACAACAAGGAGGTAACCCAACACCATTTGACCGTAATATGGGAACGAAACTTGCAGCCCGTGCATTAGAATTTATTATCTCGCAAATACTGAAGTATATCGATCCAAAAACCGGTACTCTGAATGCGGTTTCTCCGGACAGCGCTACATTATTAGGACTGATGGTAAACAATTCATTGTTTAATTCTACAAATGTTAGGTAACTGACCAGATAAAAAAGAACATCTGGTTAGATTAGATGGGATTTCATCATGTAAAATCTGAATGAAAATCTAATATATATGTCACTTGGTGTTCAGGGTCGTCGAGTGGTATTTACACCAGTAGAAGAGCTATCGCTGGAGACTGATTTCGAACACCGTGTACCGAAACATCAGTGGTGGATGAAAATGAGACCGCTGCTAAGAATATTAGCTAAGCATGATTCTACATACCAGACGGAAGCTATGGTGGTACCAGAAGTGGAGGGTGAAAGCACTTGAGCCTTGTTGGCGTAATTTCTATTTAGCTATTAAAGTTCCTTCGTTATTGTCTCGTATTGATATTAATTAGTAGTCTTTAAAATGATGAGGAATGAATATAAGTGCCCATGAAGTGAAATCACCATTGTTGCGAGAAATGGTATAAAAATCTCTAATGAGCTTACAACATAAGGGAATTTCCTGATGTTGACTTGAAAGCTTGAATCTTTTATTATTTTTTATTTTCCCAATACTTGGTACTATCCACTTTTATTTATTATTAAAATCTTTTTTTTTCCTTTTAGTTCTTGAACTAGTTGAGTCTCGTTTTTCATTTTAAATGTAATTCCCATCATTTATTGCTTGTCTTTACTAGCATTTATTTGTAGAGCAACCTCATTGTATTTTGTTGACGTAGTACTTTTCATAAAATTTGATGTGTCATTTTTCCATCGTCCGCAGGTTGAATAGCATGGACTGTAAATGCTTTGGTTTGGCTCTGAGCAAAAAAAGAACTTCCGAGCAATTTATGAAACATACAACTTAATATATATTGAAATGAGGGATGACTGGCTTAGCATTTCATAATATGGCTCTTGCTAAATGGGTTATTTGAAGTTTTGGAGGGAGGAAAAGGTACATTTCCTAGTCTATCAGTCTTGATCCAACGGTTTATGTAATATAGAGAAGTAGCGCCTACAACTGATTCTGACAAAGTAATATAATTAGGTTCTGTATTACTCTCCTTTTCCATTCATAACAAATATGTTACGTAATTCTATGGAATTTCTTACCACGAATACAATTAAATCGAGATGAACGGCCGGAAATGATTCCGATTTCAAGGCTCTAAATACTTCCTTGTTCTACTTGTAAGAATTCAAATGCACATGTGTTGTTAGCATATTTTCAAATAGTTCAAAATTCGATATGCTAAGAAGTGCACATGACTGATTGCTTGTAAATATCGAACTCTTCCTCTCTCTATGTGAAGATAGTTAAGGTATGTTTGAAGTCGTCAGTAAAGCTCCTTAAAATAACTAATTTATATGTCAAAAATGATTTATAGTTTAACTCACTGCGATCATTTCCAATAAGAACTCATTGAGAAATAGGTTGTTTAATTCCTTTATTTCATCACACTTCCATAAGTTCAAAATAAGCTGGCCAGGTTACTTCAAAATGCCTTCAGGATAATAGCTTAGCATAAGCGCCTTAGAATGACATCTAATTATTACATAGCTTAAGCAATATCTCACTTATAATTTTATCCATACGCATTGCTAAGCAATATCCAACCAGACACCAAATTGTTGGCTAATTCATGAGTATAGTTAAGGAAAATGGTAACAAATAATTTTTTGAAAATTTAATTCCAATTTAGGTTTTAGAATTTCGAGTTTCTAAATACCTATAAAGTGCAATAAATGCATTACAATATAATCCCATATCTATAGTTACTATAATTCGTATTCAAAAATCAAACTGCTATCGTATGCGCTCTTTCGAGGGTCATCACCTGATAATTTCGAGGGAAAGGTCACACTGTCTCCTATATTTCCTGTAAATCCTACCACAGATATACCGCTATAGGAAGAGCTTAATTATCATTCATCCTGTTTCACTCCTTGAACTCTCGGAATGCCACTATTGAGGATAGACAGACATGTCAGATATAGAAAGACAAGAACACATGCTCAGACATAGAAACATACAGAGAAGGAGAGTTTAAAATCGACAAGCATAGACGTAGACGTTCCATTGCTTATATTTCTCAATCTCATAAGTGGTACCTCTTCCATTCTTCCTTTTCCTGTTATTCATTCCTTCTGTATTTCAGTTTTTAGGTATCATTTCTTTGTTCCTCACACAACAAGTATCGTCCATACCGCTTTAACATTTCTTCTTCCACCATTGATATTTAATGTTAATATTTTAATATTTTTCCAGACGTGATAAATAATCACTCGTTTCTCTTTAAGAGTTTTATCCTGTATTATGACCTTTGTTAAACACACTTATATGCTACGTATATACTTGATCACTACGTGTATATCTACGTTACGTACACTATCAAGATGGATAATATTTCTCTACTAGATTTCTTTCTTTAATGAAGCGATTTAATGTTAACTTCAAAATATCTACCAGATGAGCTACACGGTATAATCTATGTTTGCTACTTGTTCATTCAAAATCTGTTTTATGTCATTATGGAAGAACATATATTATGATTGCAAATTAATAAATGACGTAAGGGACATGTAGTGGATGCACGTAACTTATCAAAATTGACTACAAGTTTAGACGTGAAATGAATAGAAACGATCATTGATGGTGAAACGTAAAATTGTCTCCGTGGTTTTGTTCTGAACTGTGAAAGATTCTTTCTATTTTTTGTTTCCACTCCTTTTATAAAGCATTCCTAAAAGATTTGATTATATCGAAAATTTCCAATACACATATATTCTAATATGTGTAATCCTTTGTGTGTAACAATTTATGTTATTTGAGCATTCTTGCAACTGATCTTTTCACGTCATTTACGAGAAATGTATCATCTTTAGCGAAAACATTTTTGTTGATTTAACTACAGATTTATATATAAAATCTTCAGCACTATCCTTCGAATATTTTTACGCGGAATACAAAAGAAAATGACGCTGAATAAGTTATCGATCGATAAAGTGGATGTAAAGGATAAAAGGGTCCTAATTCGGGTCGATTTTAATGTACCACTTAAAGATGGCAAAATTACGAACAATCAACGTATTACAGCTGCGGTACCAACTATTAAAGTAAGTCTATCTTGGTTTTTTGATTATTAACATTAACTTTTTCCGAGTAATAATCCATTACTGTATTATATATCTACATTGCTCCCACGTTGTTTTTTTTTTTTTTTTTTGCTTCATTTTCCACAAGAATGTTTATGGTGTGGAATTTCATTTCATAGCTGAAAAACTGAAAAGGAAACAAGCAGAAGGTTTTATGCGTGCTGAAATCATCACAAATTATTATTTTAAGATTTCACTTATATTATGCTATTGCAGTATGCATTAGATCATGGTGCAAAAGCAGTTGTACTAATGTCACATTTGGGACGTCCAGATGGTATGAAAAAGATGGAATTCACATTGGAGCCAGTTGCAGCGGAATTGAAAAATGTTCTCGGCAAGTAAGCAATAAAGCATTTGTTTAAAAATTTATGTTCTTTAATTATACAGAGAAAAATAGCAGTCATAATATTTGTTTGTTTACTTGTTGTTCATTATCACAAAGAAAAATCAATCCTTCGAAATAGAGTGGAAAGGAGTATTTTGATATTTCCTTCAGGGATGTTACATTTGTTCATGATTGTGTTGGATCAGAAGCCGAAAAAGCTACAGCTGATCCTGCTCCCGGTAGTATTATTTTACTTGAAAATCTCCGATTTTATTTGGAAGAAGAAGGGAAAGGTGTAAATGAAAAGGGTGAAAAGGTATGATCATTTGAAATGAAATTATCTGGGAAGGGTAAATATTTTACTGTTTTGGTTTTTTAAAATGGATTATCTGAATTAAATGATCACTTAATACATCAAATCTTCGAGCAATGTGAACTGTATGCCCTGCATACAGTTATTGGGAGAAAGATGCAATTCACAAATCGTTTCGCTTGATCCAACAGTTGAGGAAACTAGCGACGAAATGTGTAGATTATCCACTTCTATTTTCTGAAATGCGTAGAAATCTATCGAATAGAAATTATTATATAATAATAATAATTCAATTGGTGTTTCTATCATTTTGCATAATCATTAAGTCGTTTCCTTATTTACAATTAATTCTTAATTTTATCATTTATTTCCAGGTCAAGGCATCACAAGCTGATATCGACAAGTTTCGTGCATCTCTGACGAAACATGGCGATGTTTATGTGAATGATGCATTTGGTACTGCACATCGTGCGCATAGGTAAATATTGCTTTGCTTTGTTGTATATAAAATAGCATTATTCAGAAATTCAGAAAATGCATCTTTTCTCATTAGTGATGTAATTGCCTGTCTATCAAGCATTGGCTCTTGGAAAGAGGTATTTGAGCTTTTTATTCACTTGTTTTAAGCTATCACTGGTTTTACTTTCTATCAAACATTATATTATAGTCTTTTAAATCAAATTAGTTTTACTACAATCATCCGGTTACTATCTGTAAACCATTCCGGCGCATTTATTTCTGTTAAAAAAAGATTGGTTAGATATATTACTCATTTCTCTTTAGGCAGTTAAATTTTAATCACTGTCGTTGTTTTCAGCTCCATGGTTGGTGTCAAATTGGACAAACGTGCCACCGGTTTTCTGATGAAGAAAGAATTAGACTACTTTGCAAAAGCTCTGGATAATCCTGTTCCACCATTTCTGGCAATTTTGGGTGGTGCTAAAGTGGCAGACAAAATTCAGCTTATTCGCAATCTTTTAGATAAAGTAATGTCAAAATATTTTTTTTGATAATACAAATTACTTGTGTAGGTTACTTTTAAGTGAAGTTTATTTAAAGTTGAAAGATTTTGTGGTTTTCACTTTTCTTTGATTTCATATTTTTTTTGCTCAAGTGATCATGTACAATGATTAAATTTTCTTTTCATACTAAAAATGACAGAAGTAAGCTTTCGACATCTTTGTTGTCGAATCAAATTTTCACTGAATTTCCATTGAAGTGTTGGCTTCGTCTGATGAAAAATAATAGTTTATTAGATGTTTTTGCCCGTTATGGCATAAGTTAGAACCTATGAAGAATTTTTTTTGATGATCACAAGGTTCGTAAGAGGGATGGAATTCTCAATGAAGGTGTAACTGTTGAAAAAAAGTAATACAATTTAAGAGAAGTTAAGTAAGTATAAAGAGAGGAATGTATTCAATTTTAAACCACCCAATCACCTTTATATTGTTTAAACAGGTGAATGAAATGATCATTGGTGGTGGAATGGCCTACACGTTTTTGAAAGTCATCAACAACATCAATATTGGAAAATCACTTTTTGACACAGAGGTAAATAGTCACTTAGTCAAATTGCTTCATGAAAGATGGGGCTGTGACTTTTATGTCGGGTTTTTTTCTGTCATTCTTTCTGGTTTTATCCGTCACAGAATTTTTGATCGTAGTCATTTCTATACAATTCAACTTATCGTTGCAGACAAGGAGTAACTTTACTTGTAGCATCATAAGTTGTGCAGTAAGAAGGTATAAATAGTATGATGTAAATATAAATAGTACACATACCTTGGTCTCAGTTCATCATTCTCTTTCTTTGATACTGGAATAAGTGGAAGAATGCTATTAATGTAAAGGCGGGTAATTTCAAGTTAACAATGTCGAAATCATCATACGCAAATTTGAATGACCTTAATATGTAACGGTATAGATGGAACATTTCATTGCAGGGTGCCAAAATAGTGAATGAATTGATGGATAAGGCTAAAGAAAAGGGCGTGAAAATACATTTGCCAGTCGATTTCGTTATTGCTGATGATTTTAAAGAGGTATCGACTTTCTGTTTCATCCTAAAATGATAGAAACCTTAAAAAATCAGTAGTTTTTTTCTAGAAGTCTTTCATATGATTTCATGCCTTGCAGCAAATCAAATTTTCTATTTTGTTTTGCTTTCAGGATGCCCAGTTCAAGACGGTAGACCTTAAGTCAGGTATTCCGGATGGATGGATGGGTCTTGATATTGGACCGGAAACAGCCAAACAATTTGCTGAGGTTGTGGGACGTGCAAAAACTATTGTTTGGAATGGACCAGCTGGTGTTTTCGAGTGGGAGAATTTTTCGAAAGGAACAAAAGCTGTAATGGATGCTGTTGTTGATGCTACTTCTAAAGGCGCTGTTACTATTATCGGTGATTATTTTCATTCTTTTTTGCTATGTTTTACTTACATCTATATACCAAAAAAACTGCGTTTTACTTATGCAGTACTCCTCATAGTTTGAATGTTAAAGGTGGTGGTGATACAGCAACATGTTGCAAGAAGTGGAAAACTGGTGACAAAGTGAGCCACGTTAGTACCGGTGGTGGTGCAAGCCTGGAATTGCTTGAAGGTATCTATTTTGTCCTCCTTCATTGATTAATGAAGATTTCCTAGTTTTGATGTCTTCTCGTTTGAAATTTTGGGGTTTCAATGATTAAATGTTAGTAAATGCCTAGTTTGTTTGTACTATCCTCTTATTTTCTAGAATGTCGTTTCATTTTCCTAACTTTTTCCTTTTTGTTGTTTCCCTTATGCATCAGAGTCTTCAATGAATAATCATTTCATCGCAGTAGGAGATGACAACTTTATTTTCCTTTTCATTGGCCATTTTCTTAGATTATAGATAACATAGGCAGCATTAATCTTTTTTAGAGCAGAGAAAAATATCTTGGTTCTCAACTTAAATGCTTATATTTCAGGAAAAGTGCTACCTGGTGTCGATGCGCTTTCTCCAGCTTAAGCGACATTTAGGCAATTAAGAAAATAATAACTATTTGGAATTCACAAATCATTAATATTAGTGGTAATAATGTTATAATAAGCTAATGATGGAATATCTATGTGTTTGTCGACGTCAATTAATTTATGAAGAATTAGAATTTGATTCTTTTCGAGTAGTGCATTAAGAAGAATCATTCTGTTTATGTTGCGTATCCTTAAATTCATTTTTAATAAACGTTTTTGTATACAGTCGGTGTTGTAACATAGTTATATTATAATAAGTGGCAGATAAGAATCATCCTTCAATCCAATACATATTGACATTATGAAGAGTTAATACTTACATGTATATCGGGCGTGGTTGCACATACATCATTTTACCGAGAGAAGCTGTTCATCATGGCATTCTTAAATCACTGCATGTTAATCCTTTTTGCTGATTTTGTTAAGTTCTAATCTTAAAAATTTGTTGGACGTATTTGGCACTTTATGCTATAAGGAAAGTCATCCAAAATGTTTGTTGATTGATTTTATGGATTTCTGGTAGTTAACGGAAAATTGGGCTAAGATTTCAAATAAGAAGTGTGAGGTAATCGACAAGAATCGTGCACCGTATGACGTAAGTAATGCAACAGATGATGTATATTTAAATAGGGAAGATTCGAATCGAATCTTAAGCAAAGAAATAAGTATGAAATTTATTTGGAGAGTTTTTGAAATTTCAAAATTCATTTGCAAAAAGAAATCAAACTTCTCTCGAAATGACAAAGATTTTTGATATAATTATTACTTTGAAACACAAATTTCATAGATAAATTCCTGGTACTTAATAACTTACTTTTTAGTATTTAATAATTTTCATCAAAGAATTGAAAAGACTGTGAATCAAGTTAGACCTATAAGATGTTTGACATTAAATCAAGATTAGAATTGTCTGATACAGTGATGCAATTTTGAGTCTTTTAAATGAATCACGTATCGACATATCGAATGATCTTACGTGAATCTCTTAAAACAGTTAGTCCTTACAGTAATAGAAATATATATTTGGATACAGTAGCTAATGTTTTAAATCATCGCATAAAAACCAATTGATTAATCAATTAGTCTGAGTAATATTTTCTCAACATACTGTAAACTTCTTCCTAGAACAGATCTCACAAAAATTATTATAAAAAACGAAAGAATTTTTTGCAGATCAGATATATCGGAACAAAATTTCATATTTGAGATGTTTTGTCTAGAATAATCAGTCTAATCGCTTATATCAAGCTTTTTTTTCAATATACAACAAATAAGTAATTAAATAAATATTGCATGTATCATTTATTTCTGGAGCAGCATGATACGAATTGTTTTAAATTACTGTAATACATGCTATTATTGTAATCCATTGTATTATGCAAATTGTAATTATCGAATGATCCACTCAGGTAACTTTGACAATAATATAACCAACTGTCCAAAAAATATGCTTTAAAAAAGGAAAAAAAAACCGCTTAAAAACTGATAAGCTATGGATCTGCAAATTTTGCCATATTTAATCCAAAAAAATGTGAAGAGATGAAAAGAGATGAAATTTTTGTTTTTCTTACAGCAGCAATTATTTTTTAATTACCGTTTTGGAGAAAAATATTAAAAAGTGAAACTTTGAAATTTAATAGTAAAGTGAGAAAATTTTTGATTTTGTTGAAAAAGGTGTTATTGTTGGTTTATTGGTGCGTATATTTGAAGCCAGAAAGAATAGTGAATAGACTGGCCAAGTCAAGGAAGGAAATGCATATGTGATCGATTCGATGGAATGTACTTAATAATCACATGTACATGAAATAAATTTAGATCGATGAAAATTAAAAAATAATTTTTAAAATAGATTTTTCTAATTCTAAATAAAAATTTTAAATTTACAGCTGAAGTTTGAATAATTGATTACTTCATCTTTTCTCCCAATGATTAATTAATATTAGAGTTAAAATTTGAATAATATTTGATCGAAATTAAAAAATTCTGACAAAAAATGGACTAATTTGAACCTTTCTTTTTGCTTCATCTCTTAATAAAGAACTAAAATTGTCAATTAACTTTCGATGTGACAAATAATTAAATTATATTTCAATAGTCAATTGCTCAAATTATTATCATTTATTTGAATGATTGAATTCATTGAAGTTGTTGTTGTCATATAGCACTATTCAAATGAAATTTGTTGAAAACTTTACTTTGCCCTAATAATGTCTGAGGGGAAATTCATTTTTGTTAAAGTCTGTTGAGCATATTCGTATCGAATAGGGCAAAAAAAAAGGAAGAGAAAGAAGAAAAGTGGCAAAAGAAATACTTGAAAGCCTTATATGTAATTATTAGAAGTGTCTAGAAATGCATACCTTTGCTTCTAACAGAATTTTTGATTTAAAATTTAGCAAGGAATAAATTTAAATGTTTGGAATCGTTGTAAAGAATCGACATAAATAGATGATAATAATGATGATAGTGATATGCGCTTCTAATTCTACTTTGAGTATAAAGATAAGATAATTAATAGTTATAATAAATAATGATATGTGCTTAGCAACGCTATTCTTACTTCATGGAAGGTAGCAATTGCTTCCCATAGTTACGCTTATGTCTATCACATTTCAGAATTTCCTTAGACTATTTTTATCTTTCTCATTTCACAACTATCAATTCACAAGCATTTTACAATTTCAATCGAACAATGGGTAAGTTCATTTTTGAAATCTTTTCCAAATAATTATTTGTTGCCTAACTTTCGCATTATTGCTTATTACGTGAAATTTCTATCAAATAACTTTGCTACGTACGTCACGTTACTTGCATTATTTTGCGCTTTTTTTTTCTCTCTTTTTCCTTAACTGTCTAGCTTTTACTTTTTTTGTTTGTTTGATGTTTTAGAATAGTTTTAATCAATACCTCAGATTAAATGTTATACTTCAAATTCTTTCACTTTCAAACTTTTTATTAAGCTCGTTTAGAACACGGTTATTCCGACCATTGCCGAAGGAGAAAGCGCTCAACATTCTAATTTTTAGGATCGAAAATTTTGCAGCATAACACAAGGCGATAAATAATAAATTATTATATTTCAGCTAATCTGCCGGGCAAAAATGAAAAAGTGCATCCATGCGAAGTTTGTGGACGAAGTTTTGTGAAGAATAGTCTGGTAAGCACTAATTAATGTAATTGTTGAAATAACTGTAATTTTATTTGCATAATTAACATAGTGAAACCTATTTATGGATTCAAATAGATAAATTAAAAGTTGTGGAATTTTCAAAATTCACTGACTACTATTAAAGCGAAAAATGTTGAAAATACGAAATTATTTGCTAACAAAATTTTTGTAATTTTATAAATTGGAAAGTTTAAACTTCAATGGTCCCTGTTTTAAGAAAGGCGAAAAATTACAGTATTATAAATAATAATACACTTTTATGATGATGAGCACTTTATACTATTTTAATTATATTTAAATGAAACCACTATTGTTTATAAAATCGAATGTAAAATTAAAGTGGCTGATAATATAATTAAAGAAGAAAAATGACACGACAAATAATAATTCAGTAGTTGATTGCTTAAAAAAATTATTCAGGCGAAACATGAAGCAATATGCCGAAAAATGGCAAGAGAAAAACGGAAAGTGTTCGATTCCGGAAAACAGCGAGCAACCGGATCTGATGTTACGATTGATAATGTTATAAATGCTCGAAAAGAACGCGAAAGAGTTAATTATTTATAAGTCAATTTCATCAGAAGTTGTTGACAAAAACTAATTCTAT
Source organism: Dipetalonema caudispina (assembly GCA_013365325.1). Lineage (NCBI taxonomy): Eukaryota > Metazoa > Nematoda > Chromadorea > Rhabditida > Onchocercidae > Dipetalonema > Dipetalonema caudispina. The sequence goes on along the minus strand of JABVXV010000051.1, from coordinate 127,276 downwards.
TCAGGAATCGAAAATATGTGATAGCAAATAATAGCTAACAATCTAAACATTAAACCGTATGTACGTATTCGTTATAACCGGAATGGGATTAAATCACCACCTATAAAATACATGGCATTGAGTGATCGAGAATATGTAGTACTGATCAAATGATCGGAAGGCGAAAAATCGGAAAAGGGAATGATGACAGATATAGCAATTTTTTTAATTTTGAAGAAAACTTAATCATGATAGTATTGGAAAACAACTGCATCAGAAACTTTTTAGGTTTCTAAAATTCCTATTATCTGCTTTCTATTAATTTATCATGTGGAAAATTGAAGGCAAATATAACATAGTTGAAAGATTGTCAAAAGTTAATATAATAAAATTTAAAATTTCTGTTTTTAAAACAAATTTTTATGTATTTCCAATATTTACATATCATGTGAACTCTATGGATTAATTAATTACAGCTTGGTGGTACATTTCCAAGGCCTAAAACAAGTTGGCGTGAAAAACATGAAACATTCGTTAACGCTGTATCAACATCCAAACAGGCTAATTATACACCTCGTACTGATATGCCTTTTTCATCATTATCAAAAATGACAGTACCGAAAGGTAAAGATTAAACTTTTCATTAATCAAAATACCAAAATATTTCGGTAAAAACATTTATGGAATAATAATTAAAAATTTTTCGACTTCGTAATTTTCATTTTCTAATTAAATACTAAAATGAATTCTTTACACACAGCAGTTTTTTTGAAATTTTAAACAAATTAGAAAGCAATGATACAATTATTTCAGTTACTTTAATAAGTCATCATGTCTTTTTTAATAAATTAAATTTCGAACTGCAACAAATATAATGGGTAAACAAATAAAATGACGTTTTAATAATTCAAACAATGAACTAAAAGTTATATATTTTAAACAGTAAGTACTATTCCGGAATAATGTTAAATAATTTGATGATCCTCAGCTGCTTTCACTATTGCTACTATAAATATTCATTAATCAATTACGGGTGTATTATTATTCCTCACATTTAATTAACACAATTTCTGATATCTAACTGATATTTCAATAATTTCTTATATAATACCCAATATTGTTTATAGATTAAAAGGTCAAATAACTTTGCTGCATGTTTATTTATGATAAATAAGTTCTGAATTTCAATAAAATTACAAATACATATTAGTAAAAATTTTATTTCCCAAAAATTTAGATGCACATTTCTCAGCTATGAACAGAAAATTTGAAATTTTTTTAAATTTTGGTCACATAAAAATCTCTTATTTTTTTGAGAATTTGATAAAAAATTTGTGCAATAATTCGATATGACAACATAATCAAACTTTACTTATTAATTTATTGCGCTATAAAAATGTAAGAAAATTAATTCCATTAATGATGTGTTTAAATTTTGGTCTGTTTTAACCCTAATAAATAATAAAATTTCGATTGTAGAAATTAATTACTTAAAGTAGGAATAAATGAAATTTGTTTCTATTTTTAAATTATTGGGGAAAAAGAAGTTTTTGAGTATTACGGGTTGAATTCGTTAATTTACTATCGTTGATAATGCATACTGTTCATATAATGAACAAATAATGCTAATGATATAATTAAAAAAGCATTTGTTTTTATTTTATAGGTTTTGATGTACGTTAGTATAAGTATTTAGTGTGTTTAGTAGAAGTAATTAACATAAAGATTTTGAAATTTGTTAATTCAAACAATAATAAAATAAGAAACACGTCTGCTAAGTGATTTTAGATTACATTAAATGCGAATATTGTGGGCGCAGTTTTAATGAAGCCGCAGCAGAACGGCATATTCCATTTTGTAAAACGCAACAAGAAAAGAAAGGACCGATAAAGGTATAGAAGTAACTACTATCGAAATTTCTCGTTTACATTAATTTAATTGAAATCTAAAAGATTACTTAACTCAGATGTTGATATTAATTATGATGTTGAAAGGACTGAAATTTGGAAACATTTTGAAATGATATCGTAAATAGTATTGAAATTATAATTCAAATTTAAGTAAATTACAAAGGAATAGACTTTAATTATAATATTTTGTAGAAGGTTGTAATGAAAAATAAGCATGAAAATTGATGACAATTTAAATAAGCTCATTCGGTTATTCGTTTTCTCTATTTAACAACAATTTCACAATTACGACATAATTATTAATAGAAAACTCTTATTTATAAATAATAGCAAAGAAAAAATGAATATTTTTCGAAATGAATTTAAAATTTGTCATTTTTGAAGTAATTATCAACATAAATATTGTAAATTTAGATACAAAAGATAAGGTTACGACAATCTAATGCAACAATGATACGATCAGAAATTAGTGATTGTGATCAATTGAGTAATACAACATTAAATCGTGATAATAAATTGCGATGCAAGAAAAATGGCTGTCATCCATCAACACCAGAACGTCGTTTAAATATTTCTTCAAGACGATCTAAATCATCACAACGATCATACGGTGATAATAATAGTGGAAATGATCGACGAAGAGAGAGGAGTTCATCAAGAAAGTAAATCGTTTTAGTTGCTTATTCATTTATTTATTTGTTTACTTAGTTAATTTATTTACTTTGAAACATTTTCAAAATTCATGATGCTCATAGGACACAGAGAAAATTTTTGATGGATTAATTAAAATATATTTATACATTTGTAAGCAATGAATTTATGCTATTATATACATTACATTTATTGTTAGTACTGATACTTGTCATGCATTTCCAATTATAATTTCATTCCCTTAACAATACAGGATTAAAATGAAGAATAATTTAAAATGAATTTTCGTTGCAGAAGAAATGATTTTATTTCACATTTGTCTGATAAATCTATTGGACAAAAGAGTAATTCATCGGAACGAGAACGAATAAATTCATCGTAAGTAATTTCTGATCAATTCTTGTGCGACAAGAATTTAAAGATTAATTAATTATTAGAATTAATCTAATAAATAACTCTGAAAGACTAATTTTTCAGAGTTTCATATCAAGCCAATAGTCGGGAAAAGACATCCATGGCAATATCTCGACCGTCATCTCTTACAAGAAAAGGCAATGGTACAGCAACAATTAAAAAGAAAGAAATTTAAGAAAAATTCAATCCGGAACACTTTAATTAATAAATAATTATATAAACCATAAAAATTTCCAGATATATCCCATTTTCAACTTATAATTAAAGTTAATTTCCCAATTCTTCCACGAATAGATTTAATGAAGTTTTTTACAATTTTTTAATTGTAAAACAAAAAATTGAATCAAAATTTCAGAAAGGAAAATGAAATATTAACCTGATACTGATAATTATCGTTATCTTATCCAACTTTATCATATCTGATTGTTCATATATTAACATGGAAAAAAGTGATAAAGGTCAGTGAGATGATTATCACTTCTCAATCGATGACATTTGCTTGTTATCATTCAAATAAGTCAATGAATCTTCTCTTAATGAAATGATTAATTACATTCATTTTATACGGATTCTACGTCATATAACTTCACGTGAACTATATTTAATAATGATGAATTGTACCAGCTAAAGAAATAATGAAGACAATCAACATATGAATCATTCAAATTTTCGTAAAGACCAGTGAAATTTCATAGACCGTCCACTTATATGAAACAATGGCATTAGTGGGAATTGGATAGGATCTGGGGTCATTATTTAATTAGCCTAGGATGAATGTAGTAAGGTAAAGGACTTTTATAGACTAGGCTTATTACCGGTTTCATTTGATTGGTACAAGTAAAATGTAAAGTACGAAAATTACATCCTATTACATCCACTATCATATTGTTTGATGGCCTCATTAACGAATTACAAAAGATATGGTAAAATATATCTTACCATAATTAGAGTTCAAAAAGAATGTTGCATGTATCATGATGTGAATAGAATACAAAATTAAATTAGAAGATGTAAATATTACATTTGCATAGAATAACAAATAATTCAAGTGTATTTTTGGAATGTTAACGGAATTGTTGAAAGATTTTGAATATGTGCGTATCGATTGACACATTATCGTAATTTCATTCGTTTGTTACATATATTCCAACAATAAATAAAATTTGAAGAAAATAAGAGGAAATGAAAATAATACCACAAGAATAGTAAAGAGTATTGTTTCTATCAATCATTAAGAGATGAATTTTTCATTTCGGATGTAGGTAAACTAGAAGTAAAGAAAATAACAGTTTCATTACATACACTTTGATGCACTATATGTTTTTCTACTTAAAAAATGCAAACGCACTTGATATTAGGATTATAATTCTTATTTACACTTAATATTAATTTTTCATACGTAGCTTCGTATATCCTTACGTGAACATCACATATTCCTACGTGGCGTTGCGTTTCCTTATGTGTTCATTATCATTTCGAATTTGAGATTATTCCCATGTTTTTCTCATAAATTAATTTTTTCTAAGTAATTTTTCACTATAAGAAGGGACGGCAAATATTTTGAAAAATTTCGAGGAGGTTTTTTTTCCTACATTTTTAAATTTCTTTTGTCTGTGTTAATCATAGGAAAATTTCGCATTTAGAATGGATACATCAAAACATCAAAGAGAATAGATGTCAAAATGTGAGCATTGTTAAATTGCAAAGAATTATAAACGTCGAATTGTGATCAATTATAAACATTAAAATATAAGAAATTACAGATGTTGAAATGTGGCAGAAGTATATAAATATATATTCAAATGTTAGACAGCTCAAAGGTAGTTATTTTTTTGCCGGCTTCTTTTATCTTTTTTCACCTTTTTTCCAATTTTCAAAGAAAATTTTTGGTTCCAAACAACTGTTTTCTGCTGCTAGCTATTTTTTGATAGCATTTAATTTTTGTTTTTTCTTCACTTTTTTCATTTTTTCCTATTTCTTGTTAACATTGTATCATTTACCAGATACCATATGGGAGAGGACACTATAGCAAATCGTACATCCAAGAATGATTTGTTGTTTTAGAAGAATATTTTTGCTTCCTGTTTTCGTTTCCCCTTTGTATCCCTTCTTTTTTCATTTCTTTCTCTTTTTCTCTTTCTCTCTTTTTCTCAAATTGAGTGGAAGAGAAGAGCTTTGGTTTTCACCTGACTAATTTATTTAAAGAGAAAGGCTAGATATGATTGCTTGAATTTAATTTATTCATTAAGAAATATAAAGAAGATATAGTATCATTCTCATTACTATCATTACTACTTTACTACTACAAATCATTGTAATCCAGATATGCTCTCGTCTTTCTTCCGATGTCGTCAGTAGTTCGTTATATTTCTGATGATTATGTCAGGTTTCATCTATTTGGTACCATTAATGTGCCTTTTATGGTATGAATCACAGCTCGAAGCATGGTAATATTTTTTTTTCCTCTTTATTGCTCTTTTCAATTTGATTTTTAAGAATGATACATTTCGAAATTCCATTAAACAATACCAAAATTTAGTGCAGTATGCATCTACGTATATACTTATGTTTTGCATAACGGAGATATCTAAGTTTAAGGTTATATTTCAAATAGATATCAGAATTAATGTTCCTCTAAATGTGCTTACGTATTTCACAGAGCTCAGTATACTTGAAGCATGTAATAGGTATCGGAATTTAATATTATATTTCAGATGGTCATAACCATATTTTAAAATCGTTCGAAGTTCCTTTACCCATATGAAAGAGATTGAATCGGAATATTTAGTCCTTTCTTCTCTCTACAATATATTTAACATGAATCTTAACATCATGATTGTGATGCACTGTATTTCAGTTTTATATTAAATTTAAAAAAGAGGTGTAATGAAATTCAAGCATCAATTTTCAGGTCACCGACTCGACCAAACATAATACTTATCATGACCGATGATCAAGATATCGAATTAGGCTCTATGCAGGTCATTTATTTATTTGATTAACTATGCTTATTATGAATTCGTTGCTGAAACATATCAGTTAGAGATGAATTCATTCGTAATCTGCTAGCTTGAAGTCAGATTTATGACGTTAATGGTTCTTTACCTCGTATGGAAAGTCTCTTGGGACATTTTTTTTTTTTTGGATTAATGCCCTTTTTAAATAAGACCGATTGGACGCCAACAAAATTTAATTTCTGAGTAAGGTAAGTGTATTTTATTGCTTTTCAGTTTATGCCAAAAACCGTACATCTGCTAAAAGAACGTGGGGTAACATTCAACTCAGGTTTCGTTTCAACGCCTATATGTTGTCCTAGTCGAAGTTCAATATTGACTGGGATGTATGCGCACAATCATCATGTACCTACAAATAATCATAACTGTTCAGGGAATGACTGGAGGTATTCTTTTGAATGGCAGTTTAAGAAATTTGGAAGTATTCTTTACAAAATTAGAAATCGATAGTTGGGTGAGTAAATTACATTAATAACTGTCATCATAACGTTAATTAGGAAACCGACATATTTTGTTCTGGTCATGTATCTGATTACTGCGATTAGACAGTATTGTTGCATAACTGAATAGTTCAAGACTAATTTACCACATCTTAAAAAATTGTACATAAGAGAAATTTTTGTCAAAATTTCCGAACTTATTTAGGGGTTGGGAAACTGCGATCGATGGATGGGGTAGTTATTGTGAACGTAAAAAAAATGAGGGGAAATTTATCGTAAATTGAGGAGAGCAAACTTTTTTCGCAAATTCCAACTAAAATAAAATAACAGCAGATGTATTTTCAGGAATACTTATGAAAAAAATACATTTGCTGTATATTTGAAAAATGAGGCAGGCTATAAAACGGCATATTTTGGTAAATATTTAAATGAGTATACTGGTGCATACATTCCGCCTGGCTGGGACCATTGGATGGGATTGCTTCGAAATAGTCGATTCTATAACTACACTATAAATGTGAACGGTGATAAGATCAAGCATGGCTGGGATTATGAGAAGGTTTGCTTATAAAAAATTCTCAACCCTTTTTAGTGCAAAATTTGAACTATTCAGTAGATAGATTTAACAGGACGATTTAATTGCTTTTGCTCGTTACTGGATATTACACTCCTTACTTCTTTTTTATGACATTGGTCACTAATTGGGAAATTTAAATTGGTGCATTGTTTGAGGATTATTTCACGGATTTAATTGCTAATGATACAATAGCGTTTATCCGACAATTGCATGGAGAAGATCCGTTCAAGCCATATATGATTGTGCTATCATTTCCAGCCCCACATGGTCCGGAAGATCCAGCTCCACAGTATTCTGCATGGTTTCAGGACGTTGAAACACATAGGTACTTTGAATTAGGAATTCAGGAATGCTCTGTGCAGTAATGGGATAATTTTCTTTTTTTTAAATCAAAATCCTTATATTTATTGATAGTTGAATTTAAGAACAGAAGCTTGGAATTATGCTCCAAATCCTGACAAACAGTGGCTTTTGCAACATACCGGACGTATGGAACCAGTCCATGTTATATTTACCGATGTTTTACATAGACGACGATTGCAAACACTACAAAGTGTGGATAGTAATATTCAAAGAGTTAGTTTTAAAAAGTGTTTTTAAGTCTCTTACTCGTTAAATTGTATATTGAAATCTTGTTTTCAAATTCCAGTGTATTAGCATAGTTTATGTGCTAAGTGTGAAGAATTCTCTTGCATACAGAGAGAGCAATTAGATTTTTTATATCAGAAGTATTAAGATTGTTTGTTCATAAACTTTTGCAACCTGTCTTGATAATATTATGTATGTTAGTGGCTTGAGGCACGATCTAATCTTTTATGACATTTCCGCTTAGGTTATCAAGACTAATCGATTGCTTTTAACTTTGTTCTAATTAGTATAATAAAAGTAACTTGTAGCTGATAAATGAATTACGCGATTTGGGTGATTTGTCGAATACCGTTTTCATCTATACAAGTGATCACGGATATCATTTGGGACAATTTGGCTTAGTGAAGGGTAAAAATATGCCCTATGAATTTGATATCCGTGTGCCATATTTTATTCGTGGACCGGGATTTCCAAAGAATGTGTCGTAAGTTATACTTAAATTTACTTCATTTTGTTACTCCCTCGGTTAGCAACTTTTAGCAGAGATAGTGGTTATTTTTCGGATCAATATGTTTTATGATACCAGTGCCACATATTGCATTTCATTATGCAGTGATATGCTCTTAAATATTGCTGATGTTCTTTTTTTCGCATATTCATGAGACCGATGAGTTGCTCAGTGAAGCTGCAGTTATGAAAGCAAAATCCATTTAAAGTCTTAAACTATCTGCTGATAGGAAATCCTAAATTCATTCGATACGCGTAAAACTTGAACGAAATTGTTTAGGATCCGTGAACCTGTAATGAATGTTGATATAGCTCCAACTATCCTGGATATAGCTGGAATAGGAGTACCGCGTCATATGGATGGGCGTTCATTAGTACAACTTATACGGCAGTACGGTAATATCATTCTTTAATTTGACTATAATTTGATTTGATTAATATTTCCAACTTTCAATACATTATGATAGATGAATGTTGGTAAAGTTCTAACTGTCTTGGATATAACTAAAACAGGTTACTCCTTTGTATCTTAATAGATACCCCTATCTTAATAGATACCCCTGTAATTTTGGTCAGGTTAGTCGTATTAACAGCTTTGAGTCCTAGGACTGTAGTTACAGTTCTTCTTAAAAGTTGCATCTCTGGCTTTCCTCGTTATCTATTTCCAGTTACTCTCTTCAAATTAATTTTTTTTTTTTAAGATAAACAGAAAAAGAAAACGAAAAAAGGAGCAAGAAAAACAAAGGAGTTCAAATGGCGAGATACGGTACTGATTGAAAGGGGGTAATCTTTTCTCTTTTTCCTAAATGTTATCCACCTAGTAAATATCATTGGCTTGAAATGAACCTATTTCTCATTTACTTGATCTATGTAAAATCGTATGGTCTGAACAACGTAATTTTTCATGTTCTAAAATATTCAAATCTATTTTATCTAATCATGATGTTGTAGTTGAAAGGAAGAGCAATACTTTTCCATTTTTACCATTTCATATAGAAAAATGGGAAAATTAACCCGAATACGTGATCGATTTATGAAGCAGCGTGGTCGATTGAGTAAAGACGTCCGTATGCAAAAAGCTTGTACTCGATCGGAATTCAGGGAACCATGCAGGAAAGGGCAGGTACTACTAATCTTAGAAGGAAAGTCTGTTCGAAGTCATCGTTGCTCAAGTTCCTTGAGACTCGTCGGAATTATAATTAAACTCCTTGTAAACTTTAATCTACTATTAGCTTTGGTTGCTTGTCTGAGTTACATTTCTTGCCGCATTTCAGAATATTCATACAGTTCTATCCTTCTTTCGTCATATAGCATAATTACTGTTATTTTAGCGATGGAAATGCATTCATGATGCTTCCGGTAAGTGGAGAATTTTCAAATGTCAGGCAAACATAGATATCATCAAGGAGTGTGATTGTTCCTCAAAAGCTATGCTGAAACGACGCTATCGACGATCCAGGAGAAGGCACGGTTAGCTTAACATATTTGTAATTCTTAATTATGTTTTGATTTATACTACTCATTCTATTATTGATCATGTAGTATGCAGTCAGATCATTCTATTGCAGCTTTTAACGCTGTCTGGAATTATTTTCTTGAGGTTATTATCAGTTTATATTCTTGAAGATTTTTCAAACAAAATGTTATTTTAAGGAAGGATAAGTGTTCGGCGGACTACAACTATAGCTGAGCTGGACGAGGAAGGTGAAACGGTTTTTCTAGACGAAACTTTGCGAAAGTTTTGGGAGGAAGAATTTTTGCAGTATATACAAGAGGTACCTTCTTAGTTCAGATGTAGAAGTAATCAATTGAAATATTAATTCTTCACCATAGTCTTACGAGAAGTATTGAGCGTATTATGAAGTAATAATTTTCTTCTTACTGTATTGTTCAGCTCATTTCATATGTCCTAAATATCGAACAAGTTAAATCATAGCATTGCAATAAGTATGTCATGCGTTCTTGTGGGTTTTTTGTTTTAATGATTGTTAAATTTGGGGATAATCAATTTTATTTTAAGACATTTAAGTCCAAAACACAAGAACCTGTATCGATTACCAGCACCGGTTTCAGCGTAATTTTCATTCTTTTTAATACAGAAAGAAGTGATGGAAAGTGGTCAATGGTACCAAGGTGTTTTGGAAGACCGAAATGATGGTGATATACGCATCAAACGATCGGTAAAAATGGAAAAAACAAGGATTGGCTGTAGGATGTTATCAAATTCCAAATGCGTGATATGCTGTGACCCAATTAGGATTAAACATCAGGAAGAAGCAGTTGTTGGATTTCAGGGAGTGATTTATGGAATAATGACTGTATCTGTTTGCAGCTCTGTGTGTACGATACAATATGAGTGCTATTTGCAAGCCAAAAGTATTTCGAGATTCCAAATTATGGACAATCCACAAAGCAAAAGTGGATGATCGAATCGAAAATCTTAAGAGGAAATTACTGCTTTACAAAGTTGTTCCTGTTTACTTTTATTACTTCATCACTCACTTGTTTTAGTGTTTTTTCTATTCTCATATCTCTAGAATGAAGGGCCCGAAGCATACATCAGAAGAGAACGCAGCCTATCATGTCAGGCGGTGTCATTTGTCAAATAACATTCGATAATAATCATAGTATTTTCGTATGTAATTAGGCAACAAATTCGAAATGAAAATTCGACTTGAATAGAGGATCATAAGTTGGTCTCCTTGCTATGGTTAATATCGAAACTTGCACATCCTTGTATATTTCATTCCGTAAATTTGAAGACTTTTTGTTCAAGGATATGCGGAGAACTTTGAAACGAAGGCGACCATCGGCATCGAATGATTTGTCATCATCAAGTGATTTAAGTGAATGTATCTGCAGAGGGACTCATGCTCATCTGCCAAGGTACCTTCAGGAAATTAATTTTTTTAGTCATTTTAATTTAATTTTCGAGTAGAATTTACAGATTATTGACATAATGTAAAATATTATAGAAAAATTAAGTAAATGTATATTTGAAGGAATGGAAGCAATCGTGATATATTATGGTGGCGAAAAAGTGGAAAAAATATTCACAACAGCCTTCATGCTGGGGTTAATTCAAAGTAATACTTTTTAAAATGAATGAAATTGTATCTGACTGAATTATTCTACCTCTCGTGAAACTGAATTAGCAAGATTCTAATAGCGGGCTAAAACAGAATTCATTAGCTGGGCAAATTATGTTTATTAAATGGGAATCATTTTTTGCTTGAATACGTTGTGAGATATATTTCAGGAAACTGGAAGAATTTTTACTTATCTACAGCGATGAATGGGTGGGATATTCGGTAGAATGTGAATAATTGCAGAAGCTTCAAGAATATGAATAATTACAGAAGTTCGATTCATGATGAACTGCATGCGAATTGTACGGTACCACAGATGAACTGTTTCGTCCATGGTGCAGATCACTGGAGGACACCACCCTTTTGGCCGGAACGGTATGGCCAATTTTGCTTCTGTCAAAATTCCAACAATAACACATATTGGTGCATACGGACAGTTAACGGTACACACAACTTCCTGTACTGCGAGTTTATTACCGAATTTATAAGCTACTATGATCTTAGTGCTGATCCATATCAGGTTAGTAATTTTCGGCAACTCTTGGGAAAGAAGAAATTGAACATGAGTACGAACTTGATTTTACATTAAGGAAAAAAACAATTGGATGGGAATATTTACTTCTTCACCACTCAAAAGTTGTCATTTACCTATCGAACATTATTTATTCGGTAAATTTAATGCACAAATTGAAAAGTAATAGTTTGAGAATATAAGCTGCTTTTCAAAATCTGGCCTAAATCCTTTATAGGTTTGATAAATGTTGGGAAATGATGATTCCGTAAATTTCATAAATTCCGTAAAGTTATGGCTGGCGCAATTTGTTACCAGTTGACAGCTTTTTATCATTATCATTTCAGTTGCACAATATCATATGGAGCATACCGTTAGGAGTGCTGGAACAGCTAAGTAGGCAACTTGAACTTCTGCGGACATGCCAAGGTCATGCACAATGCGAGCATTATTCTTCCTCAATATGGCATCTTCCTTTTATGGAAAGTGATAACAATAGCATTGACTAGAACTTGTTCTGGGAACTTTTAGGACTTTTACAAACTTTGGAAGAAGGAGTCGATGGATCTCAAACTTTAACTTTTCAAGAGATTTCATCCATGAAAGATACTGACCATTGAAAAAAAAGTCTAGAAATTAGGTATTCAATCTTTTAGCTTAATGAATCAAACGGTATTACACAAGAACTGATCGCTACAATGTCTTTGGTTTAAATCCTTTTTATGTATTGTTTATTTTTCTTTGGGCCAAAGATTATGAATAAATAACCTGATAAGTCGATAATGCTTAGGCAGAATATATTACATTGACAGAAATTTTTTGCACTTTTCACGTTTGCCACACCAATCCTACAAAATACTTCGATCTTGAGCAGCTGACTTGTACCACTCTAAAGCACGTCTCGAAATTAACAGAGTTCCTTTAGTTAGAACACACTAATTAGTATCATGTAACCTGATTTCTATCATCTCCGATTTGCCTTGTCCAACTTATACCATTTCATATATTAAGATTTTGCGTCCTATTTATTTTATATGCGTTGTTGTTGACCACAGATAGTTATTCCCCTTTTAACAAATGAATCAAATTATCCGAATCTTATTTCCGATTTGGACGAAACTATAAACTGAAAAGCAATGGACATCAAACAGAATAATGCGTATTTGTGTCTATACGCATATATATATATATATATATACAAATATATGGTTTAATTTTTTCGAAGAAGAAGTCGCAAGAGTGTTGAAGACAATATCATTAAAAGTATCGATTGGCCAAAAGTATATGATTCCAATTATCACTCAATGATATATGTTATTTTTGCTCCAAAGAAATAATTGTAAAATTCCCTCGGGAAATAATTTATTAGCTTTTTTTTTCCATCTTTTTCGTTGTTGAATAATCTCTGTTTCTCATTTGCTTTTTCGTCATTGGTTAAATTTTTGAAATGAAACAAAAGTTTCTGCGTTGCCAACATCGATACTAAAATAAATTAAGAAAAAAAATGACAATGAAGTAAACAGGAAAATAAACGATGAAGAAAGATTTAGGTAAAAAATATATAGATATATAATGTATATGTAACATTAGCTAAAAAGCTAAAATATTTCATAAGTTCAAAAAGAAAAAGAGGAAAAGCTTACATTATTTGCACAGATGTCATTTTGTAGCTCAATATTTTGTTTAGACCACAATTGGTAAGCTTAAACTGTTTGCGTCAGCACGGCAATTTTAAGCGACGTTTTGGGACGAAAGCATCTGTTCATATCAATAATGTCATCATCACCCATCACATTGTCATCATTAGCAACAGTTGATAAATCGCAAGAAACTGATAGTAAAGTGGAATTGCCAAGTGAACCGATTTCACCGCAATATGTGATACCGATAACACCGATTAATATATCGCCGACGTTAATACCATCGTATACTTCATACGGTACTGGTCATGAAACAAATTTTGATCATAATGATATTAAATATCAATGTTGTCATGGCTATATGCATATTACGGTCAGTTTAAATTTTTTATTCAAATTAAATTTTTAAGTGGTAAAAGGAAAAACGGATGAGAATGATCATTCCGTAATTTATAAAAATAATTGCTACATGTTTAGGCTATGAGAAATATTTTCTCAAATGATTTCTTATTTTTTCTCAATATTTTCTCAAACCTTTTCCATTATTTACGATGATAAAAAATTTAATCGTATCATTTGAAATAAATGAAATAGTATTCAGATAATTCAATGAAAATTTTGATATTAGTATAAAAAAGAAAAAAAATAGCCCAATTTACTTGCAATTATCAATTAATTAAACTAAAATTTTGATTTTAGTGAGTTTAAAGCACCAAAAGTTTAAATGAAAGAATGGATAAATTACTTAAAAGTGTTATTTTTTTATTCGAATAAAGTTAACTTGTGTTTAAAATTAATAATTAACAATACTTTTACAGTTAGCAGCTCGAATTGTCTCTATCGCTTATCTTTGTGGTGCGGTACTGATCGTATTTCTTACCGTATTCTCACAAGGTGTAACTTTAGCATTCTATTCGATTGCATCATTTGCTTTTGCATTTGCTATCTTTGGTACTTTAACATATGGTATTTTTAAGGAGAAACAAATATTAATTTTACCATATATAATTTTTCAGGTAATTTAGCAAATTCCTAATTACAATTTAAAATTTTTGCTAGCTTCTTAATTTTTCTTATCATACTAGCTGTAATGTTAAGAAATATTGATTTAATTCAATAATTTCTGGTGAACTAATAAATTTTATAATTCAATTATTTCATTTTCAAATTATTCTCTTCTTTCTGCCATTCAAACTACATATATATACATATATAAATTAAATTTTAAAGTGGGAGTATTATAATTTTGCGGAAAATACTAAAGAAATGTTTGTGCATAATATTAAAAGATAAACGTGGTTGGTTAATTCTTAAATGATAATTTAATAACAGTTGTTTAGTATGAAATACTTCTGCATATGTTTTCGATTTAATGATATTTGAGTTACAATATGATTATATGTTTTATTTCAGATTACATCAATTATATGTACAGTGTTTATAATTTTCATCGTTATCATTGGTTCCATCTTTTCCAATAAAATGCTTAGTAGTCTTGCTGCAGATCTTGGTGGAATGTGGATCAATGATAACGTGAGCACCATATCAGGTATTTTTTTTGGAAAATTTGCATAAATTTTGTAAATATTTCGTCAAATTGATCCTATAACTGCAATGCTTCTCGTTTCAAATTTTTTAATTTTTCACCAAATTCGTCTAGTTGAATTCTAATTAGTTTTTAGTTTAACTTTAAATTGATTTTTTTCATCCGAAAATGAATTTGATTATTCGATCTTCTATTTATAATATCAAGAAACGGTGCATAGATGTCTGAAAGTACGAAGGTGTCTTTCAGATTTTTCGCTAAAAACAAATAACTTCGTATCAGTAATGATTAACATCTTTGCTGATCAAAAGTTCCATTCACATGTAATATCAGAAATCCCTCACTTTACTTGAATACTTCTTTACTAGAATACTCTTCCATTTAATTGCGACAAATTTCATGCAGCACTTTGAATGCGTTTACCTAAGGTTTGCAATTATAAAAACTGCCATCATAAATGCTAGTTAATAGTAAGTTTATTTTTCAGATTTACAAATATTCGGTTTACTATTTGTGGCAGCATTGGTAATATTACTATTCATTCAGCTTTGGTTTATGGATGTCATTTGTCGCTTTCGAAATTTCATTCTCGATCGAGAAGATTCATTTTCACTAAATTTAACCTCAGTGCTAAATAATAATGATGCTTTTTTTAGTGATTTACCATCAATTCATTACAAGGAATGAATACATAATCATAATCATAATATTGTTGACAATTGAAAATACTACGAAATTTGAGGAAAAATGAATTGATATATGAAATTTTTCGAAAACTTCAAAAACTATCTCATAATTCTTGAAGCTCAATTTAATTATGCTAAATACATAAATAAATGTATGTATTCTAAAAGTAAAATAAATTTAATTTATGCCCACAGCTTCACTTCTTTTTTCAAATAAATTCGTTTGTTAGTAAATAAATTTTTAAACGTTCCAATTTTTATCCATTCAAAGGATGCAAAAATTAGGATTAATAAAATACATACGTGTTAAATACGTGAATTACGTTAGGAAATCGACTGATTTCTTTTTTTTTTTTTTGCAATGTGCTAAATCAATGCTGCTTTTATATATTTGTACGACATAACACAAATGATTCATTCATAGCTTTGAAAATGACCTTCGAAACAAAAATGATTCATTTTATTGTTTGCGAAATTTTCCTTATTTGTGCAGCACAATCATTTTTATTGTATGCTATACTTTCTATGAAAAACATTTATTCACTTCCAAGCATTATCATTTTGTTGTGGAATACAATAATAAATCAACAGTAATGGATTATGACTAATGGTAAAATGGTAAGAAAGATATTTTTTGCAAATTATTTTGGGATTCTCTTTTAATTTGAAAAATTAAAAAGTTTATTTACCTATTCTCTAGTTTAATTTTGTGAAATTTAGCTAATATTAATCTATGTACTAATAAAACATTATTCAGTTGAATGGTATTTAAATTAAATGATACCATTCATTTCGTATATCATATCTTACATTGATTTCATTCATTTCTCATAATTTTATATAGCTTTTAATCAATTACAAATTAATTCATCAAGTTCATATTATATATTATAGAATTGCAATTACTAACTTATTAGTCAAGCAAAATTAGCTCAACATTTATTTTATTCCTGTATTAATTTCGTATTTGTTTCCATTCTTTTTTTTTTTTCAAAAGCTAATAAATTAACACAATATCGAAAAAAAATATTGATAAGTAACAGATATGACTTAAATATATTAATTTGTGGCATAATACAATTTTTTTATAGTAAAATTTATTGAGTAACTCTTTCAAATATTTTAAAATAGTGTTTAAAATGAATTTGTAAATTCGTTTTTGGGATTCAAAATTCCCTAATTTCATTTTAAAATAGATTCATATATCAAAGATATTATTCAAACATTTTATACTAAATAAATCAGATATAAATATAAATTCATTCATTGCTTTACCATTTTTGATCATCATTTAATCAAATTTTGCAAGTAGCATGTTTTAAGCTTACCGACATTGCGAAGCATTGATATTTCAACTTTACAACATGATCCAATCATTTTAAACTGTTTCACATCTTTAAATCGATCAAAATATTACGCCTAAATGTTCTACAAAAAGTAGTACAATTAACTTATCGATTAAATTAAACTATTTTTTTGTGATATCGCACCTTTCCTCCAGCAATAGCTCAATTTATGCTAACAACTTTCTCATATTGAAAATTTTTTTTCCTGAAAATTTGCATAGTATAGTTTAATTATTCTATTTAAACAGAAAAATACGACAATATGTGGGTTGCGTGTCTTTCATGGGTTATGACCAAATTTTAAATGTGTACAGAATGATAAAGTACATATTTATCTTACCCTGTTTGAAAGCAATTAGTTCACTTTCATGTTCTAAACTTCCAACCATTGACTAGCTGTAATTTAAACTTTAATATTACATTACTGGAAACTACTAATGTCATGCTTGAAACAATTATCAATTAATTGATTCGAACTGTAAATTTTGATCGATACAATTACCTTATCAGTTGTCAACAGACTTATCAAACTCACACATAGATTGACTACAGTTTATTCCATATTTATCATTAAAATGCATTATTTTTTTGCGGAAACGAATTCTATAAATTATAAAGTCTAATAAGACTGATATGGCTTATCTTAGCTCTTAAATAGCATTAGTTTGGTACAACTGACAAACATTTCAACGCACTCTACCCTTATCATTTATTATCATTAATGGTTTTACCATTCATATCCTTTTTATATTCGCTTTATCATTCGTTGATTAATAGTTTTATCATTCATAAAATTTATACATATATCTTTTTTTCAAGATACATTTTAATAATTTCATGTAGTTATAAATAACTAATTTATCCAGTAAAACAATCAATATTGTCATCCTGCAGTATTATTACTTATTCTTTTCGCACAAAATATTCGATAACTTTTTTAATAAGTCATAACTTCTAAACAGATTAATGAAACTTAAAAATTTACCGAAGAATATTACCAACAATACTTTTAATTGGTATCACTTTGATGTCCATAAATTCCTATTTCGATAGCAAATATATACAAAATGATATTATATCTCATGAACACTAGCTTAGAAACTAAAAGATTACATAGCATTTAATAACTTTAAATTGGAATTTTTCGAATGAGCAAATCAAGAAAAGATTAAAGAGAGATTAGATATAAAGGCAAATAAGCATACTTTGTTCACCATAATACAAGTCGATTCAGCTGTTTCCTGTTATTATTTTTGTATTCAATGATAATCGAACTTACCACATTTATCTCAGACCGATAATTAATAATAATGATAATAATATCAATAATAATTATAGCAATAATAATAATAATAATAATAATAATAATAATAATAATAATAATAATAATAATAATAATAATAATAATAATAATAATAATAATAATAATAATAATAATAATAATAATAATAACAATAGTAATGATAGTAATAATAATAATAACAATAGTGATAATAGTAAGATTAATGCAACAAATAAATCTAATTATTTTTTTCAGCTTTGAAATTAGATAAAAATTCATTTCATATAAAATAAGACCATAGGGAAAAGTTAATGATAATTACTTGCATTAGTTTATTAGGCGTTCTAAATTTTCACTGAAAATAAAAATTGCGAAAGAAATAATTTGGTTAATAATTTATTTTCCTTCAGATTAAATATATGGCTAACAATAGGGAATGTTATCAAACAGAACAGTTATCAACAAATGTTTACTGTATTGATCATTACATGCATAAACCTCTAATGTACTTAATTATCGGCACATAAAAAGGTAAATGATTTCTAACTTTTTTAATTACTCAAAGGAGATGCTGTCTTTCATTTTATTCTCATTTTCTGGTAATCGGGAAAGTATCATCCAATTATTCATTATTCAGACTATACAAATAACACTGTAAAAGAAATATCGTACCATTTATTTATTTTATTTATTAGAATATGAAATTGATAAGGAAAATATTCGATCAATCTATAATTAGCAATTTATGCTTCTAATGAAACTATTGTGATTTTAGAAAAAAAAAGAAAAATAGAGAAAAACGTTGTATTATATAATTTTAGTGCTACTTTTGGATACCGAATGTGGAACAGAGGATTTATACAACTATTTGAAGAATCATTTCAACTTAATGAAAGAGAAAAAGATACTGCTAGTAATAAATACTTATAATCATCCTGAACAAGTAATGCTTATAAATGAATCGCATTGTTGTTTATTTTCAAAATTTATTATTAACAAATATCACATTTTTATTATTTTTTTCAGAATTTTCTTAATTTATCTAAAATGAATTATATATTTCTAATTATTACTTTTGCTTTGTTACCAATTGTTATAGTTATATGAAATAGACAGGCAATAATTGGTAATTTTCATCACTAGGCCATGATGGTCTTGCCATAAATGTGGAAGCATTATGTACGTCTGATCGTCATGATAGTGATTACGACTGGCAAGTATGATTTCTTTTGATATGTTAAAAGAATGTACTATTTAAAAGCCAAACCTATTGGTTAAGTTTTTAACTAATAGATTTTTAAGTAATGAGTAACAATTAACGGTTTTATTCCTTAATCACTCATCCGACAAAATATGCGATTTATCAGCGTCTTCCAATTTATGTAAATTTGTCGACGGATTAACTTTTTCATTTATTATTTCAAGAAAGGAGTTATTTAGGTAAGACCATATAAGGTGTCAAAGTGGTTATCAGATGATGAAATAATACAGCTTGGTGATAGCGATAGTGATAAATTGGAAGTGATTCATACACCTGGACACACTCCTGATTAATTATCTCTATGGTTATTTTTATCTCATAATTACAAAATTAATACATATATTAAGATTGAAATCGAAATTTCAAAGTGATCCATTCCACTTTTATTTGTATTTATAATATGACATAACACTTTGACGATAATTAGCTTTTTTCATTCACTTTGCTTTTTAATTTGTTGCGTTGATATTTACCTCATAAAAACATTCTTCCTTTTCTTATTTGTTAATCATTTTCTCTTAAGAGATATTTTAGTGATTCAAATTACAATTAATTTCAGGTACAATGTAGCACAGCGGTTAAGTTGTGCTAACGTTTGTATTCTACAGCATTTGAATTTATTTAAATTGCAATTATTTATATCTTCGATGCCACTCAACATTTTTTGTATAGGCTGAAAAAACTAATTGAGGATTTTCCTTTTAACTTCATTTACCTTAATCGCCAGTGGAAAAAGAAAATTTTTAAATATTTGAAATAATTACCCATCAAACTTTACAACAGGAAAATTGTTTTATGCTACATATGTTAATTTAATACTTTCCTAAAAAAAACTAAAAGAAATAATAAACTAGCGGAGGAATAAAATAAATGCTGAACAAATTTTATTTGGTTAATAAGCTACTCATTACAATTATATAATGTATAATATACAGATACAAGTTAATTTATGGTGAATTAAACTGTGTAAAAATCATTAAAAAAAAAAAATATTTCAATAAATTGTCATTTTAAAAGATATTTGATAACTTTAATTTAGGACGTCTTTTCATCCTTTTCTCTTCTGATTGTTTTGATCCTTTTGCTTAAATTTATTGATATTATTATATAACTTCTTTTTCACATATGGAAGATTTTTCAACTAATTGTAGCTCGAAATGGAGCCGTATCAAAGATCAGATGCATTCAATAAATCGAATTGTTTCCATGGTGAAAAGATTTAATACTGATCAATGTCGAGTATTTGCATTTCTTATTTGCTTATTTATCAATCCTTAATGCAAATTTGCAATTTTAAAATCGATGGATTAAATTATCATAAAACGAGGGAAAGAATTTTCTCCTAAATAGTCTGCCAAATTCTAGGCTCAAGGAAGGCATATAATGCTTCATAATAAATTTACTACTCAAATTTATTGTTTAAATCTCAAATTTACCATTCAAATTTTAAGTTATTTAATATTTTTGTATTCCGATCTTTCGCTGGTACTCTGCTTCGAAATATCTTAAATATCGAATCAGATAAGGTCTATAAATATTCACTGTGATAGCCAAAATTATAAACTAGCTGTCTAATAGCATTAATGTAATCTGATTAAATTAGTTTAGCTATGAAATAGTTCAAAATATCATCGATAGTTCATAAATTATTTTACGATCCACTTTAAATTGTCAAGTATCTGGGGAATACTTTCATGTTAAAATGAATTTCCAACTTAATTTTCATTTTTAGCTACGATACAGCTCAGCAGTCGGTGACATTGATAGTCCATGCTTGCCGAATATACGACAATTTCAACGCTTACTGATTTCAATCTTGTCCGATACATATCATATATCTCCGATCATTAATGGGAGACTTTTTCAAAATGCAATTTGTTACTGTAGCAGAGGAAACGGTCTTAAATAACGAAAAAGCCTATTTGCAAACTTCATTTTTTTGAAATTTTCAAATTTATTGAATGATTTTAGAGAAGAAAAAGAGTTCATTTGGTATTATTAAGATTTAAATTAAATGAATGTAATTTGCAGGAATAAAAGTGATTTTATCGAAACGAATTGTAGAAGAAATCAAAGATGCACGAACAAAGAAGTTTCCAACTTAGATTTCAAATATGTAAAAATATCATTTTGACATTGATTGCATCTTACATTTTTTTAAACTTTTTTTACTATGCTATTTGACGAATTAAATGATAATCGGATAATAAACAAGCACTCAATTAATTACCAATACAGGAATTAAAAATGAGCGAAGAATGTCTTTACCAAATGAATTTTTTGAATAATTTATTAAATTTATCGATTAAGTAAATTTATTAAATAATTGTCATTTAAGTAGGATGTGCATATTATTTACTACCTAAGTAAAATATTATGTTATTATTTGCATCTTGAATAAACATCAAAAATAATATGTAAAAAGCTTATCATTGAATATAAAATAATACATCGCACCATAAAAAAGGAATTCATGAATATTTTATTTCAATCTTTTTCATTTCACTTATAAAATTTCCAACGTGGAATTCCTTCGGGACTGTTTGCAATAAGTTTGTAGCTGCAATGGCTAATTGTTAATGTTATTTAAAAGCATTACTAAATTAATGCTTATATTACTATTTAAATAAATAAGTAACGGATGTGTATGTTTGTGTGTGTGTGTGTCATTTTTGAATTTAACGAACTATTATGTCTCATCCATAAAATGTTTTTATGCATTGCAAAAATATTTGAAAATCTCGTAATATCATAAATTTAAAAAAATACTCTTTAAATTGAACAATTCTTTGCTTCATCTCATTTTTGTCGCGTCTGAATATTGCTTAATCTATCCCAAAAGTACCATTCACTTTCATATCTTTGAATGTTTTGTGATTGCAACAATTTTTGCTTACTTCTATTTTATCATTTTCAATATTTGTAATTGTCAATTTTGTTTGTAAAATTTTCGTCTAAAGAGATTTTATAGTTTAAAGTTCCTTGCATTCTTTAAACTTTGAAATGATTCGTCAAATAATTTTTCGTTTTTGCCAATCACTCGAATATGCTGAATGAAAATGGTTAGCAGGAAATCGAAATAAAAAAAACTTTAAACTGAAAACTTGAGTAAGTTCAAGATCAAATTTAATTGAAAAATTGATTGGCTACTTGTTTGTTAAGCTTGTTATATAGATTAAAATCAAATATCAAATTGCGTATTGAAAAGTTTTTTTTTTCCTAAAAAATAGATATAGCTGAAATTAAAATCAAACACCATGCATTTGAATGATATCATGTCACATCAGATATTATATTTTGCAATAAAATTTAGTCGTGAATAAATTTAATATTATGCAACCAAAATGAATTACGTTTAAGTGAAGGTAATCTGAGATTTCTGCTAAAATGAATTGATATTTAGGCCAACTTTATTACATTTTAAGATTAATAAGAAACAAATTATTAGTCATTTTATGGTCAATAAGTTAGATTCAAAATTTTTTAAATGTTCGTAATTTAATCAAATTAAGTTCAAGAATGGTAAAATTATTATACTAACATAAGTTCGAATCGACGATAGCGTTAAATGAATTAAAATAAATGTCATAAAAATTTCAAAAATCATTTGTTGCTTTAATTTATTACTTATTTGTCAATTTATCGAATTATTGAACTCTTCAAGCGCTATGCAAATAATTTTTAACTATTTTTTCTTTTATTTCATTGATAAGTTAAATTGAAGATAAAATTTTTTTTAATATTCGTAGTTTGTCCTTTTTTTCTCAGCACTGTACTAATTTGTAAATATAATAATACTTTTATGTTATATTTGTATATAACTATCGTTTCGTAACATTTTTAAAATAAATAAATAAATGGTTTAAAGTACACGGATGAATTCATCAGACATCCACCCACATTAACGCATTCAGACATTCACCATTATGGGTTTGGGTTTGATCTTGATTTATATGAATGATTTGAATATTTTAAACGAATTAATAGATTGCTGCTGTCATTTATTAGTGTATTTCTTGATAAATATGTTTTACTAGATGATAAGATAATTTTATTTTACTATAATTACTCGGTTCTATGGAATAAATAAAAGTTAATTTTCTCTTTCGCTTTTTCTCTGTCTCTTTCTTTCTCCCTCTTTAGAAATTTGAGTTAAGAACGCAGTGTACACCTTTGCATAATTTCTTGATATATTCATAATGGATTGTCAAACAAGTCCTAGCACAAAGACTGATACTTTCTTATCATTCTATCATTACTGTAATCAGACTAACATAGATTATCGTATAAAAAGAATGTATTTTATGATTAGAAGTAATATATATGTTATCACTTTCAATTTAATTAGATATGAAATGTGAATTAAAAAATAATTAATTGATGATAGTTAACTTTAATTAGATAAAGTTTCTGATTTGATGAAATGAAATTTGTAGATGCCGAATAAGGATAACACACTAAAAAGTTTATTGGTAGGTTTGATTTAAAAGTTCAAAAGGCCAAATTCAAGTTTATAAATTTCAAATTAGTTGGTTTAAAACTTTCATTCTGAATAACTTGTTCATTGCCATATTTGTTCGGTATTGTTTAGCATAAATGGCTGTGTAGAACTCTTAGATGAAGTTTATGATATTAAGCTATTAAATCATCTTATTTATGATTGTACAAAGAATGAAAAGGAGGGAGAGAGAGTGGTTAAGAAAAGAAGAGAAGGAGAGGGGAAGATGGAAAATCAACTTCGCTTATTTTCAAAAACCTAAAAAAAGTTTCAAATTCCCTTCTTATAGCTAATGTCTACCAAAAATTTAGGTATTATATTGTTTATATTTAAACTATTATTTCTGTAACTTAAAAAATTAGCAAACAATGAAAAAGGAAAAGTTTCTTATAAAATTATTCCTTAAATATTTTCAATACTTTAGCAATAAATAGAAGGAAATGAAAATAAGAAAGGATGAACAGTTAGTTTTTAAATTTTAAAAGAACAAAAATTTTACCTTTTTTCCTTTTTTTTTTTCAAGTTATAACAAAAAAGAGAGAGAGAGAGTGTGTGTGAAAGAAGGGAAATTTTAGGGAGAAGAAAAGGAATAAAATATTTCTTTTTCAAGAACTGACGAATCATTTCATCTTTAGCTTTCTTTTCATGTCTAAAGAAATGAAGGATGAAAGATAGGAGGGTATCTGAGGCAGCTGTTGTAGCGAGTGTGCGCCTCTGTCCGATACTTAGATCCTCGATCCCTTTGGATTAGTTCGATCCATCGAACTCTTTCTATTCTATCCTAAATTCATTGCAAACTTTTCTTATCGATCCACCGAACTTTTTCCACTCTATTCTATATTTATGGCAAACTATTCCTATAGAACTATCAAATCTTTCTTATTCTATCTTAAATTTATAAGTAAATATTCACTTTAAACCTATTCTTATCAATCCATCTAACTTTTTCGATTTTATCCTAAATTCATAATGCATAATAAACCATTCAACTTAAATCTATTCTTTCCTATCGCTATTCCTACTACTATTACTATTATTTCGTTAACATTACGATCGAATAGTTATATGTTTTTCGTTTCAATTCACTTACAATAAAATAATATGTGAATGGATGACGAAGCAAATTTTCTATCTTTCTAACTATAACAAAATATTTCCTTTTTCTAAACATATATATTTTATATTGAAACTTTTGTGTATTATCAGACATTTTTAACATTTAATTAATTTATTTTTATTTATACTGTCATTGTTGTCAGTATAATGAATTATTTACGAATTTATTAAATTTATAAATTTTATGATTAAGTTAACATTCAATAATGAATAGTAAATTGTTGTGAAAATTTCTTGTTTTAATCAACCAATCAATCAGTCAACCGAACAGTAATAAATTTACTTATTGAACAATTTATTTTAAATTTATAATAAAGTATTAACTTATTTCGGAATGATTTAAAAGTTGTATAATCAAGTAATTGATGTCAAAAATATTTTGGATAATTCAAATTTATATTAAATAGTTGAAAAAAGGAAAGCTTTTGAGATACTTGAAAAATTCTATAAAATATTTCTCGCTGTTGCTATTGAATATTAACATGTTAGTATTAGCAGGTCAAATTTTGCAAAATTAAAGAAAAAGATTTGTAGCTTTTATTAGAATTCAAAATTTGAAATTAGCCTTCTTGTTGTTTGCTCAAAACATATTATTATGATATTTTCGGAAGGGAAAAA
This sequence comes from Dipetalonema caudispina, assembly GCA_013365325.1. Lineage (NCBI taxonomy): Eukaryota > Metazoa > Nematoda > Chromadorea > Rhabditida > Onchocercidae > Dipetalonema > Dipetalonema caudispina. The sequence continues at coordinate 101,603 of JABVXV010000051.1, read as the reverse complement.
AAGAATGTAATCTCAAAAATTTCAATATTTTAGTATCAAATCAAATCTTCTTGCTATTTTTCTAAATTTCGTCTAAACATTGATCTATTATTTGAAATATTTCCTAATTATATGTGCTAGCATATTTACGTTTCGAGCTAATAACTACAATTATTGAAACCTCATGCATATATTTGCTTACGTACGTATATATAATTTGTATAGACAGAAGCGTGGGTAGTAAATATGTTGTTTCCCTAACTTATGGCTCTTACATTTTGAAGTTGTCGAGATCCTTCAACTTGCAGTAGTAATACATCTCAATCTAATCAGTACACCTCACTTCTTCATCTTCTTCTTCCTCTCCTCTTCCAACTTTCCCTTCTTTTCCTCTTCATCCTACTCTAACTTTCTCGTTTTGTAAACAAATATCATTCCTTCATCATTTTGAAATTGCAGAGAAACTGAAATACTTCTTGTTCGTTAGGGACAGCCTGTTAACTAATCATCTTCAAATATTCTTACCATCTTTCTTGCTTACTTTCAAAATATCGCAGTACCCGATTTGCTGTAATAAAACGACGACTAAACATCATCCCACACTATCGCTTCACTATCCATCCAATCATCCATCTATCCAACATATTTTAACTACCATTTCTTATCAACATTATTAGGAATCATTTAGTATCATATGGTATTTATAAATATCTATCTTCTCTACATTTGTGGTACTTCATGGTCCTTATGTTACTTCATATCTTCTTTCTATTATCAATTCATTTTCACAATTTCTGCTTCATTTCTTCTTATTCAATTGTTTAGTGTTAGCACAACATTTCAATTGTTTATATTGAGTTAGCTTAGAATTTCTGCCTTAATTTTCCTCTTAGATTAGTCATCTTCTCTTATTTTCCATCCTTGGATTAGTCTCATATTTGGATGAATTCTGAATTTGAAATTATATGCTTATAATTATTCGCTATAATTTAAGTTTTTGAAAAAACAAAATTTTCTTTTTGAAGCTTAATTTTTCGTTTATTCTATAATCAGTCTTCTTAGCAAATTTAAGCTTTTCTTGCTTTTTACTTTTAATTTTTATTATCAAGATGTTACGCTTCTAACTTGAATCTTTTTTCTGTCCATCGTTCTTTATTATGCTCATATTAATTTCAATTTGAGTCTAATATGATATGATGTCATTCATTTGATAATTTAAGTGCTTCTGATTGTTATAACCAACAATCGTTTAATACTAAACTTCTCATATTCAAAAGAAATTTTTTTTTTTTTTCATTGAAAACAGGCAATTAAAAATGAGACTTACTGTGAAAAAATATACTACGAACATCAAAGTAATTTAGGCCTAAATCATATTGATGCTTGTAAAAATCCAAAGTCTATTTCATTTGTTGATTACTTAAAAATTTTGCTCTATGTATAGCAAACAGATATGTAAATTTTTAAAAATTTCTTTGTGAGCGATTTTTCAGCAATCGATTAGAATAGTCACTTCTACAACTTTTTGCTAAAATACTAGGATATGAAAAATATCCATTACAATAAGTGAAAGTATTCTGAAAATTTTTTATGCTTATCAATACTTATGATAATGATAATAATAAAGTACTGTAACTAATTTAATTTATCTCTGTAAAGTAACGGTAGTTGCAATTGAGAATCATAAAATATAGTTAATTTTACCATTTTATTATTGAATATATATTACAAACAATTCTTCAATCGTCATAGTATTACGAATACAACAACAATAACAATAACGAGTGATTTTTTTTTTTTTTTAAATCTTAAATTATTGAAAAGAATGAGTAAATTAGTAAGAATTTTTTCATATTGATAAATTATTAATTGATTGAAAATGAAAAAGGAAAGATGAATTAAGAAGAGATAGAAATATAGATATATAGAAAGGAATGAAAAGTGGTAGTTAGTGAGTAAAGATAGATAGATAATGGATTTATTTGAATAGGACGATAGAAAAGTTGTCAAACTGCTTCCTTTCTAACCAATCAAGACGAGACAACAAAAGCAAACCAAACAAATATCCAAAGTTTTAGCTGTTGATGTTGTTGCTGTTGGTGCTGTTGGTATTGGTATTATTCGAGTATTGCTTGTTTGATAATCTTCAATTAAGATTAACTTCAATGAAAACCTGCTTAAATTCTACTATAATTAATTCTTCTCCGTCTTCTTCCACTTCTTTTACTACTTCTACTACTACTACTACTACTTCTTCTTCATTATCAACATTATCAACAAAAACAACAACAGTCTTTTTCCATTTCTTTAATCAATTTGTTCTCATTTTCTCATTATTAGTTAATATATTAATATCATTTCAAGTACTTGCAAATTATTCGACTAGATGTTAGATATTGAAAAATAAAATTTTATATTAATTAAATAAAAAGAATGAAATTGGTAAGTGAGGATGTAATCCATTGATAATAATATTGCTAGTAAATATTATCAATATTCATTTATTTATTGCTATTTTATTTTGTCTTACTTAACCGTTATTATTGTTTATTTATTTCTTAAACAGGTAAATTAATGAATGACAGAAAGCTAATCATTAATAACAGGTTTTATTAGCTATTTGAAATTGATTGCAAATCTTTGTTGATAGAAATGATTGAAATAATGTAATGTTTTTATAATTGTTGCTGTCATTTTATTTATTTTTCATAATTATATAATTTCAAAATGAAATATTTCTGAGCAACCAGTTATATTGCAACTGTAACAACATCAATAATTATAGTGATGATGTAAATTTGCGATTATATCATGATAAAATATGAAACATAAATAAGTCTTTCATTTCTTTTCTATATTCTTCTTCTTATTGCCATACATAACCATAAGAATTGTGTGTAATTAACTAATTTATAATGAAAAATACATGATAATGTTGATATTGATGATGGTAATGACGATTCAAGCAAAATTTTTTAATTCAATTTGAAGGGATTTAGTTGGACGAATGATAATGCTATCACATCATAATAATTTGACAAAGAATTTAAACTTAGAATTTACAAAATATATACGTATTATTATTTATCATTCAGTAAGTTTAATCAATCATTCTCACCTATTACATTTATATTTATTGATTTCAGATAGAATTTATTCATTCAATTTGAAAGGATTAATTTTTGTAGATAATAATGTTATTACATTATGATATTTTGAAATTTGAAATTTATAAAATGTTAATCGTATCATCATATTATTTATCATATCATTAGCAAATTTAATCAACCATTCCCATCCATTACGCATACGTTTACTTATCTATCTTACCTTATCAATTTCAATATCATTAAAATTAAACTCTGAAGTGAATAAATACTTATATATTCATATACATATATGTATGTTAACTGAATTTAAGACGAGACTTTCATTAGGCCAAGAGGAATTTGAAGGAGCCAAATGGAAATACGACCATTTTCATTTGAAGACAAGTAATTCTAATCAATTTCTTCACTTTTATTGCATTTTATTAACGGATGGGTATCGTTAGAAAATTGAAAAGTGAAAGTGAAAATGAATGCTTTTAAAGTTAATGTCTTTCAAACTTGACTTTCTCCACTTAAACGAATACTAGTTTTTAAACATTTTAAAAATCTTTAATGATTTCAATTTCATAAAGTAATAATACTACTATGTATATCTTTTGCAATTTAACTTCAAAAAATAAAATTTGAAGAGAAAAGGCAGAGGAGGTGGAGAGGAATGAGAAAAAAGGTATCATTATTAAAGTATCCTTTATTAGCTACACATTTTACATTTTCTTGGTTTTCAAAGTTTTATTTCAAAACTAAAAATATCAATGAAAAACGAAAAATAAATAAATAAATAAACGAAATCCCATCTGAATTCATCCCTTTTATTATTTTATACATATATATTCTTTTAAAAGCTAAGCTGTCATGTTATTTTCCCTTGGGAGGAAATAAAATTTTGAAAAATTATGAATTTTAAGTGGATTAAAGTTTTCTTTTTCTAAAAATTGCCGAAAAATATTGTTGAACACTAATTTTAACACATTTATAACAAATGAATAAAAAAGAAACAATTAAAATATGCAATAAAAAATAATTTGAAAGAATAAAGCATTTTTTTCCACAAATAAATATGCAAAAATATTAGCAGTAGTTTCATAAGAAAATATTATATAGGAAATGATATGAACTAGTAAATTTATGAATTTTCTTCTCTAATGAATTACTTCATAAATAACTTTAAATTAGTTAACAATCATTGAAATATTTCGTTTTTGTAGCAAACACTTATATCACATAAATACCTTCTCACTTTTTTTACCCATTTATAAGTTTCCATTTTATATGAAAATTTCAATTTAATTAAATTTAAATCTGATCTCATCATTGCTAGTTTTGATTCATTTAAAACTAATTGATTTCATCATATTTCTTTCGAAATGTTTTAAAAAAAAAAAAATCTATCTTCGGTTGTTTTCATCTGTCTTCTTGTTCAATGTCAACTGAGTGAGTAACATGTTGACATTATCTAATAGATAGATGACCTTTTCATTATTCCTTTCTCTTTCTTATATACCTATAAATTGCTACTATTATCATATCATAGTTTCAGAAGACCGTGGAATTTATTTCTGTATGCTATAAATTCCATTCAATTTACTATCTCCGTGTATTTGTATGTGTATGTGTGTATGTGTGTGTGTATGTGTGTATGTGTGTATGTGTGTGTATGTGTGTATGTGAAACATTTGCTATAAAAGAAACCGCTCAAATTTCATTTATTTCACTTTTCACGCAATATTTTGTGTCATTTTCAATTCAGAAATGCTATTTAATAAAGTTGTAATTTTAGATGAAATATTCCTTCTGTCTTTTCTTCCCATTCAAAACATTTCCTATCAAATTTATCAAATAAGAAAAATTTTGATTTAAAATGCATTATTTCCTTCTACAATAAGTTACAGTATTTTAAGTACTGGTGAAATTTTTTGTTATTACCAATGAAAATTAACGCTCGCTTTAATTAATACTATGAAATATTCCAAATTACTGAAGATTTCCATACGAAAATTGGTTAATTTAAGATTAGTATAAAGAGTTAATAGGGTAAAATTTGTTTAAATCCATTAAAAAAAAAACTGCAAATATTAACAATTCCTTCAAATTCAACGATAATGTAATATAAAAATAGCATGAATTTTCTCATTTTTAGCAAAAAGCTTTAAAAAAAGAACTTTTCAAAAGAAAAAAGTAAAAAGTAACAATGAAAAGGAAGAGAGTTGAAACAGAGGGGAATTGGTTGGAGAGAAATAAATCAAATATATTAATCCAACAGGCAATTGTGATGTTTTGCAGTATTAAATGCAAACTCAATTTGTTTTATGCTTTACTTTTGTCCTCTTTTCCACTCTCAACCTTTCTTATCTCTTTTGTCACCTTTCTAACCAATTATTACTAACCCATGAATTAGTCCTCAACTTTCTTCTCCTCTTCCTCACCTTTATAATCAGTTATTTACCAAACTTTTCACTCATTATTTGTCGAATATTCTATTCCTTTAACTTTTTTTTCTCCATCACTTCCTCTTTTACTTATCTTACATTTGATCATAATTATCAAAAAATTGGAAAGCTAATCGAATACTTTTATCGCAAAAAAAAAAAAAAATTGCGAAAAGTAGAAAAATAAAGCTAAAAATCTTTTATCAAAATACTAATGTTCGGTCACGTTTTTCTTAATCTTCGATCAAATTTTTACATCAATTCTGAATGATTTAATGAAATCTATTAAGTGTATTGCGATATTCCTGAATATATTATTTGTCTGTGGATGTATGTGTATGTATGTGTGTGTGTCTGTGTGTGTGTGTGTGTGTGTCTGTATGAAAGTGAATGTTGAACAATTTTGTTGAAAGTATAAAATATTATAAATGATGGCAAAAATGTAAGCTACTCATGGAACGTTTTGAGTGACATCAGAAAGATTTCAAGGACAGGAATAACATCCTTTTGGCCCAATCAAGCTAAGCTCTTTTTACTTTTTTTTTTTCGGGTCTAGCAATTGTATAGGCATATTAATTCAAAACATACATTTCTTCTTATACTACAAAATCATTTCACATTTTTAACTAATAATATTCAAGCTAAATGCCATATGTTTTTCTTCTTTCATAGGCTGAAAAAATAAGTGATAGTTTTCAGAAATGTCAAAAAAAAAAAAAAAAAAAAAAAAAAAAAAAAAAAGGAAAGAGAAAAAAAGAAAGAAAAATGAAAAACTGGTTCGTCTCACGCCTGATTTCGTTTATTGACAATCATTGCTTCCGTTTATTGACTATTTTAATGGGAGGAAAAATCTAAAATCACAGACAACAGAAAAGACATTATGACTTAATTATCTAATTAAATTTTCGTTTTTTTTTTTCTTTTTTTATTTTTTGTTCTTATTTTCTCTTTTGTATTTTTTTTAATGGCTTAATGGTGTCGAAAGCGTTTTATAATATTTCATTACATACATATTTAAAAGTGAAAAAATAAAAATAAAGCAATTACGCAAAAGCAATTGGTCAAATTATAGCATTTATCGATAATAATTTAATTAATTTTCTGCAGCTTCCTTTTTTTCTAATTTTTTCTCTCAAAGTTTGTAATTTTTGTATTGTTTAGTATTGTTACGACATGGCCTTTTATTACTTTCTTTCTTACCTTCTTATGCTCTATTTTTCCTCTCATTTTTAATCAGTATTGTAGCAAGGAAGTACTAATTAAATGAATGAAAAAGATGATGGAACAAAAAAGATAAATAATAATTTAAAAATTGTTTTTAAAAAAATTTCAGGAGTGATTTCGTCTTCTTCTTCGTGTGCTATTCTTTTTTGTGTCGTTTGTGTGTCGCTTGCGGTGCCGTGTTATTTTTTATTTTCTTAGCTGAAGGTAAGTTCAATTAATTAATTAATTTCCATCCAATTTATCAATCAAATGCTTAAATAATAGCAATATTATCATGATGAATGCAGGATTACATAATGCATATTCAACATGAATCATTTATGCATTGAAAATCTTCAAATAGCTTATAATTTTAATTTTTTAATTATTCCATTTAATTTGACAGAATTATAATTAAAGTCTTCTTCATATCATACTTTAAAAATATAAACTATAAATGAACAAATATTTCAGGTGCTTCTGCAACGTTCACAACTTAGCTTCTTTTTTTTTTCTTTCGCCTGCTTCTCATTCAACAAAACTCTGTTTGCAAGTGAGTTTCTTTCTTTACAAATTAAATTGCATATTTTAATTCAACTTGTTCATTTTCACGCAGCTTGTCCAATTTTATTCAATTTTCCTTTTTTTGTTTAATGGATGAAATGAAAATAAAGAAATTATTGCTTCATTAAATTCAAATTTAATCATAAAAATTCATTCTTTATTAATGATTAAAAGGGATGAATTCAATTTGTTAGCATTTTGTAAAATTTATTTGTTTGCAAATTTTAATAATAATGGAAATAATTTTATCAACTAAATATATAAGCGTAAAGTACCACAAGCTTATTTAGGACTACCACGTAAGTTAGATTCATATATCATCGTACAATGATACCATCCATTTATGGACAGTTGGCAAATACCGGAACGATTGCAGATCCGTTAGTGCAAGCCGCTGCAGCTGCATTAGCGGCTCAATCTGCTGCTGCTGCTACTGCTAGCGCTACTGATACTCTCTCTACTACAGGTAGAGTTGATTTTGCTTGTAATTTTAATTTTCTACAAATGTCAAAATTTAATTAACTAAAATCCTTTGGCTATTATTTTACCAGAAAAAAAGCCAAAAATACGTAACGATGATCAATCGCTACTTTTTTAACCCGGGCATACACAATATGACACAAAAATAATAATTGTCAACTTTTTTTCAAACATTTAGGCATTTTTTTCAGTTATAGAACAATAACTACGTCACCAACTTATCTTTTCAGGCATTTATTCAGACTTCAAAAATTCAGGCCTTTTTTTCGAATGTCCTATGATGCGTCACTAATTTTTCAGGCATACGTGATACAACATTTACAAAAATTTTCGTCGGCGGTTTACCATATCATACATCGGATAAAACATTGCATGAATATTTCGAACAGTTTGGTGAAATCGAAGAAGCTGTAGTTATCACCGATCGACAGACTCAAAAAAGTCGTGGATACGGTTTCGTAAGCTTTATGAGAATTTTATTCTTTATCTGTTTCACAACAATTTTCGGCTAACATTCTTGTTGCATGAAAACTCCAACAAAAAAAAAAAAAAAAAAAAAAAAAAACACAGGATTTTAAATTCCAAAGATTTAGAAATTCAAATTAAAGCTATTAATGTTACATTAACAACTTTTAAGGCATTGGTGTTTTTATTACCAATAAATTGTTTCAGTGTTAAAACAATATTATTATCTTTTTGTTAAAGTTGTAATATTTGAGTTTGAAATTACAGGTAACAATGAAAGATCGGGCTGCAGCAGAACGTGCTTGTAAAGATCCCAATCCAATCATTGATGGCCGTAAAGCAAATGTTAATTTGGCTTATTTGGGTGCTAAACCACGCGGCAATATTCAACTTGCAGGTTAATCTTTGCCATTTAATCATATTAATATTTTAGAGAATTTTACCATTAGTTAGAAAATGGTACAGAGCTAGCAGATAGTATGACAATATGTGATAAAAGCTAAGCAATTTTGACCTTGACACGAAAATGGTGTGACTTGCTAACTTTACAACTTTTCTTGATAGAAATAATATTATTATTCATCACTATTACATATTACTAGATTAGTTCAATTTTAGCACTGATTTCAACAAGTTCCAAATTTTGATCATTTACAAAATTTTTAAGACTAAGACTTTGCACTTGTATATCCTAATCCTTAAATGAATGCTTTTCTGTCTTACTATATCCTGGCTAATTTTTTTTTTTTTTAAATTACTGATTAAATATGGAAATGAAAACCTTTTCAATCGGATGAGACGAAACTTTAGGAATTCAGGCGAATGTTTGTGTGCTGTTTATTACCATGTCTTGATGTTTTGCATTACTTCCGTCACTTTTTTTTTCACTTTATTTAAATTTTTGTTTTCAGCGCTTTCTAACGGATTGCAGCAAATCCCGCTGCAAACACAACTGCAAGCTTTATTTCCCGGTCGTATTACCGGGTAATTTTTTTCCTCTTTTTTTCTTTTCTTACTCATTTACATAATACATTTTTGAATTTTAATGAAAAGCTTATTTATGAACAAATTTTCAAGAACTATTAATATCATTAAAATATAAATATATTTTTGTTGGCTTGTTCTATATATATATATGTATGTGTGTGTATGTGTGTGTGTGTGTGTATGTGTGCGTATGTGTATGTGTGTGTGTGTGATTCTTTTGTATGTGTTAGTTTGTTTACTTCATTCTTTGCGGTGCAAAAAGTTTGAAAATAAATGAAATTTGGATTTAGATGGTTAACTATAGGTTGATCAATGTGATACAATTACAATAACGGAAGCTTATTTGTTGCTTTCTTTTTTTTTGAAATTGAAGTGATAAAACTGAAATAAGCGAATTAATAGGTATATATTATTTATTAAGTAAAAATGTGCTATTTACTTCAATGACAATGACAATAATATAAATGCATATTTACCTACTTTAACTTTACTGTTTTAATTAAAAAAAACTAAAGTTATGAAGTAAATTTTAAGCCTAAAAATTTGCATATTTTATTTAGCACATAATATAACCACTTTGAATCTATCACCATAATCTTAGTGTTCGAAAATTTTTAGTCTCCCGCAACTTCTTTATCCAACAGCAGCGGCAGCTGCTGCAGCTGCAGCTGCAGGTAATCCGTTGATGAATACGCTAAATGGCTTGCAAAATACAACATCATTAGCTGGTGCAGGTCAAGTAAATACTTCACAAACTCAGCAGCAATATATCGACTATGCAACACTTGCAGCTGTTGCAGCTGCAGGTGGTGCTGCTACCGCCGCTGCTCAAAATCCATTCTCTCTCCATCCAACAGGTAATTAAATTTCAATCATTTTGTTAAAATAGCCTATGAAGGGTAAAGAAAATATCGTATAGATATCTTTGATAATGAACATATCCAATTTTGTATTAAATTGTATTTAATTTCTGTTTCAAAATGTCACTAAAAATTAAGAAATGATTATTATCTAACAAATGAATAAATGAAAATTACACTCATTTGTCTTTCATTAAATCATTCATATCTATCTATATTTGTTCTTTTGCAGTATCAGCAGCAGGTACAGTAGGCCTGGAACAGTATGCATATATGCCATATGGCCTAATACCAGCAAACAGTTATGCAGCCCAGCTAACAGCTGCACAATCACAATTAGCTGCCGTAACACAACAGCAAGCTGCTTTGGAGCATCAACGTGTATGAATGAATGAATATTCTTCTAAATTCATCATTATCTTTCATTAAAAATTGGCCAACAACAAATAAGCCAACATTATTAAACAAATGATTAAAACACTTCAACAATAAGGATAGCAGCTATCTAAGTTATTTAATAATTAATCTACTTCGTTTATATGATATTTCTAATGATTACCTAAAGCTGCATATATGAATTGTTCTTAATATGCTTTGCAAACAATACATACATTATGGGTTTTGTTACGTTGCTACAGTTTCTCATAGCCTTTTCTCATACAAATAATGCTATTATCGATTAATTAATTAGTTAATTGATTGATTGATTGATTGATTGATTGAATGACAAAAACTAATGAAATTTCGTTTAAAATATACACTTGGATAAATTGAATAATATTACATATTTGCTTAACATTTTCATCTCTTTAATTTTAAACTCACTCAGATTACGTTATCTAACTTTACACTATTCTTAAACGCGATCCTAATTATTGATATTACAATTATAATATTATTTGTCAGTCAACCATAATTGTTAGCATAATTTATTGCAAATTACTATGATGACATCATTTCATGACTACGACATTGCCATCCTTTGAAATTTTAACAAAAAGAAGTAATTTAAATTGAAAAATATAAAAAAAAAAATGAAAAAAGCGAGATAAGACGGGAAAGGATAAGCCAATATTTGCTTAAGTATACCTAGCATACATTACTAGAATATTTTCTAGCATAAGAAATTTTATTACTATTATTACCATATTACATTATTATTATTATTATTATTATTATTATTATTACTATTATTATTGATTAAAGATTAGTGAAAATCATAATTAATGCTAGCTTATAGTACTAGATAGAGTAATTCATATATCAGATTTTAATGCTCATAGCTTAATCTAATCTAATTTAATCTGTGCTATTTTATAAGATATTATTTAAGTGAAATTTAGTTAGGTTAAAAAATTATTTATATTTACTTGGATTGTTAAACATTTCAGTAATATTTATCATTTGCTAATATAGAAGTTTCTTGATTATTATCCACTAATTTGAGGTCCGTTTTTAAATTAAATAGTATATATATATATGTACATGTGTATACACAACCACACATAAGTGATGATAATATATGCTAGTCTGATAAATGCTCTTATTTTATTGGATTAAGTTCAGCTCCTCTTTTTCTCCCTTTTAAAATTTTTATATTTGAAATAATCTATAACACGACAAAACTTTTTCAGTTTTTGAGAAGAAGCTATCATTTTCTCTAATTTTAAGGATAAGAAAAGTACGGAAATTCATTATTTATCTTAAAATGACTAGATTAGATTAGATTAGATTAGATTAATTGAAAGACTTGCGACAAAAGTACATCTAAGATTCAATTCAAACATTTATAATTAGGTGCTGTGATTAAAATATTATTATGCTGAACCTAACCCATAAATAAATTTGATTTCATTTCAACGATGCTATATGTATTACACTGAATAACTGTGCTATTTCATTTACGATGATAGTTTAATAATTTCATTTAAATAACTTAATTGTGAATGAAAAAGGAATGAAAATTTTGGCATCGATAATTATTTCGTATAAAGGAGAATCGTTCATGCTTTACTCAACATTTATTACTGTGGTAATTATTCTATTCCTAAATTTGATAATATTATAAGATGATATGTTTACATTTGAATTTAATTAAAATCTAAATACAACAGAATAGATAAATAAAAGTGTTCGGACGAAAAAAAGAAATGAGAAAGAAATAAAAGTAATAAATGGTCATATTCCTTTGTAATCGACACCATAAAAAAACAATTCGCATAAAAATAATAAGAAAATAATTTCGTAGTAGAATAAATAAATAAGTAGATAATTGAAATTAATGCAAGGTAAGATCCGGATAAACAAATAAACAAATGTATAACAAATAAATAAGTATATTACACAATACTGTCCTCTCCATTTACATTTAAATTTAATTTGAATTCAAATCGTTCGTTTCTATAATTTATATGTATGTATAAGAGAAAAAAGCAGTATGCTTAGTAGAAATACACTGTCTCAATTTTTATATATCCTCATCTATAATTTTAAATGCACACATTCTTTTATTTACTCCAATTTCTAATTTATTTATTTTTCCCTTCCGTAATTACTACTGATCAGTTTGTACAAGAAAGCTACTTTTTAGTGCTAATATAGTCACATAATACCAGGAAGAAGCAATTATTTTTGCAACTTTTAAACTTTATTCATTTTAAAATCTAAACAATCCCAAGAAATATTAATATATGAATATGCAGTAATTCGGAAAACCTATGAATGATTAGCATTGTTTCGCCTTAATACACTTCCAGCTTATAACCAGTATTATTATGCGCTCTATTCCCCAGCTTTTCCCTGGAAATTTCAAACAAAATCCCGATTTTATAGATTGTTCCGTCGTCAAATGTATTGAAACTTTACTTCCTCTACCAAAAATTTTCGGAATTTTCTTCATTATTCAAATTAGCAAGCATTAAAAATTTGAATAAATTGGTCTTGTGTTTTCATGTACTGATTCTGAAATCACTACATATAACTGAAATCTTTTTATAATTAAAAACGATCAGTTCAGTCAATTTACCGAAAGTTCCCCTATGGGAATGACAAAAAAACACTGATTAAAGAATTAAACTGCTTATATTAAAATAGTATGACAATATATGTCGGTAAAATACAATTTTACCTCAAAACATCTCAAGAGTCAATCGGATCTATCCTTCACTTTTATAAGCTGAAAAAGCTTCCATATTATCAATACATATTCAAGACATTTCTCTTGAATAGTATCCTTCTAAGCAAGTCAATTAAAACAGGATAACAAGGAATGGTAAATTATTTTATACAAATATTTACAGTTTGAAATAAATGAATGTAGAAGTAAACATTTGAGTACGATATAGACTCAGCATTACACGTGATAACAATATCATCGAATTTCATATACAGTATGTATATCCTAAAACGGACAAAAAAAATATATATATATATATATCATATTGCAATTTTTCATCTTGCATAGCTAAAAATTAACTCATCGTCAGCAGCATTAAAGGTCTTAACCTATCGTCGATTCCATCAAGCATAGTTAATTTTACAAATATCAAAAGCCAAAAGAGAAAAAATTAAAATTTATGTGTTATGAAGAACATCAGAAACAATTCAATCAACCAGACAATATTTAAATCGAAATTATATTATAAAAATTAGGAAAATTTTAATTAAAGAAAAATTTCAAAGAAATCCAGTCCCTAATTAAATTCTAATAAAGCTCCCAGTCAATTATGCAACTATAAAGAGAAAGAAACCAAAAATGAAGAAATCATAAAATACCGCCATGTGTATGTATGTATATATATATATATATAGTAGCAGCAGCAGGAGCAGTAATGTAGAAATTGATAATAACATAAGAATAAATGAAAGAAAAAAAGAGAGTAGAAAGACAACGAAGAAATTCAGGTCGTTGAAATGGTGAGCATTAATGAAAAATGTCAGTAATCTTTTAAAAAGCGAAAATTTCTAGTCGAATGTGTCATCAAAACGCGCTGCTCTTTTCCAAGCCAAATTTTTTTTAAAAACTTCTTGATGTAAATTTCGAAATTCGATGTAAACGCAATGTAAAACTGCACCACATGTCATCCCATGGGATGATCTTCTTTTTTCAAAATCTTAAATGATTTTAAATAAAGATGAATTGTCAACAGAACTTTTTTAAAAACTTTGTAAATCCACGGTACACAAAACGTTGAAAAAAATTTTTCAAAATATTTTTATGATATACAAACCAATAAGCTATCTATCCAAACGAAGAATGATAGCTATTATTTTCGATTTCGTGCTTCAGCAGCAAATACTTATCGAATACATCATATAAATTTTGATCATTGTTTGAAAGTTAAATACAGGTGTTAACACTACCTTCCGTGATCAACACTGAAAGCTACTGCTGTCACAGTTATCTTGCATGCAAATTATATTACTTCTCAAATATATTTCTAAGCTTACTTCCTCCATGGTTTATTTCCCTTTCTATACATCCCGGTATCAAATTTAATTCTAAGTATACTGCACTACTTTTTAGGTAACTAAGTGCATATCAAGTGCACAAACATTTTAAATAAAGTCATATAAAAAACTTGGATAATCGGTTATGTATGTATATTATAGATGAGTTTGTGAATATGTCATGCCACTTTTTGTATGTCATACCCTTTCCATCCCTATTCTACCATATCCCGAGCGTTTCTGGATCAGAATGGAATATAAGGAATAAGAAAAGAGAAACAAGGTTTAAAAACCTTCAAACATTTTTCAGTAATAAATCTGAAACTGAAATATCACAAACAATTCGAATTGCCGATTCACAAATGCACCGGATATCAGTTGCACCGTTGAAATGATAATTGGGAAACTTGTTCAGCAAGCTACTTTGGAAAACTAATTAAGAGCGAAAAGATGGAACCGAAGCATCATCAATTACTACTTGGTCGATTTGCTAACAATTTAAAATTTACTCAGAAAGCCCACAAAACTTGCATTCAATAAGTTACTATACTTAGACTGACAAATTTCAATTTCTTCCATCTTTTTTGATATGGAAATAAAGTAAACCTCTTTCTCCAATAACTGGCCAGTAAACACTACACACCTCCGAAATGAACCCTAATTGGCTGAGCCCAAACCATTTAAAATGACAAGAAATGAAAACCGCAAAAAACAATATCATCCTGACTAGTCTCAATTATGCTTTTGCTGGACATTGCTTGCAGCTCCATATTCACCCATTAAAGCTTGTTCGCCAGTATTCAAATCATGTTCTGTCGAACCGTTAACAGTTGAAATTAAATTAGCGGACACTGAAGTTGCACTACAACGGAGGAAGATTCATTTTCAATTAAATGCATTCCTAATTAGAATTAAAAGCAAATCAAACGATTAAAGAAAGGCTGGAGTGTACCCTCAATCCTATTATACCAAAACACAACACTTGCATATATAGTTAACAGCACAAGAACTGAAATCTCATATTATCATAATTCAGGGATTCAAAGGGCTTTTGGTGGCCAATATGACTGCTTTTAACAAATTTTCTTTACCAAAAAAGTTTATAAGACAGCATTACTCATCAAAAAAAGTTTAAATGTCATACCCATGTCTTCTGGAATATACTGACACAGTTGCATTAGGTTCGCCAGTATAAACTTCTTCAATAGTAGTAGCCTGCAAAATATTCACTTTCAAAGGGATATGCAAAAATGGCTAGCATACTGTTCTCATTATAATCGAGCACGAATTCTCATTCACTGATAATGTGCAGCAAGTTGACAGTTTGATGAAAACAATAAAGGTGTAAGAAACGTAGGAAAAGACAAAAATTGTTTGGATTTTGAAAATGAATTGCAGATTTTATACAGTAACTGCTCTTAAAAGCTCTGGAAAAGTTTTGGAAGAACAAAATACCTACATTTTGCTGATTGTCAGCGGATAATCCGACATCTAATTCAGGCTCGGCACACGTTAGTCCGCTAGAAGCTGCGTTTAAATGACGACTTCTTTCACTCACCACAATCCCTTCCGAAGGAAAAATACCTACAGCTTCAGGCTCACGTTGAACAACAGCAGAAGAGCCTTCTGCTATCTGCAGATTCAGTTTTACTTTAAACAGTAGCAATAAAAATATTCTGACTGATCTAAAAATGAAAAAAAAGAGCTTAAATTTCAAAACAAGAACCTACATTGAGTGCTTCACTATTTTCATCAAAAGCATTATTGTCGACTACAAAAGGTCTTTGTGCATTCGGTCCAGATGCGCATCCCTGAAACAAAGAAACAATGAAGATCAGTAATAATTAAGTTGCCGCTTTATTACCAAAAGTATAGATTATTTCAATAACCAATACTTCTAGAAAGCTTAACTCGAATCCCAACTATAGGAAAAATTTCCAGAATAGACACCCGTTACTGCTCCATCCTATTCTGTTGTACCATATAATAATCTCCATGCAGTCTTCCATAAATTAAATAGTAAAACTGTACAAACTTACCAGATCTCTCGTCGCACTTCTCCATGGAACACGTATCGATCTACTGACAATTTGCTGATAATAAGGGCGTAAAGTTCGACGCAAAGTTTCGGAAACTGCTTCAATTCGACTTGATATTGTATTGGTACCACCAGTTTCACGAATTTCCCCATCAGTGGTAATTACATAACCTGTTCCAGGTGCTGGCAAAGGAGTATCAGCAGGCGATGTTATAATCACGCGTAAAGGTGGCCTACGTCCACCTGAAAACATATCTAGTAGTAAATTAAATAATAGTTTGAGAAAGAAAGTATTATTCAAACACAAGCTTTTCTTTCACGAAATAAATTTCTCATAAATTGAGTTTGTCCAAGCAATGCAGTGCTTATTACCTTGCATATTTCTTTGCAGTCCTACTCTCTGGGTGGGTGCTGACGGATTTCCAGATGCCAACTGCAAAAGAAAACTTAGGCTTAGCATACACAGTTGAAATAAAGATTATCTTTAAAAAAGTTCTCAGTTCAAAACTAAATAAAAGCAACAATCTATCATTCTGAAAAAAATCACAATATATTCGAGTCAGTAAGAATTCTAATTGTTTAAAACAAGTGAACAGAAGTAGAAAAACCTACCGCTTCAGCATTACGAAGCAATGGAGCGTTTTCACGATATACCGCTGTAGAACCAGACGCTGATGTGGAATCGCGTCCATCATTATCAGAGTCTGACGAATCAGATTCTCCCGACGATAAAACCTTTCGTTTGCATATAGGACAAACTTTTCGAACTTTCGTCAGCCAAGGATCGATGCACTTGCAATGGTAAGCTGAATAAGGCGCATAAATCATTTATGCTTTCCATTAAAACCCTAGTAACAGTGTAAATCATTGACGCTTTCTAATGATATCTCACAAACAAAAAAAATTTGTAGTGAATTGGAATTCACAACAATGCTATCTTCAGTTCATAAAACCTGAATATTTTACCATGATTACATGGTAAGATACGCAACTTTTCTCCATCAACAAAATCATCGATGCATATAGCGCATGATTCCTCTATATCACCTGAAAAAAACCTGAATTAATAAACTTTCCGGTTCAAACTTTATTGAGAAAAATTCAGCACATAACTAATTATAACCAAAAAAAATGACCAAACGCACATTCAGTATATTATCCCGGACAATGCTGGACACAACTAAGCATAGTTCAACAAAGAAGGAATACGATGTGAGTGGTTTACAGACTCACTATAATCTACCTGTTGAACTGGTTGTTAGCGGTTTTGCAGTAAGCAAACAAATATAAAAATAATAAAGAGACAGGCAAGGAAGACAGCATATTTTGGGAACTCCAGGGACGCTGAGAAAGAACTGAGATATGACGGCCAAACAAAGTAATAAAAACTGAGAGATCAAAAAGAGTTAGTCGGCAGTTTAATGATGAAAAGAACCTAGGAGAACCTAATAAATGAAAAGGAAAGATTTTGGAGAAATTTAACGAGTATTTATGAAGTATAATTCTAATGAACCAGTTTTTTTGGTTTATGTTGGAAAGCACATAACCTTTTCTAAACTTTTTGACTGGCAACTTTTTCAGATTTCGCTTCGATAATCTCTTCTTTGCTAAATGTCGACGCTCGCGACATACTCGTACTGCCTAAAACAAATAATAAATATTTTAAAGCAACATAAGAATTTTTACACAGCCAATGAGGCTAACTATCCAGAAGTTTCAGGTGTCAGAAATCACAATTTTTTCCTTTCTTCGCTAAGTGCCGACGCTTCTGAAGATTCATCAGTAACTTCTAAAAGGTAACAAACCTAACATCATATCAAGGCAAAAATGATACACAAAATTTGTAGCGGCTAAGGATATCCAAAACAATTTGTTTGGGTTTGGATGATTACTTACCAGTGATATACAAAGCACAACAAAGCAAAATGCAACGACAGCGATCAAAGGGATAAGATATTTAACAAGATCGTAGTAACCGGGAATAGCGCGTATCGCAACTACATATCTGGAAAAGCATAAAACAGGAGCATAATTTAATCAAAATAGATGTATTTTGAAAGAAGAAACAATAATTATGGATAAGAAAAGCACCTTAGCTTTCAAAAAAAGTAATAATAAAATGAATCCTTATATACAGACTCTTCAGTACTTTGAATATTTACCGAGCTTAGAGAAATGAAAAATAAGGATTAGCATCTCAAATGCTGCCTCTTTCTTCATCGAATGGTAGGAGGCGTAGTTGATGAAAAATACAGAGTAATGAAAAGATACGAAAGAAGAGCTGAGTAAACAAACGAAAACAAATAAAGCATGAAGAAGGACGAAAAGTTAATGAAAATTTAAAAAAAAATGCTACTTTAAACTAACCCTTTCTCAGCCGAAAAACGATCCATCATATTTGTCATGCAAGCATGGCTTACCATTACGACTGGAATCACAATTTGATCTGCATACTTACTGCCAGCCATTGGTACCGGTGAATGGCCATCATCGTTAAATATAATCAGCGCACTGTACGGATCTGGATATCCCCGTTGTGCATGGTATGCCTAAATTTTGCACTCAGATGATTATTGCTTTCTTATCAATGACAGAACAGTGAGAACTATTTTTTATTTAATTCACATATAACACAGTGAACAATTATTCTTTCTTAATTGCTAATGTATAGGCAATAACTTTTGAAGTCCTAAGAAGAGCCAAAAATATACGGAAAAACTACATAGCAAAAACTAACAAGTAACATAGTGCTTACTTTTTCGGAAAAGCTACAATTACCACGAGGTACCACTGCGTAATAATTGATACACCCGGTCCGATTATTCTGTAAATGCTTCTCTTTCCAATATTTATCACTTGCAAGCAGGAAGTTTTGTTCTAGCCATATCCCAGCATCTGGATTACGACTGCGTATTTGTCCATCCCAAGGCAACACGATATTTCCAATCTTCTGGGACTAGGCGGGATGACTGCCTCTTTGAGAAAAACCCTAAGAGCGGATTTAAAAAGTCTCTTATGAAAAACCTAACCACAACGAATAACAGTCATTCAACGACAATCAGAAATCGTAATTCTGAAATAGGCCTAACAGGGTATGGTTAAATCTATCTATCCCCTGGTAGCGAGAAAAAAAAAAAAATCAACAGAGCTGGAAAACAATCCGCATACGTGCTCTTATCGTAGATTTCGCATACGATATGGAAGAACCAATGGCGAATTGATTCTTCAAAGTGATATTTCAAATGAAATACACTTACGAAAGTATCCTGACAAGAATCTTCAGGTGCTGTAAAATACGCACAACCAGTTTCATTAGCACTGAAACTTAACATCGGAATTTCACCTCCGAAATCGGCACCTGTTGCATCGCATTGCAATACGGCTTGAAACCCACCTGGTCTCGGCTCCCACTGCAAATTTTTTCATTGAACTTTGAAAGGAAATCAAAATATAAACATTTAAAGTCCGTTATTCACTTCAGTTTTCCTCTTCTACAAAAACTATTATATCATCAATTAATGTGGCAGTTTCAGCTAAAATGAAAACACCAATATCAACAATGCATTCAAATCAAATTTGAACTATTAGTTATACAATTTTCTAAACTACTAAAGCGATCATTTTAACACTCTGAATTTCACTTTCACTTTCTCAATAATCAAGCAATTATACGTCCTTCTCTAAAAAATGGATCATGAGAATAGTCAGCTAAATCTTTCTACCTAATCCACTACCTTCTCACGAATTCAATAAGCCTAACTCAATTACTAACACGTATTAGTTTCACACGAACTTACTTGAAGTTCGCAAAAGTAATCCTTTCTATTTTAGTCAACAACAACATCCAACATTAGCATTCCTAACGTTGCGATAAGCTACCCAATTCGATTTACGTAATTTTAGAAACATTAACATAATTTCATTTTTGAAGAACATACCACTTCAATAATATATTGCTCATACGTTGATCTGATGAAAACAAAAAGTATGAATAGCGTAAAAGTTTCACAGTTAACGGAAATACTGTACATATGCATATTTGCTTGACAACAACTTCAGCAGCATCCAACGGTATTATTCACTGTAAATAAATGTTTTGGCTTAATTCACTGAAAGCTGAAAAACTCAATGTCACCAATTGATATAACATTGGAAAGCTCAATCTTATCTCAGAAAAAAAAAAAAATAAAAAATAAATGATTCCGAAAACTTGAAATATATTTGTTGTTTTAAATCAGGTATATCAAAATAAATCTAATCTTTTTTGAATTACTTATATAAGGAAGAAATTTGCTAATAAAGTTAACCCAACTTTTAATAAACAAAAGTAAAATATTACAAAGATAAGGGTAATTTTGCATAAATTTAAATTTAAATTTAAAAGTAGTCCGTTTAAATTAAATCAATTTACCAACAATACGAATAAATTGTCATATATCATGTGAGAGATGATGATGCTACTCAATGATCATATGATAAGCAACATATTTCTCCTACGCACTGTTATACCAGTTTTCATCATCATCATTACTATTTATCAGCTGCACATAAACAACTTATCTTTAATTCATTCAACTATTTGTTCGGATAAAACAAACAAAAAAGTACTCCCTACCTATTCCCATTCAAATATCTAATTAATTAGTTACCAACAAAATATCCATATGTATTGATATAATATGAAATTTGGTATGATTAGACACTGGAGGAAGTATAATTAATTACATCTATGTAACACTTCTTTTTTATTATCATATTATTCAATTGTTAAAACAAGTAAATTAGGTCAAATAGCTTTAAAATAATACATATCTTTCCCAGGAAACATCATAATTTCATTGATTCGGGAATAAATAATCATAAAAAAGAATAGAAGTGAGAATTTAATAATAATGACAAAGTAATTAAACCCTTCAAATGAAAAAAACTGTCACATATTATCGACCTGTCCCATTATCATTAGCGCGTTGTAGAATACACAACATACATTTCTTTGATAGGGCCACCATGCAATTTTTTATGGAACAACATGTTTTTTTTTTTTTTTTTTTTAAAAAAATAACCCTACCAAACTTGCATTTATTACGCGCATCATTTTCAGGGATTTTTAAATTCTAAACCGTATTTACTGTATTTAAATTACTGCTACACGCTAGAATGTATCCATGTTATGATGTAATAATCAATAAATACATTCAATTTCTCAATAATTCCTAAGATATATCATTTCCTGTCTTGTATTTATAATATCTGTATATTACATGTTATGGTCAAGTTGAATTTAAAATTGCAAAAACTATTTACCACGAAACTTATTATAGTCAATGTCACATTGATACGAATTTTATAACCATTATGTACGTATTAGAGTCAGAATGATAAGCTTTTAGGACGAATTGCTTGAGACGATAGAAAGAACATAATTATGTCAGTTAAGCACGTTTATTCAATATACATTGTATTGCAACTAAATTTAATTAGAACGCATGGAACATATAAGATGAAATGATCTCATTTTCTTTTCCAATTGGAAATTGCAAAAACAATTCATTTAAAAGGAAAAAAAAAGTCACAGCTAAATGATGGCGTGCCAAGACGAATAAGAATAGCTCCAATGTGCTAAATCAACTTTTGTTTTATAGAAATTTATAAGAGATGACGATAAAACATCCAAAATTTCATTCAAATTTATTAAGGATGCACGAGAAATGCAACCTTAGAATAAACAAACATTGGACATTCTATAACTGAACATACAAGTTGGTAATAAAAGTACAATTGACCGAAAAGTTTGTTATATTAGTTTAAAAAGATGACTTCGGACCGGTTCTAAAACACAAGGACTGGATCACTATATGGTCTTCTGATTAGAAAAACTAATTTTTAATGTTTATAATTGTTGACGAATCTATCTGAAAGCTGATGGTTTCTACGGAAAAAAAGTGGGACACCAAAGAACTGATTTTTGATCTTTAACAATACACTGTAAGAATACGCCACAAAAAAAATCTTACCACTCGCAGGCGGTGAATAATAAAGTCATCCTGTGAGTAAAACAACTCAAAAATTTAATACAATGTCGGACAAAAATTGAAATAAGTTTTTACGTATCGCAAACAAAAGAATATTGCAAAAATTTTATCGGACCTGACATCAGCTATAGCTGAACAGAAAAACCAGAAAGAAATGCCTATTCTTCTGTTTGAAAAACTTCCGAAGTCCTATGCATTATTGGCTTATTGCGACTTCGCATCTTACAACCGAAATAATGCAATAAAATATTAGATATTAATCATAAGTTAACACGATTAATACTTACAGCAACGGCTCGTTGTGTCCGTTGCTGTTTTGTACGTTCTTTGAATTCCCTTTGTGTTCGATCAAATCGACTATTTGAACGATTTTTCGTTGCTCCACGAAATTGGCCTTCGACATTACTCTTAGGGCGTACAACATAATCCTTCTGAGACGGTCGTGGTACACGTGCACGCATTATGAAACCTTTGTCACCAGGACGAGGTTCTGATATCTCCTTTTCAGCATCCGAACTTTCCGATCCGGCACTAAAAAGGTTTCAAAATAACGTCAATTACACATACATGACACTATCCAAGTGACACGTTTGCATCAAGGTGAAACATAATAATCTTCGTAATTTTAATAATACGGAATTTCCGATTTTCAAAGGCAAATACTGAAACCAATCCTAGAAAATTTAACAACTGCATGATAACCCAGCACCGTTAATATCACAGTCAATATAAAACAGTAATGTCAACATGTTCATTTATGCAATAATTAAAATTACTCTAAGCGTCGCCGTTTAGCTTCTGGTAGTTGCGCATAATCACGCTGTATACGCTCATCTTTTGTCATTGAACGGAAATCTGTATCGAGCTGAAAACAGAAGAGCAAATATATTCAAGAATAATACTCGACTATATTTTGTCCTAGACCATCATATAAAGGATTTCGAATTTCATAATAAATATATATGTAGTATCACGATCCCATTTGCAAATTGAATAGTTATATTATAATTTATTTCATACCAATTTCAACCTATATTTTAACTTATTCCATAGCAATTTTCACCCAGAAATCCCATCCAAATCTAACAGAGGCAATCACTAAATTGTATGAAAGAAAAATAATTCCAATAATTCAATTTCATGCAATGAATCTTTCAGTAATCACACCACCTTAAGTATTACCATACCATTTTATCGACTCGCTGTGTCAGTGTAAGGTTTTTTCGAAAATACACAGGGAACTTCGTAATTGTTAAAATAATTCATAAGGAAGTGAAGTGTATACCGAGGAAAAATCAAGAATAAAAAGTTACAGACCTGGAAAATAGGCCTCGCCCAATCACTAATCAGCCGTGCAGCAAGAGCTTTGTTCTCCTTAGTTTCTCGTGGGTGCTTATAAAGCAGCATTACAGCACGTCCTAATCCGGATTGTTTCAAAGTCCCCGGTTCCAATCGATTAAAATCTTGCAGGATTTTTAACAAATCTGTCCGGATTTCTAATGCGGGCAATGATTTATCAGGTAACGGTGCCAACCACTCTGATATTACATTCATTACACCATTATCTAGAAAAATATTGAGGATTTTTTAGATATTTAGAATGTTTTCTAGAAGATTCTCAAAACCCAAATGAAGCATTTTAGCAAAGTGGAGTAAGATCTTTTAGAACATTTAATTTGGGGCAGAACACGTAGTTTGGCACGGATGCTAACAAAATGCTCGTATTTCATCTCGACAATAACTAACACTACTCGAAATATTTTAATCGGCAAAATTAACTTACCAATCACAGCCTCCATTAAATCGTGTTTTATTAACATTGCTTTTACGTGTGGTAGCATTTTACGCTTTTGCAATGCGGGTCGACGCTCCATATTAGAGTGACGGTCGTCCTAAATTATTTCATGATTATAATTACAATTTTATTACAGTTAAATATTACATTAAATTTTATAA
Organism: Dipetalonema caudispina; assembly: GCA_013365325.1. Taxonomy (NCBI): domain Eukaryota; kingdom Metazoa; phylum Nematoda; class Chromadorea; order Rhabditida; family Onchocercidae; genus Dipetalonema; species Dipetalonema caudispina. Next base: position 77,054 of record JABVXV010000051.1, on the reverse strand, counting down.
TCGAGACAGCATATGAATGTACAATGGAAGATGGCTACGCTCTTCCATTAAATATGAAAGTTATTAAGTAGATGCAAAAAATATTGAAGAATATACATGAACCGTACATATATCAACAGTAATTAGGAATTACTTTATTTTCGCGCATCTAAAAAATATAAATTACGAATAATACCTTTGCTGCGGCTTTCATAGCATCAATAAGCATTTTAATTTGATCATCATAGGCTCCACCAACATCAATGGAACCATCGCGTCGCCGCCTTCTTGGTCTTCGTCGCTCTGCTTTCTTTTCACGCATCATCGTATCAAAATCCCAAACTCGTCTGCATTATGAATAATTTTTTGATATAATCTATCAATAGAAGTCAATGGACGACAGTAACATTTCTACTCTGTTAAAAAATTGCTTTGTTTGCAGTAAAAATTTTACCCATCATCTTCGTCATTTTCATCACGAACATATCGGGGCTCGTCATCATCTCCTTCTGGACCGTTTCCTTCAGCCTGACATTAAAAGAAAAATATTAAAAGCAATAAACAGATTTTTGTCTTCCACCATTTCTAGTCTGTCAGGATTAACTATTGTACTGAATAGACCGAAATGTTAGAGTTACGGTAATTGCCAATATTTTGAATTCAAACCCCTCAAGAAGAAAAACAAAGCGGACTAGATGTTGAAAATCTTATATGCTACAAAAAGTTACTTCAAAAGCTGCAAGAAATTATTTACCCGATACTGTGCTTGAACCGCATCTTCATCTTCTTTTTCATCATCGCTATCCTCCCCAAATATATTGGTCATCAGTTCACCAACACCAACTTCAGCAAGCTCTCCATCACCCTCCGATTCTGAATCACCTCTGGAAAAAAAGACACGGCTACAAGCGAATCAGGAATAAAATATCATTAGGGATACAGAATGCGGAATTTACTTAAAACCCACTTATTTCCTTTCTTAAGGCAAATGCCACGCTGACAGAGAAGTACAAGATGTTCAAATGTCAAACATAGGCATCACTTTTTGCGTGAAACTCGTTTTTATCAAGAGTAAATATCCTTATGAAAAGGAATTATCAGCAGTGCAATCACCTTGACTTTGCTGTTGCCGGCACGACATCTATATTATCTTCTTCATCGCTGGACAACATGATACGCCGCGGTTTCGATGGACCGGCCTGTTTGTCTGCAATTTTCTTCCTTTTAAGCAACACTCTTTTACTTATAAAAAAAAGAATTTTTGAAAACTTTTATGAATAAAATGTGTTTAGGAATATAAAAGCGAAAATTATATCCAAAAATTGGAACCGCAATATCTACTTCATACATTTAACCACAAAGCTTTATCACTAACCCTCGTCTCTGTCAGAACCGCTATCATCTCTTTCATGATTTGTATTTGCCTTTTCCGCCTCACTATCCTTATTTGTTGGATTTATATGATCATCGTCAATCTTCTCTTTCTCTCTGGAGTATTGTTCCAAATTTTCAACGCAGTCAAGAGCGTTGTCCTCTTTCACTTCTCCCTCAGTCCTGAATCAGACCCACTACATTCAACAGATTTTGAGCAGCAAATAAAAACTTAGGTTTTACCCTCTGATCAACTTTCACTAGTCTTTTTCTCCTGAATAACTCTGATCAACCCTCATTACCATATACCAAGCCTTCTTTAAACCACGAGATTTCAAACATGAATAAGACATATATTTGACTGCACCTGTGCTCAAACGGTGCATCGAAAAGTAGCCTCAAAATATTTACACTTCTTATAAAAAGCTACGATCATAAGTTAGCCACCAGACATTTTACTGTAAAAACAAACTCTTGTGATGAAAAATGCGAATGAGACGAAAAGTTATCGTTTTCACTATCATCTTCAATGACACCTTTTGAATCTCTAACCTCACTGCTTGTCTCAGCGACCGGCTGAAACATAAAACATATAGCAGTCTTTTTCCCTTATATTTTCTACATTACAGTCTCTGCTATAAGGAAATTAATTTAAAGTCCTCTTTACTTATAGTCTCGAACTCATTGAGCAGTGTTGCAACTCTTTCTATCCAGTCGAGCTGTCTGACAAATCTAATTTTCCCCTCTCCCGCTCATGCTTTCCCAAATAGTTTGTCTACAACCTGAGACTAAATTTTAATAGAAATAAACTTAAAAACACACATAACCGGATTGAATCGAACTTAAAGCAGTACTGTCATCACTTTTCTGACTAATCTCGAAACTTCCAGATCCATGATTGGCAATGTTACCCTCTTCCAATTCTGCCATCTGCAGCATATTTAAAAACTTGATAAACGTTATGCTTATTGATAATATCAGCAATTTTTACTACCATCCCAAAATAAATGTCCTATTCATATGGGACCTGAAATCGTAATTACTTTTCTTAATTGGTATACGAGAATACCAGAAACATTCGGTAGAAAATAAATCCCACCAGGTAACTGACTACAGTTTATAAACTAATAGAAGTCTGATACGCAGAATTCGTAAATTCAATTAATTCGAGATTAATATTCAACTGAACTGCATACTAATCGCTTGAAAAAAATCAAAAACTTGTCTACTCTCCCAAACAACAGGAAATGCACTAAGAATGAATAATATCGTTGATATTGCTAATAATTAAAGAGTCAGAAATTTAAGATGCATTTCAGAGATTGCAAATTCAGGAATTTCCGGGGGGGGGGGAAAAAAAAACGATTTAACACCCCTCACTGTTATACGCAAGTCCTCCGCAAATCGTAGAACACTCAGCAACTCTTTCTACCGAGATTACCACCGGTGTCGACATGCAATTCGGAATCCCAGGTTGAGTTATCTCCCAGCATCATTCAATTTTTAATTGGTTCAAATTTTTGATTAGGAGGAGAACCGTCTTTGATTGATTTTGAAAATTGGGGATAAATTATGCAATGATTTGACCGAAATATTATGTTCAAAATTCGGGAATATATTTCGCGAAATATTTATTTATTTTCCTTCATGTGCCAATTGTAATCTTACCACTATGATCTTCGTAGTTTTATCGTTATAATCATATCACAGTGATTATAGTTTGATAGCATCGAGGAGATAAAACATGAGATATTTTCAAAAACTTTAAAAAAGTTAAGAATAACACAAAATATTGCCGTAATGAAGGCATAAAATTTCAAATCATTAATGGTCTCGTTTAACTAGCATGTTAACAGGAACAATTGAATTAGTAATATTATTAATTTTTGTTTTCTCTCATGACTCTGTATGCTAATTATTGTAACAGTTCTCTTATTTGGAAGTTTTTCTTAAACAAAAATGCTATTTCACTGATAATGTTGCTATTATACCCAAGGCTATTGAAATGCCTTCCATTAATTTAATTTGCAATTTTTTCAGACATTCCTATTAAATTCTATAATGTGCGAAAAAAAGATGTCAACTTAAATTTTAATAAATTTTATTGCATGAATGCATCAAGAGAACGCATTTATTTCATTTCTTATACTTAATTAAAAAAAAAAAAAAAAAAAATTGAGATACAATAGATGCTAATCACTGCCCTGATGTGGATTTATATTACTCTTGTTAGCTAACTTGAATAATTTTACTTTAATTGGAGTTTGTAACTGTTCTATTAATGAAATACCAAAAAAAAACTGTCATGAAATGATAAGAGTTGTTTCTTTTACAAATTAATTTTCAACACTTCAACTAGTTGCAGTGTCATTAGTGTCGTTATCGAAATAAAGGATGAAATCTTATGTTATGTAAGGATCTTATTAATTAGCATTTAGAAATTTTTAACTTTAATAATGGCCAAAATATCCGGAAAGGTTCGTAGAAAGTATAATAATATATTATTGATTTCAATTATCACATTACCCTATTGTTTTATTAAAGGAATAGATTCATTTTTTAGTTTAGTAGATGAATTTGTGATATGTTTGACATGATGAAGTCAAGGCTTATATCATCTTAATGGGGCAGAGGAACTGATGAATTACAAGAATGCCTAGTGTATAAAGCCTGAAGTCTTGAACAACAACGTTATAATGTGTGGATATGAAGAACAAAAAGAAAAAAAGCTCCCACTAATGAATCAATAATTGAAATAAAAGAATTAATTTATTTGTTCTTGAATTAAATATGAATAATTATTCCTACTGTTTTAAGAAATAGATTTATTTGGATGCAAACTTTTTAGAATTTCAGTTTATCTCGAATCCAATTTACAATCACTGTACTATAACTGGAAACTATTTACAAAGTGGGTAGCTAAAATTTTTCATTTAGTCACTGTTCCGTATAAATATTAAGCAAGAATTCATAAATGACTCCGATAAACTGCCCTTTATTTTTAGAAGTTTGATTTTTGAATTGTTGCATAAAATTGAAAGTGAATTCCAGACAGTCATGAAAGAAAAAAGCGATTGTGTTAATGAATGTAATAGAAAAAAGTTAGGAAGAATAAAATAGTTCATAAAAATTATCTGAAAAATCGTAAAAGATAAATTTGTCATTTTTGCGAAATTTTATTGACATCCGAATAATTTGCCCGACCTATTGGTATTGCTTTTTTTTTTTTTTTTTGCTGATGTTTTTGCAAAATTGTTCTCGTCTGGAAAGCGTTAGATGACGTTGCGCATTTGCGCAATCGTCAGTGATGATACATGCCATTCGAAGTGCAATTGTAATGAGAGATTCAGGAAAAGTTACAAAGAAAAAGCAAAAATAATTGATCATTTTGAATAAGGAATTAATCACTGATTTTATTGGTACGCTAATTTGAGGTGTATAATACAAAAGAAGGAAGAAGAACAAGAAAAAATTAAATAGAATATTTTATTGAAATTTTTAAATCCGTGAAGTATATCGTCTTTGTAAAACGATAGATATGTTATTGTTGTACGTCATTTATTATTCATAGTATATTCAACTATACTTTTATTACAAATTGATAAGAAGTAAAAATTGCAGTAAAATTTAATCAGCAGTGAATGCATAACATGAAACATCAAACTTAACTATTTGGCAATATACGGTAGCATGTGTAATAAAAGTAAATGAATTATCGGAGCAAATCACATTGAAATCACGTTTTAACTTCAGCTCGGCAAACTTCTGAATCAATCGTTTCGAATTTATCAAATTCGTTGATAAATTCTGAAAAAAAAAAAACGAAATGTTAGAATATTTCATTTATAATTTTTGCCTTGTATAACATGATTTCGTTTTCAATTTGCTATTGATTATATTTTCCAAGAAAATTTATGGGACACTCCGGGAGAAAAAAACCGAGAATTCATAGAAAAATAAACAAATCTCGATAGTGGAAAACAAAAAGAAAAAAAACGGCAGATTACTGAAATAATATTACTGGAGAAATTTTACAACCTATATTGTTACAATATGTTATATCTATTTTAGCTAAAAATTTGAATTTGAATGATTGATAATTGCAATGATACCTGATCCATAATCTTCATCAAATCTTCACTGTTGCAAGTTTCATTTACAACTAGTTTTATTTCTTCTCGTTTAGTCCTTCTATTTCGTCGTCTTAATTTTGCTAAAAGCCTTTTGTTACCAGTAAAATATGTCCCCATCATATTATTATTCACTGATTCTGAAGGTTGTGATCCATGTTTGCAGTTTGCGCATATTGCAGCATCGCCTTTCTTCAATAATGAGTTGCTAATTGATAACAACTATGATAGGTAAAAATTTCAGCAAATATAATTTATAAAAATAAAGAAACAAATAAATGGTGATGGTAATATGGTTATATTGTTATTAAAATTAAGGGAATAGCTTTATTTACTGGATTATGTATGATTTAGGTAAATCCTCATTTTCAGTTAAATTATTTGATGAATAAAACATTTCAGTTTAAGATATATCGATTACTGCTAACATTTCTACTCTTACTAGAATCAACAATGATTGTTTAGATTATTTATTTGATCGTTAGAACATATTTGATCATTGCGACCAACCAATTAATTACGACATCATTAATTCTTACGTTTTGTTTTATATATAAGAGCCAAGCGTGAGCTTCAAGGCCTCAGCATAATATGTTCGCTGGATGGCTTATATTTATTGGCAGTAGTTTTATTGCTAGAAATATTTGCTTAGGGGTTTTGGACTCTTATTGACCTCTTAACCGGATTTCCCATAAATGAAGAGAAAGCAAAAGGCAAAGTAGACAAGTTGGAACAAAATAAGGAGGGATAGGAAAAGTCCAAGTAGTCAAGTTGAAACATCTGTGAAGTAATGATCCTTCACTGATCCCAAAGGTCAAATCTAAGAATCAAGCAGTGAGCTTCCGAAATTAGTGAATCAAGCGCTACATGTCAATAAAAACCTGAAATTAGTAGTGTAAGTACTCAGGTGTAAATTTAAGTGATATATTAGGTAAGCGCAAATGTAAGTTCACTAAGAAGTCTAAAAAATGAAACAATCGAATTAGGAATGCTCACAATAGATTATGTTAATACGATTAATTTTTGATATTTTTGCTGTTTCGAAAAGACTCTTAGGTCTTCTTTCGAAATGGTGCAAGGTGGAATTTAAATCCGAATTAATTAAATAGTAATCTTTACTTGATTACTTTCACCCTGCAATAACTTAAATTCCTGCATTGAATAAGATTAAACTAATAGTACTTACGCAAGAAGGTACTGGCGATGGTGGTGGTGGTAGTGGTGGTGGCATTGGTGGTGGTAGTGGTGGTGGCATTGGTGGTGGTAGTGATGGTAGTGGTGCTGGTGGTGGTGTTGGTGGAGATGCATGATCTGGCGCATGTAAACAAGGTTGTGGTGGCAGTGGAGGTGGACAAGGTACTTGTGGTTGTGGTGGACAGGGTACTGGTGGTTGCGGAGGTGGACAAACTGGCGGTGAAGGTTTTGGGCATGGAGGTGGAGGTGGCGGAGCAGGACAGCGCATTGGTGGACAAGGAGGTGGAGGTGGGCATGGTTTTGGTGGTGGCGGTGGTGGACAAGGTATTGGTGGTGGAGGTTTTGGGCATGGAGGTGGTAATGGCGGAGGGGGACAATATTTTACAGGACAAGGAGGTGGAGGTGGTGGAGGTGGGCAGGGTTTTGGTGGTGGTGGAGGTGGACAAGGTATTGGTGGTGGTGGTGGACATAGTGGTGATGTCGGACAGGGGATTGGAGGTGGTGGTGGTGGACATGGCTGTGGTGGACAAGGCATTGGTGGTGCCGGAGAAGGACAATATTTTGGCGGACAAGGAGGTGGAACAGGTGGAGGTGGACATGGTTGTGGTGGACATAGTTGCTGCGATGGCTGTGGTCGCGGATACATTTGATATGATGATGGTCGGTGATGACCACAACCAGCATTAACAATGCTGCATGGCAAAACAACAACTATCAACCAGAAATATGGTACCATCTTAAAATTACAAATTATAACAGATATCTCTGTAACACTAACGATATACGCATTCGTTGTAGCTATGTCTAAATTAAAAATACCCCGTGCATTTTAAATATCATTGTGATACAAGCATTCAATTAAAATCAGATCCTAATCTCTAGGACCCATGCCAAATTTAATCCTTCAACCAAACTGCTTTATCTCTTATTGTTCCATTTTGTATCAAACCAAAAAACGAAAATGATATTCGAAAATGATCAAATAATTTAGTGGATTCATTGATTCAACGTAACTTTCCTTTTTCTTTTACTATTTGAAGAAATTCGTACTTTACATTCATCTTAGAGCTATAAATATAATGATGCAGTACCAACTATATTTCTTCTGCAACTTTTAAGAAAAATATTTTCAGAATTTAGACGCAGAAAAAGTAAGAGAAGGAAAGATATGATTGAATGAAATATAAATGTAAACTGTTGTGTTCTTTCAAGCCCATTACAACAAAAACAAAAAGAAGAAATTAACTGCGATAATCGGTCAGTTCCAGCACTATGTTCAATATATACTCTTAGTAGGAAAAATAATACAAATAATTAGATGAATAAACAAGTCTAGTTATACTACAACTCTTAGAAAGTAATGGTTGCAATTCAGGTAAATTCAAATCTTTTTGATATACTGCAATTACTGTTTACGTATATCCTTTAATGAGCTGTTGAAATTGCAAAAACAGGGTTTAGCTTTTGGAAAAAAATAAATTTAATGATTGAGATATATCAGATCATGTTTACATTGCAAATTTCAAGTAGCAATGATTGCAATTTAATTAAGTCTGAATTCTTTCAATAATACAAATAAGAATTACATTATTTTTTATAGCAACCTTTTAATCTGACTTCAAGCATTTCAATAATTTCAATATCATCCGAAAGATTCAATCAGAAAATCTTGTGGCATTAATCATTTTCAAATTCAATGAATAACTTTTAAAATTTGAATTAACGTAACACGAAAGTAATGCTCCTAAGAATTGAAATTTGCAATAATTCTTCTAGCAGTAATAAAAAGATTTCATTTGATCATATCATCGTAGATTCAAAGTCAAATTTTCATTGTGTCATCGTAGAAGAATATAAGTACAAATAAGTAGCTTGTTTACAATTTATCAACCTTAATTGTAAAATATCAAAGAGAAGTTTATTTCCAAACTATTAACTGGATAATTAAAATATCAGTACTAATCATGGGTAGGAAAAATGTTTATCATTATTATTATTATTATTGCTGTTGTTGTTATCATTATAGAACAGTTGTTATAATAGTAACAATATCGTCAAACGATAATTTATAACTATATTTTATAGTAATACACTGATTTCTACTGTCTTACTTCAAAATAACAAATATTGTCCAAGGAATTGGGAGAAATAAATTGCTTTTTCTAGTTTAAGTAATTTCATTTTTTGAAAAAAAAGAGGTATTTATAAGCAATGAACGGAACTTGTTTTCATCATTTCCCTTTTCATTCTTACCTTTTTTACTTCACTTTTATCTTTTTTCCTCCTTTTTTTTTTCTTGTCCATAATTGATTCACTATGAAAAATTTAGCATAGGTTGTTTCTCCTTTCAAATTTTTACAAAGAAAAAGAAAATGTTAAAATGGAAATGTTGTGAGTGCACTAAAAGGTAATTTGATTTCAACTGTCAGACAACCTGTTATTCTATAAAAAATTTAAAATAAGCATAATGTTACCAAATATTTTTTCAAGTAACTGAAAATGAAAATATGTGCGTACTTTCATTTTTTGCATTCTAGCAAATCGCGTTAGACTATGCTTTTAAACTTGATCTGCGAGTTTTTTTTTTTCTCATTTTTTTTTAATTCGCCGTTAATTATTTAATTAACTGGAATACTGTAAAAAAAATTTCTGAGGAAAATTGCTACTGCTACTACTACCATACGTACCAAATTGTACCATTGCTCCAATGCCATCGTGTAAATTCTGCACTTTTTTAACATTCCAAGTCGATTTTCGATTATCATTATAGCAACAAATATTCCAATTGTATTTTGGGACTTTACCAATCAGATTTTAAAACAAAGAATTATTTTAGCAATAAAATGGAAAAAGAAACAAATAATGAGATGTCGTTTCTATCTTTCAGCAATAATTTGATTCTTCTACAACGAATAATTTTTGAATAATTTTTTCATAGAAGCAAAAAATAACGAAATGCAATAATTTCTAAAAATGGTAGATTAAAAAAAAAAATTAAATTAACTGCTTGGCATAGAACTCCACCTGGTTAATTGCAATTATCGTAAATTTTGTCCAAATTGGAGATGTTTCGTATGAATTATTTCATTCCAACTATTCTCTATTCAATGAATTTGTCGTCATATATTATTATAATTCCAAGTTGATTGCAGTATAAACTCATAACCAAACTTACATTATTCAGTATCGAATTATTCCTCACAATTCAACAATGATTAAATGTTGAATTTTGTAAAAACGTATAGCGAAAAGAATTTTTATTTTCTATTTTCAAAATTATTTGTAAAATTGAATAGTTTTAAATCTTTAAATATTCCTCTTAATATTGTATCATATTAGTATGATATTTTTTTGTAAATGTTATCAACAATCTCACTGCTTAATGGTTTTGGATTAAAAAGTTTGAGAATGTTTTAATTATTTTTTATTTAAAAACGTTTTCTTTATACCTGTCAATCGCACTAGTTGTTTTCTTTTATCCTAAAGATAAAACTTAATTGTCACAGTATTTGATCAGAATGATATCCATTTCGATGTTTCGTTTATCAATTTTATGCGAAAGTGATAAATTTCTTGAGAAATCGCGGTAATTTCAGCACTCGACATGAGTATATTGTCATTATTATATATTTAAAAGCTGGTCATTAGATCTGCGCTGAGGATCTCATCCATGAAAGGATCATGAAAACTTATCATTCAGCTATTATTACCAGGTTGTCCCACATTGTCATCGTTTATTGCATATGGTAAGCAATAAAGTAAAAATGTAAACCTTTTAATCAACCATACTGAACCAAATCAATTTACATTAATTATGATATCAAATTTTGTAACTAAACGGTCTTGCAAAAGAAGCTTACCGAACATTGCATTCGAACTTCAAATTATTTTAAAAGTTGAATAATTACAAAATTTTGATCATCATGAACAAGTCAATTTCCTTTTTTGTTAAAATTCTATAAACGTAAAATGATGAGATGAACTGGAAATCAAAATAAGAAAAGAATTGATTATATTTCGTTATTACACAAACACATCGATATTTACATTTATTGATAGTTTCCACTTGTACTTTTCAGCTCTTTTTTATTTATTTATTTATTGCCAACGTATGCTGCTTTATTACTAATTCGAAAAATTCATAAATTAATTTATCCAATTTTTTCTAATTTCTCTTATTCCAAAAATAAAAAAAATGTCGAAATCTAAAAAAACAAAAGTTAAAATTTTACATCAATATCGCACAGATTTTATTTTTAAATTTTACTACTGCAAAAAAAAATGGTCGTAAAAAAAAATTATTTGGTAAAAGAAAAGAGTTCAACCATGTCAAAATTATTTTACAAGAGCTAAATGACTGATTACAATTTGGAACAATCCCAACATTTACAATTGATTGAAATATCAACGATAACAATAAGCTCAATGATTACAACGGGGCGCAAAGTAATCGATAACAATAAGCGCAATAATTACAATCGAGCCAAGATCAACGAGAATAATAAGCAATTTGAACCACTTCCAAGAATGATATTTATGTTTTAAAATTTATTTCTAAATTTTATTTATTGATTTTTTTTGTTACAAATGTATATTTACTATGTAATTATCACTTCATCCTTTATCACCTACAGTTATTTTCTCATAGAAAAAAGTTACTGCAATAATCATTCGATATTAGACTAGAAATGAAAAATTCAACGCTCATTAGTACAAATTAGCATAATATATGATTACATCTGCAACTTGGAAAAAGAACTGATGAAATATGAAGAATTCTTCTTAAAAAATTGTTCTCTTAAAAATTGTTTCGTACTACTTTTTCTGTAACTTAAAAATTACTCTGTACTGCTTTTTGTAACTTTAAAATCCGTTGCTTTCATTTTTTCTGTAATTATTCTGCACTGCTTTTGATATTAGCTGAATATATTGTATAAAGTGTAAAATTTTATATTTAATTATTTCACATTTTTATTCCGAATTATCCTATCACATTTTTTGTGTTTCCTTAATTTGTATAATTAAATCTTTCCGAAGTGTTACAATACTGTTAGTATATTTGTTTAATAGTTCAATTATATCTTCTTGCTGTTTCTACGCAGCATTTTATAAATGTATGAAGAAATAAACGATGGATGATTAAAAATGGTAAACAAACATTTTTTTTCGAACTAATTAAAACTATAAAAATTCACAATAGCAGAGAAAAATAAGCAATACAAAAAAAGTAATTTAATTTTTTGTTTCTTTAATTTTTTTTTTTTTAAATCCATCTAATTGTATTCAATAATATTAATGTTAAATGTTATCAAAACATATTATCATTGATATAAATAATAGCAAAATATTTGATATCTTTCAAAATAAATAAAAAATTGTTATCATTTAACAATTAACTAAGCGATCCGTTTTCAATAAAATTTGAATGCTGCCATTAATGGAATTTGAACACACTTGTACTAATTTTCAATCACTGGAAAGAATTATAATTTTTATTTTTCTTTCCTCTCTTCCTAACATTTTTGCGTTTCTTTCTTCTTTTCGTTTTCCTTCTCGCCCTTTTTTCTCCTTTTCAGCAAATCGTACTTATTTTTCCAATCAATCCCACTTAAATGTTTATATCGTTTTGTAGAAACAGCAAACAAAAAATGAATTTTTTCCTTTTTCATTGAATTTTATTCAATTTTAAAAACTTATTTAGTTGAAAATTTTTTAGCCAATTTTTTTTATTAATTTTATACGCAATTCGAAAAATCTTTAAGTACTCTCAAATTTATACTTTAATTGTAAAATTAACTCTAAAATATTTAGAATTTCAAATCATTTTAAAATGTCTCGAGATAAAATGGGATGAGTGGAAATGGGAAAAAAAAAGAAAATAGGCCGAAAAGCTGGAAGTTTGATAAAAAAGGAAAAAAAGTGTTCGTTCAAAGAAAATGGCTCCCAATAAAGAAAAACTTTTTCCGGTTAAAGTTTTTTTTCAGAAGAAAAAATGGTACGATGTTTCCGAAACTCTTTTCAATTAACTTAAGATTTTGGCGAGAATTATGAGGAAGTTTATTTTAAAGATAAATTTCCAACATTTAACAAATAATACTTGAAACACAATTTATTTGTTTAACCTTCCCAAAAATCTTTTAATCATCAGACTGACAGAAGAAAATGCATATATCATAAATCATCAAACTATTCGTCGCAAGAAAAGAAAAAACGAAAAAAATTTCATCATTAATTGGAGTAATTAATGACTTTGGCCTCTTTGACCTTAGCCCAAATAATATACAGCAATATTACGTTGCTTTTACTGGAATTCCAGAGTTTTTTCCCCAAAAATCTTACAGAAACCATTTGCTGAATATAGAAATAATTGGCTTTCATTATTTGATGCAGGTATTAGGAAAAAAAAAAAGGAGAAGTAAGTTCCAATTCAATTACAATAGTTCGTATTATTCTAAGAAAGGGTATGCAGAAAACATTTATGTGACAATTGACCTGTTTTCAATGATCATTCAAAAAATGTTGACAAAAATTTAATCAAAGATAAGGAAAAAATAATGGAAAAAACTGGGAAATATAGCACGATAGATTGATTTATTGGATCAATGTATCATGAATGAATTCATTTATACAAGCTGTAATTAAATAATTGCACATATTTTAATGAATTAGTTTAACCTGGAAAATATCATTCCCGAAGATACTATCTTTATCGTTCAGTCTGATTAGTATGATAGCATCCAGAAAGAGTGATAAAAGCTTTTTGGAAATACAATAAGAACTATTATAAGGGGTGGAGATCAATGATAGTACATTCAATTTGCACGAATGATTGGATTTTCAGTGATCTGTTAATGACATATTTGCTATTTGAATTTATGGTGGATTAAATTCGATGCTCGTGTACGGTGAGTGATTTTACGAAATTCCGATGAATGATTGCTCATTAAACTTATTATCATATTTTGATTACAAATTTGATTTTGCTCAATTTCAAGTTCACACTAACTAATTATTAAATTGAATATCATGCAGTTAACTTCTTCTATTTAATATGTTAATTTTAACATCGCTTTGAAATACAATTAAAATTTATTCCATGAAGATTTCATATTTTAAGAAAGGACTTTTTCAAAAAAATTTTTAAATGTTTTATATAATGCCGAATATGCATCAACGAAGTGCAATAATAATTGTACTTTTGAACTATGAATAAATTTTGAATTATTATAGCACAGCTTAAAAGCTTACATTTTATAAAATAGAAAGTGTAACAGGCAACAATTGGTAGGATGAGAGAAAATGCATTGGAAGAGTGCAACCGATTTCAAAGCAATGATTTTTAAATGCTGTAAAAATCAAAAGATTTCTCAGTGGGGTGAAACAAAAAAGAAAAAAAAAAAAATGTGGGGAATAAATTCCGTTCAACTTGCCTTGCACAATTCATTCAATTTTTCAAGCATTTGTATTGTCCAAACATTGTTCTCAAGGATTAGACCCATTCTATCGACTTATGCTGATAAATCTGTCGTAGTTTATCGTTGAAACTTATCCATTCGTTCAGCATAAAGGATGTGATGAGATAGTAACCACAATATTTAGTGCTCGGCTTTCGGGAAATTCTTTCAAGCTTATGCTGTATCTTACTGTTGTGTTCAACTATGCTCTATTCAATTATTAGTTGTCAACGGTTCTTTTCCTGCAACTATAACAAGGACTACCTTCAACAATTGATCTCAATCAGTCGTTGTGATCAATATCCACTGATTAATTACTACTATCATTCTTTTCCCAAATTTCCCATCTCATTTTTAAGACTTGCAACATGGGTAGGCTGTGTAGCTCCTTGGCCAAATATGTTGTTGATGCTGCCAAATGTCTTCATTGTTTTGTGATCCATCTGATTTCAAATGCAAAAATCATTCAAATTTGGCCATTGCTTAAACTCCCTTAACCCTAAATACTTACAAATCGAAGAAGTCAGCAATGACCCCCCGAAGCATGACAAGAAATGTGAATCAAAGACAATTTATAATACAGCCGTATTTGCATATGAATGCATCCAATATGAAATAGCAAAATTCAGCAATACAAAAAATGCAATTGCTTTTACATCAATTTAATTAAGGAAGGTTTACGTCATTTAATATTAAACTTAATTTACTTCCAAACAAATCGAAAAGTTTTCTGTTCGTTTAATTGATTACCAAATGCATTCTATTTCCTTTTAGTTCACGGAAAATTTCAAAACCAAATAAAATACCTACTAATGTTGTACTCAATCCTTACTAAACACTTCTTTTTGGCAGTTATTCAGATTACTCAAAAATTACTTGCTACGACTTTCCGTAATTTAAAAGTTACTCTGTACTGCTAAAAAGATAGCAATTATTTAGATTAATTCTTTTTAATAGTTAGTAGCACACATCCTCTATCATTTATTCTTCCCAATACACAACGAAATGTTTAGTAATCAGATAGATAAATTTAATGTAAAATCGTTTGCAAATAGACAGACGAAATATAAACAGATGAAGTGCATAGTTATATTTAGCTTATAAAGATAGTTTTGTCAGCTGTAAGATAAAAATTGTTAGCTTTATCGCATCGAATACATAACATAACACTTAAGCTTTTTATCTGTTCTGAATGTTTTATGAAATTTCGTACAAAATTTCTGCAGATATTGAATAATTATTAGTTCGTTTAGTTTGATTCAAATATAATTAATATAAAAGAAGTGCTAATAGTTATCAAAATTTTAGTTAACTTATTAGGTACAGCTTTTGAATAAAATTACCTGAAATATTGAATGATATATAAATGATTCATTAATTATTGATATTAAATGACAGGCAAATAAATTTAAGTATCTAAAGAATACGGGAAAAAAAGAAGAAAACGACTTGATAATTTTATTAATTTCCCCAATTTTTGAATATTTATATGCATTTAATAACATTTCAATTTTTTGTTGGAACAAATATTCAGGAATAATGCGAGAATATATTACTTATAATTTAATATACATACATTATGAATACCATCTTTAGCTTCTATTTAGTATTATCAATTGTCATATAAAACAAAATTTAAGCCAAGCTCATTTCATTGCTACAAAACATTTTATTGCAAATAAAAAAAAAAAAAAAAAAAAGAAAATTCAAGCTAAAAGCTTTGTTACTTTTTATTCTTTTTAATCGGATGTGAACTATTAGAAGCATTAAAAACAACTTTATAGTTAAATATTTTACAGTATATTCCTTTTCCTCTTAAGATAGAATATGATAAAAATATTAGTTTGTTTTTTTTTTTTTTTTTAAAAAATCTAATTTCGAATAGCCAAATTGTTCTCCTTTATTTATATTTTGCTTAGATTGGCAACATCTGTTAATATTATCCAATCTGCTTCTTGGCTTCATTTACATTATCCTATTGCTGTTTGTCCTTCATCGCTGTACGTTAACAAATTGATTGAATTTGATCAAATATTGGAAGTTTTAATTAAATTTTTCCTAATTATAATAAAAAAAATCTCTTAATCATTCATTTTTGTCTATAATAATAGTTTTATGCCAACTAATTACTTAAACTGACAGTGTTTAGAGAAGCATTAATTTGTTCGAAATAATTTGAGCAAATCGATCATTTCATGTTATTTGACTACTAATCAAATAGAACTTTGATTGTTAATCAAATTAACTTTTTAAAAATACATTTGACTAATAATTGAATTAATTTTAACCGTTGAATAAGCTCAACTATTAGTCAAATTAATCACTTAGTTATTATTCAAATTGACCATTTGTTTTTTCATATTTGACTATTATCATTTGAGTGCTATCAATTACTATTACCCTCCATATTATTAAGAATAAATGTTCAAGCACATTTTATTTTCACAGCAATTAATGTTTATGATTAATTGTTAGTTGTTAATTTGCATATGAAGGAATCGAAATGGGAACTACAACAGCAGCATTGATGGCATTTCAACCAAATTTCATTCCATGGTACTATTCATCACAATCGATCCCATTACTATCATCCGAATCACTTGGAATTGAAAAGCGCATCGTAACAACGTGCCATAATAGGTTCGCAATTTCCTTTCATTTTTTTAAAATTCAAATTCATTTCAGTACTTCAAACTTTTCATCGTTTACTTTTAAATTTGTTCATTAAAATTCATATTGATATATAACACAAAATATAATATGAAACAATCATATCTATAAATTGATCGCTAAATTATTAGATCTGAGAAGACGATAATGATTATTTGACGATAATTAGAAAATGTTATGCTAACATAATAAATGCATAATATCTGGATCTTGCTCAATTCAATAAAATTTTAATAAAATATCGAATTTCTAAGACACTGATAAATTGTTTGATTCAATTGAATTTTCAACAAAATATGGATTTTTTTGAGAATCGACTTGATAGAATTTGATACCTTTTATATTTTTGGTGTGATTGATATTATTTTTCGAATCACTAGCTGTTCTTTTTGTTTTACCAATAATTTTTTTATTTTTTCCATAACCTTCCAAGTTGCTTTAATCTACTTCATCCTTTACACTTTATTTCGGAAATCTAATAGTTTCTAGAAATTTTGCATAAAATTTGGAAAATTTATCCGACATTAGATGGATATAGCTGCAATAAAGTGAATAATTGTAACAAATTAACAACGAAATTTATTGTTTAATGTAATTAATTTAATGATATGAACTTTAATGTTCCTGTTAATAGCTTAACTGAATACTTATTTACTTCTTATTTTAAATGTAACTAAATACACACATGCTAATCCATAGCAGCAGTAAAAAATTACTTAAAATTGATAATCTGTTAACAGCTGAATAATCCAATCAATCTTTCAAAATTATTTCATGAACCTGAAAATATCAAATGGATTACTATCGAATTAATATTTCATATCTACAGCATATTCATTTGTTAATTTAAAAATTAATTAATTATTTTTCACTTTTTGCTCAGAAGTACATCGTATCAAAAATAAACAAATGCCAAATATTTACACATTAAATGTTATCATTATTCAAATTAATTTCTATCCTCCTTTATTTCTTATCCTCATTTGCATACATATTTATTTGTCTTCCTATTTGCTTAAGAAAAAATAAAATTTATTTATTAACTATTTAGAAATGAAAACAAGAAATTCTTGTTATTTTATAGAATGATAATATTTGTTAACTCACCCATCATAGCAATTTCTTAAGCTTTTTTTTTTATACGTTTTATTTGCTTAATTACTTCTTTATCGTTTATTTGTTTTGACTAATATTTATTCATTAATTTAATTCTTATGAAAATGAAAAAATAGTATAATTATTAAAAAATATGAATGAATATGATGAAAAATTACTTTTATTGTTTACCGGTAGGATTCAATAAATTGTAACAAATATACTATCGACGTTTTTAGATGCAAACAAAAAAGAAAAAACAAATGATAATGTCTCTCTAATTATTGAATATCATTAAATTCAATCAAAATACAATAAACATTTTAACATGTTCCAATGAAATCCTAGAAATTTTTGGGGATTAATGTTTAATTAAATTTACTTTTTTATCTTGAAATTCGCAGATTTTTACTTTATTCAATTTTTCTTTACCGCTATGAAAGTATGAAAAGTGCAAAGATTTTAAACTAAATGAATAAAAAAAAAAAGAAGCTTTAAAGCAATAACGACTCAGAAAATCCACAAAATGAGAAAAAGGATGTACCAAAATGCTGTTTAAAGCTTAGCCTATAATGATAGATCTAAACTAGGCCTTGTTTTTTAAATTTACAGCTAAGTATTTAACTAAATAACATTCTTTTTAACTAAACTAACTCACTTTCTTTTCATAATCTTATTCGTATCTCTTAATTGGATATTTTGGAATTTAGAAACGTTTTTGCATAATTTAGTAATTGACGTTTTCTTTAAAAAAAAAGAACTGGTAAAGAGTTTCGTTATTAAATTGCTAACATTTTGCAAAGCGATCCGGTTTTATTTTCTCTTTTTTTTTTTTAAATTTGTAATTATATTTCATTTCATCCAATCACATTCCTTTCTCCTAACTTCCAACTCTTTTCCCTTTATATCATTCATTTTCACATCAACAAAGTATTGGCAATGTTATTTCCTATCACGAAATATTTTCACTAAATTTTTTAATTTAAATTTTTACTTTACCAATAATGATGAGTGGTCAGTTCGAAAAAATGTAGTTCATTTTCCAGTCATGTGTTAATTTCTTTTACCATGGAATGTCATCATTTGAATAACTTTTCCTGCTAATAATTATATTTTTTTACAATTAAAACTTGTCTGTACTGGTTAAAATTGCTATGGTTTAATTTTAAACTCTACATTTACACCAAAAATTTTTCGCTTCTTATCCTTTCAATCACCAAAAATTTATGAATTTTTATCCGAAAGTCATCTTACCAGTGAAAGATGACTTCGCAATGATTCAACAACTTTCTTTACATGTTAAGATTAAAATCAATTACATATATTATCAATTTATCATTAAAGTATGATAAATATCAAAAAAGAAGGGCAAACAAAATTAAATTCCTCAAATTTATTTGCAATAACTGAAAAATATTAAACATAGTTTTCAACGTAAAAAATGCGTAAATTGCTATAATTTTATATATAATTGGAAGTTAAATTAAGTTTTCATTAACATTTTCTTTTGCCATTTTTCATTTCTTTCAAAACTTTGTAACTTTTCACTGTTTGATTTCTCAAAATTATTCTAAATTTGTTAAGTAATAAAATTAATCAAGTTTTAAAAAAAAAAAACTTGCTAATATAGCAGTAACAAAGAGGAAATGCTATGGAAATTTTTTTTTACTTACCTTTTTTTTTGTTTCTTCTCTTTCTGACAGCATATTTTTCTCATCATCGTTTCTTCATATTTTTGTTTGACATTATTGCAAAATTTGCCGCAGCTTCTTCTCTTTCTAAAAGTTAAAATAAATTTTGTTCCTTCTGTTTTTAGAATTTAAATTAAAATTTGCTCCATCTACTGAAACTTAAAATTATTTCATTAATTTTAAAATAATTGAAATTGTCTTCTCAGTTATCAAAAGGTAATTTCAGTTATTAATTAATACTTTTAATTACGAAGCATAATTATGTAACGATTTCATATTTCTAACAAGGAAGAAATTAATTATTATTTACTAACATAAGAATAATATTTCATTCATTTTACAAATCATTCACAATCGCAATATCTTAAATTATTAAATATTTTAACTGAATGCCAATTCTTCAAGACATTTATCATTTAATTGCAAAATTTCTAAATTTGCCGAAATCCTTCCACTTCTTTTTTCTTTCATTTCCAATACTTCGTCATTTCATCTTAACACAATTAAAAAAAAAAAAAAAAAAACGATGAATTTTATAAAAGGTTCCGAAATATTCACGAATATCACTCGCTGAAATGAATTAATTTGTTGTCAATATTTTCTGTCCTTCAAGTGGCGAAAATTGTCATCGATGATTCATTTGATCATTTGAATATTCAAACTAAACTTCAATGGAAGGAAAATTCAATTCCTTTCATCATCCTATCCTTCTATCAATGATTTTAAATAATAAAAGTTTAATTTCACTCATTCCTTTCCATCTATTAGATTTGTTGTTTTTACTATCTTCATCTATTAATAAATACTTTTTAGATTGTATCTTAATTTATGCAATTCTGCCTTAGGTTATCATGGGTTTTCCTAGTTGTGATTTCGTCGTAAATATTTATAAATACATACTCATCAAAATTTATTAGTTCAATTAGAATGAATTTGCTTGTTTCACTTATTCATTTCTTTTTAATAATTGAAAAATAACTGTGAATTATTGCCAATTTCAATTAATGACTTCTATATGCAATTTAGGAAAAAAACGAAAAACTCCACCTTTATAGCATAAGAGTCTTAGTTTTAATATACATTCATTGGATCTTCTCCAGAAACTGACTTGGCTGATGCTTTTCCTACAATAAAAATGTTGTCTAAGTGTAGTATTATGGAAGCTTTATCATAAGCCTAGAAGATTTCCATCAATATGTGCTAGCCTAGTTAATAAGTGTCTAGTGAACAAAACTTCGATAACTGCAAATGTACGAATCGTTCGACAGATTAAATTACTAAATAACACATTTAAAAAAACGAATCAAATGACATTTCTTTCTTTTTTCTTTTTTTGAAAAATGTAATGATGTTTAAGTATCTCATTTTTATTTCATGCTAAAATTTCAGGATTGTTAGATAAATTTAAATATTATTTTAATATTTGAATAATTTTCAATATATGTATCATTCAGTGCTAATAATTATTATATCCTATCAGCATTTTTATTTTCAACTAGTCAAAACATCAATTGTTTCAATTAATTTGACTTTTTCTTTTTTTTTTTAAATCCCGAAATTTTTGCCCTTTATTATCCAATTGTATTCAACATATAAGAATCAAAATTTAATCAAATTTTTATCGATGCATTTTTTTCAAACTTCACACAAAATTTTGCCTTGTATGCTGATTGTTTTTTGTACTATAACTATTCATACTCAATTTGCGGCACAATTTTAAAATTTTTAGATGGATTTTATAATATTTAAAGATTTGAATAATTGTCAAACGTCAAAATATTTTAA
Organism: Dipetalonema caudispina; assembly: GCA_013365325.1. Lineage (NCBI taxonomy): Eukaryota > Metazoa > Nematoda > Chromadorea > Rhabditida > Onchocercidae > Dipetalonema > Dipetalonema caudispina. The sequence goes on along the minus strand of JABVXV010000051.1, from coordinate 55,685 downwards.
ATAGTCGATATCATAGCCAATATTTTATTTACTTTTGTTAAATATAAAATAATCGTGCAAAGTTTTGAAGCTTTTTAAGGTCGAAAAAAATGTCGATTTAAATTTATTTTCACAACAATTTTTCTATCGTCTTACTATTTCATGTTGCTATCGTTATCATCATTGTCACTATCGTTAAAATCACGCCATCATCATCACAATATTACTATCACCGTTATCACCATTACATCGTTATGTCATCACCACTACCGCGTTATCATTGCCAATACCATTACTATCACTACCATCATCATTATTATTATCACGATCATTGTCAGTGGTCTGTGTCCACTTCAGTGACATTCTCAAGAATGACCTAAATTACATAGAATATGTACATGTTTATCGATGACCCGAATGGCGTATTTATCTACAAAACCATTTTATCACTATCAAATTTTTCATATTAAAATAAGTTACCAAAGTATGTAAAGCAAATTGTGCTAATCAAAATTTTAGAAAGATTATTTTCAGACTTGCAATTCTTTTGTCTTCAATTTTTATAAAGTAATCATTTTTTCTTGCATTATTTCGGATTGGACATTTTTTTCTTTTGCTTAATTTTTAATAAAAGATTAATTTGCATAAGATAACATTTCACATCGAATCGCAAAAAAAATTTTTGCAGAATTTACTTTTCTTTATTTAAATATATGGAATTATATCTTATAATACTATATGCAATCAATAAATTATTATAATAGGATAAAATTATAATATGACCTTTATGATATGCAAGTTTTGTTTAATTCATTACAAAATTCATACTCAAAAAAAAAAAAAAAAAAGAAAAACTGCAATTCCTTTATGCGACGATGTAATGATTGTATCATATGTCATTTTACCGATGATCAGCTGTACATATTAGGCGTAATAATTAATGCTGTAATTTTAAGAAACTTTTTATATAATTGATTGTGCGTTTAAGGCAAATAATTAATGCTATATTTTCAAGGAATTTTGGATATTTTAAAAATTCTGTTGATTCTGCGATTATTTTATTGCTAAAAATTATAAAACTTGAAATAATACTTTTGCTAGGCCTTACAGATGGCTTTAATTAATTGAGAAATTTAGTTACATCAAATACTTTTCTAAACGATTTCGTATTCTCAGTTTGTCTTACTTAGTATTTAACAGTCCTTTCTGTAACGTCTAATCCGGCTATAGTCCATTTAGTATCAATCAACAATATCCGATCATGTATCAATCGACAGTATCCGGTTTTATCCTCATATTGCAAAATTTAGCAAAATTGTTAAAATTAATTAACAGATAAAATTTATTTGCCTAGGTAAATTTTTGCCGAAAATAATATCATTCATTACATTACTATATAATTTTACTATATAATTTTTTACTATATAATTTTTTCATAACATTTTTTAAAATGCTCTACATCTAAAATCAATTACTACTTGACCTTTTTTTTTTGTTTTAGACTTTTTCAAATTAAATCGTTCAAACAAACTGTATATATGTGTTGAGGAATTAACATTTAGATAAATATATCAGAGTGATAAATTTTTTATTCCTGAATGTTACTTGTCGATCGGTTTGTTATTAAAACAAGTTTGTCATTTAGCTGTATCGTTTCTTTCTTCGTTGACATCATATTGTCACAAATTTCTCGCAATATATTGCTGTTATCATTGTAATATGACACATCTGTCAGTAAAATTTGAGGAAATTATTAATAATTATTTGCAACTTCGCTTTGCCACATGTAATAAGAGAATGACTAATTAATTTTGCTTTGCTGTCTTTTTTCATTTATTATTTGATTATTTAAATGTTGTATGGCAAGTAGACATTGTAATTTTGTTGAAATTGATTTATTATTTTCAGAAATTAGAAAAATATACTTAGTTATTTTAGTAAAAAAAAAGTTAGTTTTTTTACAGCTTCTTTTTTTTTTCTCCTGCAGTTTTTCTATTTTAAATTTTTCAAATTACAAAATGAAACGAAACAAAACAAAAAAAAAAAAATTAGAGTCTGTGATTAATGCTAAACGATAGGAAATATGATTTGATGGAGGAACTAACAGTTTATTTTGTTTGTTTAGCTGTTATAATTTCAATAAATAATGTCGAAACAATCATTTGGATAATAATTTTTCCTCTCTCATTTAGTCTAATAGTTTTTATTATTCATTTAATATATATCATATTATATCTTTCATAAAGTTTAATGATAAAATAGGATTCAATCTCATTTTTGACTTACAAATTTTAAAAATTTCAAAATTCTTTCCTCAAAACCATTCATTTAGATGTATTGTTACAAATCTGCAAGCATTGATGTCACTTAAACTTTTCTTATCATATTTCAAATTTGTCAACAACACTATTTATTTGACTTATTCATACATCAAAATGAAATCTTCCGTTATAATTTATATACGAATTTAACAAATAAATAAGTATTGAAATGTTTTTTTTTCTTCCTTTATGGATGAATTGAAATTGCTAATAGTTTCAATAAAAGTGAGCTTTGCAAAAATTTCTCTCATCATTATTATGATTTAATGCTTAGGTCATTCGTTCATTCAAAACCATAAAAAGAACTTTCTGTTCTTTCTTTTTTTTTTTTCATATTTTTACTGCAAAAATGTCATTAACCTTGAAATTGCTTCCTTTCTTCTCTTGAAAATTTCAAAAAATTTACAAAATTTTTTGAATAATTCCATATTTCTATGAATGTAAAAAAAAAAGAATTATTGCTATTATTCCTCGTAGAAATAATTATTACAATATGTTAGGATAAAAGTTTGTATATTTTCTCATTAAATTGTAATATATGTGTGTGTCTGTCTGTCTATCTATGTGTGTGTGTGTATATATATATATCAAATTAATATGTATTGATAGAGTGTAGTATATTAAGCTAACTAGAACAACAAAATGATCGATTTAAGGTAGCGTGGTTGCTAATGGAGATTACGAATTAGCGGAATTTGGATATCAAAGATAGAATGAATTATCGCCAATTTCACCATCACTGTCTATTTAAACAACAATTAAATTTCATTTTTTTTTTCCCCTCTCCTTACCTTGCCAACATTGCCACAACTTCCTTGTTGTTTAATTCATTTGTCAACAAAACTTTTGTCATCCATCATCTTTTCATACTTCGCAAAAGTTTATTGAAGTATTTCAATTGAAAATAATAATTTAAATGCAAGTACCGCATAAATTATAAAATATGGAAAGCATTTCACAAAAGAAAAATTTGGACTTTTTTCGACTATTTTATTAATTTGAAATTAATATTTTATTAATTTGATATTTTAATAAATTTTGTAAATTTAATTTCAAATTCAGCAATTTTTTTAATTGGCGAAAATGTAAATTTAATTTTATTAAATCTTTCGTCTTTCTTTTTCCTTCCACCATCCATTTATTTTTTTCTCATTATCTATCGATCTTTATTATTTTGCAAAACAAATTTTATGCCGTAAAATATATATAGCTGAATAAATGCCCAAGTATTCACTTAAAATTTCTTTTATCCGACGAACTTTTAGAAAAAATTGATTCCTCGAATTATATTTTCAATTCCTTTTTAATCCATTTTAATTATTTGTTAGCTCAGACAGTCAATTAAAAATAATGATATGATAGTTAAAAAGACAACTAAAGAAGATTTATAAAACCTTTGTTTAGCATTTATAATGTTTCTTTTATTTTTACACTTTTGCTTATTTAGCTTACTTTGATTAAAAATGAGACTTTTCCACTTTTTTTTCAATTTGTAATAAAGTTTAAAAATTTTAATTTGATTAGGAATTTGCTAAAAATTGGATTGATAGCATAAAAGTAGAAGAAATTATTTGCTTGACGTTTCGTTATTTGAATTTCAAATTTGTTCATTTTTATTTTTTGTTTTTTGACATAAATTTGACCGTTCACATCTTTAACTTTTTTTACCATTGAAAATTATTGAATGTTAATTAAAAAAAGTGAAAATCAAAAAAAATAAGAATTGTATGCTTTCTTCGATTTTATCAATTCAAACATTTTATTCCTATCTTCTCAACTCATCAAATTCTTTTGAAGAAATTGAAAAATTCATTTTATTTTTAATTTTTCCTGTTTTCAAAATGACTTTGAGGTGGAATACAAAAATTTAGAAGTATAAAAGGTAGAAAAGCATACATATGTCATTCAATATATACATAAACACACAGACACAGACAGACACAGACACACACATACACAGACACACACTCACACACACATATATTCGCATAAAAACGGATCCTCTGGAAATACCTGCGACAGTTGCGATGACGATCGCTGTCCTTTTCCTCAACAAATCTAAATTCTTTTCCCAAACGCAAAAAAAAAGAAAAAAGTTTCGTCCTAATTTACTATGATAAATCTTTCATTCGCATTTAGAATTTAAATTCGATACTTTTTTATTTTTCATTTAAATTCATTTTCTTAAATGTTTGAAATGATTCAAAGATAAATAGGAGTGAATGAAAGAAGATGAATGAATAGAATGATTGAATGATCAGTTAAGTTTGATTGGTGAAAGATGAAAAAGATGATCGAAATAATCGAGAAATAGAACGGTAGGAATGGTGGAGAAGGAAGAAGAAGGAAGGAAATAAATATTGTTAAATTGAAGTTAATTTTAAAATATTTCTTTCAAATAAAAGGAAGAAAATTTCTCTTTTCGGTTACTAATTACATTACTGTTCGGTATGTTCTTGATAATAGTACAACAACTCTTTTTTAATGATTTAAATCCGTCCCTTTTTTCTTCATTTAAATTTTTTTGCTTAAATATTTTAACTGATTAATAACTTTTTTTAGTAGCACTTATTCTAACATCGCTTCAATTTAGATATTTAAATATTTGTGATTAAAATCATGCTTTGTAAATGAATTCGGCTTAATTTGAGTCAAATAATTTGCTGCTGATGAAAATAATAAATTAATTCTAAAAATATATTTCAATATAATGTTAATTAATTGTGATATGGGATAATTTATTACGGAAGCATTAAGTAAATTGCATTAAATGTTTATTTAATCTTAGCTGATAACAATTATTATCAGTTCCTTTGACTGGATATATTTGATAATGTTGCAAGTGTATGCATATCGTATTTAGGACAAAAATTTGTGAATCTAAAAATCTTTACAATTTTCATTTCTACCATATTAAACTTTCAATTGGTTGAAATTTACATCAAATGCAAATTTATTTTTCATTTCTTTGCTTTATGCCAATAACATGCAAACATTTATATGTGTTCGTACAATCATTCTATTTCTTCATTCCTTCGTTTTGAATAGGACAAATTGGTAAATTCATTTTTTCTTCTCTCTCTCTCTCTTAAAAGTAACAAAATTTGTTAAGGATTTCTGTTTGTGGATTTCAATTAAATGTTTATGACACAAATTTAATTTTATCATTTTGTTCGATGTTACCATATCATATTTTAACAAATGATACAATATGTTGTGGAAATAATTGTAGACGATCGATTAAGCATTATCGTGGTCAAGCCATTGGTGTTACCGAATCAAATAATTTATTGGCAGAAGAAAGTTTATTGTTGTGCATTCAACGAACTGCTTATCGTAAACAACAACAGCAAAAACAACAACAACAACAACAACAGCAACAACAACAACAACAGCAACAACAACAACAACAACAACAACAGCAACAACAACAACAACAAAAACAACAACAACAACAACAACAACATCAGCAGCAACAACAACAGCAAAAACAGGAAAGACAAATTGAATCCTCACGGATGGTTGCCGCATTACTGATGCAGCAACAGCAATCCCGAAATGTGAGTAATGGTAAGTTTACGTTTCAAAATAGTTGAAATATAGCGAGTGAGCTAATTTTGATATTATTAGAATGAGACTAATAAAAAAAAATTCTCAATTAATTTTAGCTTGTTTTATTTAGTTTTAATTAAGTATATATGAGCATGTCGAAATTTTTTGATACCTTTAATTGATGTACTTTGTAAATGAAGTAATTACTGTAAAATGATTTTCTTAAAATTTTCCTTTTTCTCTTTTGCTCTCTTGTGATAGCTAAAAGAAATAACTTTACTCTTATATTTTTCAAGTTTTTCTCTTCAAACATTTTTAAATTTTTCCATTTTTTTCAAAGACAAAGTTAAACGCAATTTTTAAGCTAAATGCCGGTTTTGCAGCTTTTTTTCTATTTTTTAGCAATATTTTTTGATAGTGCATCCTTATAACTTCGATTTAAACATTATCAATCAAAATTGTGCTAAGTATTATTTAGACTGTCATATAATCTGCAACTTATAGTTATCATTTTTGCTTATTCAGTAGGTATTTAAATTAATTATAATCAAATTCCAATTTTTTACACTTATTTTTCGACGAATGAGTACATTAATAAATTTAAGAGATGAAGAGAAAAAAAAAAGAGAGGGATAAGAGAGGAATTGATTTCATTTGATAATAGCAAGTGATACAAATCATATTTTTAAATTTAAATTAATCTTTTTTTTTTCTTCGGCAGCAGTACAATCAAGATGAAGAGAAAAAAAAAAACAAAGGAATAGATAAATTTTGAGAGTGGTAAAAAAAGTTTGCTCAAAAATTTATCCAAAAAGCTAAATTCAGTCATTTAAACACTGAACAAACTATGATAAGTATTTTAAAACAAAAAAGAATAAAAAAGTGCAAAGAGAGAAAGAGAGAGAGAGAAGGAGGGAGGCAAAGAGAGAGAGAGAGAAAAGGGAAAAGAAAGATAAGCTTAACTTAATGTTCAATGTTTAGTGCATCAATGAAATGAGGAAGTTTCCAATGTCATAATAGCAACAATCCTTCTCATATTTCATGAATCACTTCTTTTAAGTGTTTTGGATTCCAACTTGTTATTTATACGTACGCTTATTACGTGCTGAATAATTACACGTTTAAATACGTTAATCCAAAATATGTGTATTATTGTTTACTCTTCATCTTTTTCTAATTAACGAGAAATGATAATACTTGTTTCAAATATTTTAGCAATTCATAACCCGAAACACTTACAGTCTATTGTTTTGACGTACGTGTGTTACGTATTTGAATGCTTACACATTTAAGCAAATTAAACCAAAATATTTACATTGAACTAAATTATACTAAATAAATTATAGTTATTATTGTTTTAACACGCATGCAATTTAATAAATGAAAAAATATGACAAATTTTTTGCATATTATGGAATAATTTATTTCACAATCAATCATAACAAATTTTTTTTTTTTTCGGGAAATTTAAGTGAACTTCGCATAGTATACATTTTTCTTAATGTTAAAGACAACAAATTTTTCATTTCTAAAAAAAAAAAAAAAAAACGAAATTAATTCGTATTTTTGAAATGCTGATCAATTTTTACAGATCATATTTGATAAATACTGTTGAATTGTTCCTCTGTCATATCATATCATATGATTATGTTGACTAAATGATAAGTGTGGTAGTTATTCCGTGACTGTATTAAAAAACAAACATTTCTTCTATGATGCTATTAGGAAAATGTAATTAATTATTCAATCATTGTTAGATGAATTGAAATTAAATTTACTTCTCTTAACACTAACTCATACATATATATTAATTATATGCAACTTTAACAGTTCAATTATTCTTATACTAATATTATCGAAAGTTAATGCATTTTAACAATAAACATTCACTCTATTATATTTTGAAGTGTTATTGAAAGGTATATTTTGCATACGATCAAAGGTCATCATCCTATTATTTATTATTATTTTTATTCAACACTTTATTTGCTGTTGTTATCATATCGTTGAAATTCAATTCCATCCTATTTCTTCCTTTCTTTCTTTTTTTTTTTTTTTTGCATATCATTTTTAAAATTGAACGAACATGGAACTATCACCAACCATTTGTCTGTCCACAATTAAATTGATATGTATGTATGTATGTATGTATGTGTGTGTGTGTGTGTATGTATATATGTATGTTTATGTATGTGTTTGTGTCCGTATATGTTGTTTGCCGTTGATGAAAAGTTTTGTTGAACATTATTGATTTTCAAATGTACCATCATATCGTCAATGTTGTCGTCGGTGTCGTTGTCGTTGTCGTCAAGGCCAATAATGCGAGGCAATAATATAATATGTATATATACCTTTTCCCGTGGTTTATATATTTACAGCAGATTGAAATCAATAATCAGTGTATTTTTTGAAATTTAATTACTTAATTTTTTTATTTTGTTAAGCATAAATCTAATTTTAGTATTCAAATGATTGAATAATTGATACGTTTGCAATAACGGTAAATACAATTTATCGATTGATAATTTCAACGAATTTTTTCTCCATTTCGTTTTACAATTATTTCATCATTTTTCTTCATCCTTTTCATCAATCTTTTTTTCATTGTACGCATGAAAACTATATGTAACATAGAAAAAAAAAAAACAATGCATAGCATATCATCGTTGAAGCATAAAATATTTTGGGAAAAAATGTTTTTTCTTTGATCAATTGATTGGTTCAATTAAATTCAAACTGATTACCGTAACTTTTTTTTTCTTTCTGTCTCTTTCTCTCTCTCTCTCTCCTTTTCACTCTTTCCATTACTTAATTTGTGCAAAATTGATAAATGAAAGAATTTATTTCTCAAAAAAATTTTGAAGGATTTTTTTTTGCTCATTTTTATTTCACTTTGCAATATTATTACATATAAATGAAAATAATCAACGAATAGTATTTCTTTGATGAATTCAAATCTTTTGTCCCTTCTCTTTCTCTCTCTCTCCCTCTCTCTCTCTATCTCTATCTCTTTGTTATAATAATTTGTGTAAGATTTCACAGAAAATATCATTCACTTAACTTAACGTCTGCTATTTCAATACTGATAGAAAAACAGCCTAAATTTGTTAATTAAAATGATTTAGTTACAGCTTAAAAATGTTTATTTATCTATGAAACTATTTAATTGATCGATGGATGGATATTCATCAATTTTGGAGTATTTTAAATTTTAATCAAGTCTGATATTTGTAAAATATACGAATTACTTCAATATTTTAGAACTAAATTTATGCTCCAACATACATCTTTGATTATTTTTTAATTTAATTAGTTATAAATGCATATATGATAATTCAATGATTAGGCATGTTTGTACATAACGTATAATTGACGGATAAACAGGTTGTATTGGATAATTAATTGATAACGATAATGGAAATAATTGTTTTCTTCGTTTATTCATCAAAAATTTTTGTCTTTTATTCATTCGAATATTTTTTCATTTAAATTATTCATCAATATATTATTACATTAATTTTATTGCTTATTGTTTAGTAAACGTATTCGTTCTCATCCTACCTATAACATTTTCAATTATATCATTACTTCATACTTTTTTAAATATCTTAAATGAATTCAATTTTTCCGTATTGCATGCACATATATTTTTTAATAGATAAAATCATTTCAAGTTTAATTTTTATTTCATTACATTCCATTCATTATGGCTACATTATTAATGAAAATTTTAATCAACTTTTAATTTTTTCTTCGCTTTTAAAACACTATGTATTCTATTAATTTCTTCTTTTTTTTTTTATTTTTAGCTTACCGAACTTGTTTTTTTTTTTTTTTTTTTTTTTTTTTTTTTGAGGTATGTATTTTAAAAATTTATGATTATGGACGAAAAAAGTAATTATGAATCGGAAAGAGAGGGGAAAAACAAAAAAGGAGAATAAAATGAAAAAGAGTGAGGTAAGCAAGAAGAAATTTATTGTTCGATAAATATTATTAAAAGTAAAAAGCCTTTCATACTTTTTTCATTCAATTATCGTTTCAAAATTAAAACAACCTTATTTTATTAATTAATTCTAAACTGTAAATGATTACAATAATTTCAATGTGGCCATTTAAAAATGCAATTGCAATACTAAATTGTGTAATTATTCAAATAAAAAATAAGCTTTCCTAAATAATTACAAAATAGTAACAAACAACAATTAGATAGCTTTAAATTAAACAATAATTCGGATCAATTTTTAATGATTAGAAGAAAAGAAATGAGTAAATTACATGAGAACAAATTTTAAAAGTAATTAGTTCAATTTATTATTATTATTACTAATATTATTGTGTTTTTTTACTTTGTAAGCTAAGAATATTTGCATAAATTGAATGGAAAATGCTATTAGAAAAAGGTTATAAATTATTGTTACACCGAATGTTCCTCTTCAATTCCTTCCCCTCTTATCACATTTCATCTTTTACTTTTCTTCCTCTCTTTCATCCGATCGTTATGATGGAAAATTCTCTTGCCATTATTCATTTCATGTTACTTCATTCTTTTTTCATTTAATCTCTTTCAAATCCTTTTTTTTGTATTATTCAATTTAAAATTCCATTCTTTTTGTATTTAATTATTGCACCGATTAGCCATTGTTATGCTATGATAAGGAATAGATGATAAATGAAAGGAATCTACTTATGCTATATCATCCATAAATTAAAAATTAAATGATATTATTTTAAATGGGATGTTATCATGAGATTTACATGATTATTATACTGACTATTATGTTGTGATAAGAGAATGTATATCATCAGATTTAAAATTATCATGTTGCTTCCCAATATTTTTATACTGTCTAGGACGAAAATTAGTATAAATGAGTAAATTAAATTACACTAATTAAGAAATATAAAAAATTTCACAAATGCAACGAAACAATTTGATCATTTCTTAGACCATTATTGATTACTTTACTTTAATTAACTATTCGTTGCAAATGTCATCAATAAGATATATAAACACACACTCAAAAAAAAGGAAAATAACGAAATGTATTTTTTAAGGAAGATAAAATGAAAAAGAATACTTATTGACATTCTAAGCATTTGGCTCTTTTCTTTCTTTTTTTCCTTTTTTTGTGCCAAAGATAAATGGAAACAAAACATAAAATAATAAAGCATTTGGCTACCATTTTTAACACATTAAATATCATTTAAAACCCATTCTATTTGCTTAATTAATTAATAAATAAGTAACAATATACTTTAAACTAGTAAAGCAATTGCATATTCATTATTTTTAGTTAATATTTCAAAGTATATCTGTAAATAGTATATTATAATCATATAAATATTGTAAGTTTATATAGATTATTATGAAGAAATCGTGTGTTAAATTCGAATTTTTTATGTTCGAATAAAATTTTAATACATTTATACAACTAATATATAATTGCTAATTTGAACATAATCGCCGTGTAAATGCAAATATGATCAACGAAATGTGATTTATTCAAAATATCGATAAAAATAATATCAATAGAATCAAATGAGGTATAGTGTTACGGCATTACTTTGGGCATAATAATGATGTGACATTTGACTTCACATCAATCCTTAAATTTGTTTCATCTCTGATCGGCTAAATAAACTATAGTAATAGTGATAATAATTATGGTACAAAATTATTAATCATTAAAAAAAAAAAAAGTGCTGTTGACAAGTTGAATCCATCCTATGTTGTAGCAATCGATAAATTTCAATAGGGAAGTGAAAATATTTCATAAAGTAGGAAAAGAATTGAAAATGAATGGGCAGAATGAAAATGAATGTGTTTGGATGATATTTGCAAATATGTCCCATATTCGATCGTTCCGTTCTTTGGAAATATTTGCTTTGAAATGAAGATTAAATAGGAATAGTTGAAAATATAAAGTAAATTTTATATTATCTATTTATTTAACTTTTAAAATTTATTTCACATAATTTATATATATGTTATTGCTTATTGTTTCCTTATTTTAATCAATTTTAGTCATTAAACTTTATTCAACTTTTTCACTTCTTTTTTCCCAGAAAGTTTAATGTATTGATTTAACTGTTTATTTATTTAATAAAAATTAGAATAAACGTCTATCTGTCTGTCGTCATATTTGTACTTTTTAAGTATTGAATTAACATTAATAGAAGGGTGAAATGCCATGATGCAAACATAGACTGACTTTTCTCATTAATTTTCCAATTCTATGCATAGGGCTTAACAAGAACTTTAAATGGGTAAAAGTTACCAAAAACTAATAATTCTTTAATTTTGTTATTCCTTCTATCCTTCATTTTCCTTAAAAAAAAAAAGAAAAAAAAAACGAAATTAATCGTTATTTCTTCACCCTTCGGAGAGGAAAAATTTGTAGCAGTGACATTGAAATAGATTTTATGTCAAAAAGTTTCGCAAATTTTAAACTCATAAAAATCTCAACTTTGTATCTTTTAAACATGTAATAAAAGGAATTAATTTTATAGCAGCAAAAATTAAATAATTAAGGAAAAAATAAAATTTCTCAAATTTATATTTAAATTTTTCCTTAAAACAACAATAAAAATGAGAAAATTTATTTAATCCAATTGATATTAGTTTCGAAGAATTCTTCGATCATGAAAAAAAGAAGTTTCGTTCACCGTATTTGTTTGAATGAATGAATTGCGAGAAAAAAAAAAAAGAAAAATTAGGTTAAAACTGTTCAATTCCTCCTTTTTCTTTTTTTTTTCGCATCCTTTCCTTTGGCATTTTTATTTATCTCTTTCTTTCTTTCTTCTTTTTTACCTATCATTTTCCGCTCAATTTCATCACCTTCAATTGTCTCTTTCGAAGATACCTTTTTCAACATTGTCAAACGATCGCCAAATCTGCTCATTCGCATTTTTCATTAATGTCATCAATTAGAAAGACGATGAACGACAAACATTTCGATAGACGATTCTGACAAGAATCATATCAATGGCTCAGTTTATTGCTAATTTTCAAAGAATTTAACCAAACGCCAAATCTGAGGATCAATTCATTGATAATTCTGATAATTCATGTAAGGGCCATATTTAAGGATCCATTTGTTTATTAACGATTAGAAAGAATTTAGTAAGAGCCAAACCTAAGAACAAATTTACTGATAAGCCTACTTATCAGTTAACATTAGAATTATTCATGAATTTGTGCTAATTTTGACGAAAAGAAGTTTTTTTTTTTTAGCTGATTTCTTGTATATAAGCTATCATTTTTATAACTTTAACAGAGAGCTAGAGAGCGAGAGAGGAGGAGGGAGAGAGAGCGAGAGAGAGAAAGACAAGATACTGAATATTGGCTTGCTAAAATTAGGCCCTTGTCTTGATTGCCAAGTTTTAGTGCCAGTTAATCCATAATTAGTTATAAATTATATTACTTTCATTACAAAAATATTTCATTGCCTTTTTTTCTCCTCTCTCTCTTTCTCTCTCTATTTTCCCTCTTACCTGTTTTTGATTTGAAATTTTTTATTCAAATTATATTTTTAAATATATTTTTCTGCATTAGAATATTTTATTTTTATTTTTTATAAAATTGAAAAAAATTTTTACTTGCAATTACTATTAGTGTATTTCCATAATTTTAAGTGTGTTTATTGATTGAATGAAAATAATTTCTTTAGAAATACTAAAGGAAACATTGTCTGGTATTAGTGAATCATTTGCTTCAACAACAGTTGGAGTAACAGAAAACGGTGCTTGTTCGGTAAATAGCACTGTTGGAATTGAATTAGACGAAAAGGTACCCGAACCGGTTGTTTCAATCCTAATGAAGATGGAACAGATGAATACGTCTAATGAACTTGATTCACGCTCTGTTGCATCAATACGAACCGGTTCAAGTAGCTCAGGTGGTGCGATAACTGATAGTTTCAGTCCGAGGTATTTTTGTTTTTTTTTCAAATTTTATCTATTTTATTAAACCTTTCTAAATTTAAATTATTTATAGTTTTATTATTTTTAATGAATTCATATTTTGATAATTTTAATTTTTAAAATTTTAACTCAAAATTTTGTACATTTTACTATTCGATTTTGCTATAATTTCATGATTTTACTACTCAAATTTTACCAAATTTCTACTTTCCTATATTTATTTCTGTTTGTTTTTGAGGTTAACTATCCAAAGTATGGTTTTGCCGATAGATATGCCAGTTAATTCATTACGATAAAAATAATATTCCTTTTAGAGGAATTTATATGCTAAATAGTATGCTTCGACTTTAGTTCCAATTTCTGATCGATTCTATAATTTTGAATACTTCTGACATTCTTTTCCCACTTGAATGGAATTGAAAAGCCAAGACTCAAGAAGATAAATTTGATTCCTAAATAATCTAGGCTATTTAACAATGAGAATCAATGACTGTATAAATTCAATCTTTTGCATCAAAAATACTAGCAGTATTATTAGCATTTCAGGTCAAATAAATCACGGGAAAATAGTGTACCGGCAGAGGATGATGAAGACTTGGATCTTTGGGCTATTTGGGGAAATTTAATCAAAAACTGGGAAGTGGAAATCCGGAAAAGGCCAAATTATATTAAGGTTTCATAACTTAAAGTTAATATTATCATCAAAGAAAAATTTTCTAATAATAAGAAAGAAAGGAAGTTAATAAATATGAATACTGGAATTAAGAAAATGATAAAATGAAAACAGAAATATATTCCTAATAGTTCAAGGCTTAATTAACAGGAGATTAATTAAGGCGCAAAAAAAATATCGACAGGTTATTAAGAACATGTGATATTTGTTTTTCTAGAAAAAAAGAAAAGTTTCAGATTTCATTTCAAAAATTATTCGTTTATATTTTAATGTTTATTTAAGCGTATAATTTTCATCATAAAAATTTAAAACTAACAAGAAATGCGGTGGTACAAAGGAAAAAATGCGTAACAAAAGAAAAAATAATAAATGGATTAAAAGTTTCAAAAAAAAAAAGTGGAATTAATCTCATTATTTCGAAATAAAAAGAAAATCCTAAAAATATTTCTTTTAAAAAGTAGCGAAAAGAAATTATTTTAAAAGCTAAAAACAATACTTATTCATTTCTTATTTTGACCAAAGTTAACAAGTATATGTATATTTGGGCAAAAAAGAAAAATTGTGAATACATTTTAATTTAGTAGAATGAAATGATATTATATGATATGATCGGACTTATCTGTTCATTTCCAGGAACTTGCTCGTCGTGGTATTCCTCAACATTTTCGTACAATAGCTTGGCAATTATTAAGTGATGCTAATGTATCTACAATTCATGATATTTATGCGGATTGTATGAGACGATCATCTCCATATGAAAAAGTAAAAGTGTAAATATTTATTTTCATTACTATTATAATTAGATTAAGTACAAATTGATTAATGATTAATTTTATGAACTAAATGCTAAATTAAACTTTGTTATCATTATTACTATTATATTATAGATAATAATGCGTTAACATTATTAATACTATTATTGTTATAGGTAATATTACGTGATATTCCACGAACGTATCCTGAATTGGAATTTTTCAAAGATAATGGTCGTGGACAACAAGCTCTTTTTAATGTTATTAAAGCATATAGTATTCATGATAATGAAGTTGGCTATTGTCAAGGAAGTGCCTTTATTGTTGGACAATTATTGTTACAGGTATAATTTATGGCTAATTAATTGGGGGGAAAAAGTATTTTAACAAATTATTTTAGTCATCTGTCATATTCCGCTCTTTCTAACTTACAATCCCTGAATCACAGGTATTGGGATTTCAAGCAGAAGAATTTTTATATGTTAAAGTACTGACTATAATATAATTAGAAATCACACATTAATTTGAAATTTAAAAGAAAGAAATTAAAATGTTGGATCTCTTCAGTCCAAGAGGTTAATTGATAAGATTTTATTGACCCCGCAATTTAGAATTATTTTTCAATATGTCATCTTAGCTCTTAACTTACTCATTATCTTTAATTATTGTTATTGTTAATTTAACTTTTAATTCAATTTAGATGCCTGAAGAAGAAGCATTCGCAGTGTTTGTACGTTTGATGGAAACATATCGTTTAAGAGAATTATTTAAACCTGCAATGACCGAATTAGGTCTATGTATGTTTCAACTTGAGTGCCTTGTTCAAGTTAGTTACCTTTTTTACTTCCTGTTAATAATTATAAATAATTTCTAACTGACGTAAAATGCAAATTTCTAGGTAATTACATTTTGAACATTCATGTATTTAGGATTAACTCTTACTTATCATTACGATCATAAACATAGTCAATAGGAAGAATTTAAGGCCTATCATTTGGTTTAATCTAATGCTAAAATATGAGTACTTCAAGCAATATTATTTTCATGGTTAAGTAGGTTTGATTAAAAACTACTGACTACACTTAGGGCAATCCTCCAGAAAACATATCAATCATTTCGGGAATGTAACATTTTAAAAATTACGCATTATCGTTTTTAATTTATTCTTAAAATTTATTTTTATGTTATATAAATGTTTAATAAAGTTAAATTTAGGAACAAATGCCAGATTTATGTACACATTTCAATAATATGGGTTTTGATACGAGTATGTATGCTAGCAGTTGGTTCTTGGCTCTTTTCACCACAACATTACCATTGGAATTGGCTAACAGAATTATGGATATATTCCTTGCTGAAGTAATCCTTAACTCTATGATATATTGTCATAGATGATAATTCTATATAATTTCTGTTATTATTTAACCAAACCAAAGGATCAATTCGAAAATATTTTTCAACGAAACATTTAATATCAGAAATTCCTGGAATTTTAATTTATAATTGAATCTAGCATATATCAAGAATATCTGAATAGTTTTTGTTCCAGCAATTATAATAGCATTTCATTACGTATTTACTCCATTACCATAATTTCATTTGAATACCCAGCTGAAGTTTATTTTAAGTCTAATAAAATTAGAATAGTAAAATAAAGATATCGTTACACCAATTATTTTTTCAAGTTTATCAGTCATTTGCATTAATTGAATGAAAGTTTTTTTGAAATATTTTATTTCTATACAAAAAAAATTTTTTTTTATATTATATTCTAATTAAATACTTACAAATATTGAATTCATTTATGGTACTTTAATGTTTGCCTTACAAGAAATGCATGCATTTTTGCACGCAAAGTATATAATGTAATATATTTTATTACTATAACATGCATTAATTCATTAATTTATTTATTTGTTTGCAAATTTCCACTACCATTTATTTTTAGTTTCTTTTCTATTTACTAAGTAATTTCTAATCTGAATTATTAAATTTAAAAAAAAAGGAAATGAAAATTTGCTAGCAATAAAAATATATCTCATAATAGACATTTTCCGGAATTTTTTCAAATAAAATTTAAGGCATACCAATAAGGAATATTTTTCAAATTACTTTCATTTGAGTTATTTATCTCATTTCGCTCAATTGATCAATTCATTTTAGGGAATGGAATTCATATTTCGTGTAGCATTGGCAATTTTACAACAGGCACGATTAGACTTACTAAAACTCGATATGGAAGGAATGCTTAAAGTTAATTTCAGGATTTTTTTTTTTTTTTCACAAAAAATTCTATGTTAACAAAATAATCTTTGTCATACAGAAGGATAGTAATTATTATTACTGTCAACTATTTTAGATAAATTTAATTGTGGAAAGAAATTTTCTAATTTAATGAAAAGTTGCATTTTCATTGCATATTCAGAATTCACATTATATTTCTAATCATTATGAGAAATTTATTTATTAAAGGAAATTTATTTGGTATTTTTTGATTTTTTAAGCAATAATTCTAATATAAAATTTTGAAATTGTGATCAAATTTAATTATACAATTTTGCAGTATTTTCAACGTGAAGTGCGTGAACGATACGAAAATGATCATGAACTTTTGTTCGTTGTAGCTAATAAAGTTACTTTAAATGCTAAAAAAATGAAAAAGTTAGTTTAATTGATAGCATTTGATATTTCCATAACAACTGCTAAAATAGGTTTTATTGAAATTCAAATTCTTTAAAATTAAGGAAAAAAGTTATAAAATTCTATTATTAAAATGTACTTTTTGCTTATTCTGCTAAAATTAGTATTTCTCTATCAAATTTTCAGAACTATTCACGCACCGATTTTTAGAGTAATATGAATTTTCTGTCGGTAATGACTGACCACTGTCCATCCAAATTAAGTTTATACCACTATTAGTTCTAGTTGTTTAATTTTGCTATATTAATCGTAACAATGTTCATTAATCAAACATTTGGTATGGAAAGTTTCATCCTTATTTCCTACTATTAAGCAAAATCGTTTATCAGTTTTTGAAACTGATTGAAAAATAAAAGTGAAAATGATAAATTAAGGATGATTATTTCCCAGGAATATTATCAATTCACGAAACGCTTTTATTACACAAAATGAATAAAACAACAACTTTTTTTCCTTTTTTTTTTACAATGTCAGAAAATTTTTGAGGAAAAAAAAAGTGAAAAATAAATTTCGTCTTTTTGAAATAATTTTCAGAATGGAATCGTTCTTTTCATCTTCTTCTATTGGTTAAAAATGATGCAAAAAAAAAAAAGCGATTTCTTTTTCTTTTTCTTTTTTTTTTTTTTTTTTTTTTTGAAAGTAACTGAACAGAAAAAGAATATTTTCTTTGCAAAACATATAGTTCAATGAAATATTATTCATTATTGATTCTTTCTCTTTTTGAAAATAATCGAACAGAAAAATAGGAAAGTTTTGTTTCCCAATGAAATATTATTCAATATCGATTTATTACCAAGCGAAAAAAAAAAAAAATCCACCACGAAAGCTTTATTTTTGCAATTAAATATTACAAATTTGTATTTTCGAAGTATTATAAATTCATTGAAAAATTCATTTCAATAATATATATACATATGTATCGATCATAAAATGGAAAGAAAATGATAAATTTATTGTAAGTTAGTAATACGTCAGATGCACGTCATATATTTTTAATATATTTATGAAGCACGTTTAATATATGCGTATAATTGCGCTTCATATACGCTTAACTTTTTTAAACTTAACTTTAGCTTAATTAAGCTTAACTTTTTTATAAATGTTAACTTTGGCGCAATAATTAAGGAACAACAGTTGCATAAATTTTTTTCATCAATTTTATGAAAATATTGTTAAAACTTGTTCTATTTTATGATGCTTTATTTTTTTTGGAATTTCATTGTTTTTATTTAAAATTTCCAAACTTAGTTATCAAAATAGCTCCATTTCATTTTAGGCTGGAAAAGGATTATTTAGCAAAACGTACCAAAGAACAAGAAGAAGCTATCGAATTGAGGGTTAGTTCTTCTTTTTTTTATCTTTGTTTTATTTTTCTTTTGTTTCAAGAAATCATTCGGTCTCAGTTAGTTAGCTTAGTATCGATCAATCTGCTTAGATATCGTATCCAAGTAGCAAATAAATTTTCTTCACCATCTGTTGGTAAACATTCACTGATATTAACGAATATGATGCTAATCAAAATTTACAAAGTTTTCTTTGAATTTTTTTAAAACTTCGAATTTTAAGATAAACTCTTCATCGAGGAAAATGGTTTATAACTTTCTATTATTTGCTAAAAATTTAATATATATTCGAAAGTGTTGATTGGTCCTTTAAAAATTTCTAAATGTTTTGTTTGTTTAATCAAAAGCAATAAATCCAAAGAATTTCACAAATTAAATTTTCGAATTTAAAAAATTTTGCGAAATTTTAAATCACGACCAAATATATTTTGCCATGCTCATTCATACTTCTTTTAATATTATTTTGCGTTTCAATATTCTAAATATTATTTTAACTAATCTTCATTGAAAATAAATTATATTGAGAATTTATCAAATTACATTTCAATAAATTGTGAATTTATTTTATTTATTAGCATTACATATCAACATATGCTATTGCGGTAAATTTTAGTTTAGTATTTTATTTTGATACATGCATGGATTACTCGTTGATGACGTGATCAAATGTCTGTTATACCAAACTTACTTCGATCAATTCCAATATCGAATGATCATTAATGAATAATAAATTTTATTATCATTTTTAATACTTTCCTCTATATACTACCTTTTATAGTTATCCATTTCCTGTTTGTAAAATATTTCGTAATTTTCGTAAAAACTTTAATGAGATTTTAAATTGTTTGGTTTTTCAACTATATATCCTTTCCGAAATTTTCAAATCTTCGCATATTATAATTGTTGAACTTGTAAAAAAAAATTGGTTAACTTTCAGATTTAGCTTCTTATTTACAATATAAAAATTTTACGTTTACATTAAGCAAAGGAAATAGGTATCATTTACGTTGTACTGATGTATCGATATGATTAGTAAATTTGCTAACGGTCGAGAACTTTCGTTTTAAATACTTTACTTTCCGTCATCTTCTCATGTTGTTGTTGTCAATTATTATTATTTGAACAAATTTCTTCAGATTCAGTTTAGAAATTTAATACCTGCCCTATCACTTTTATTTAGCAGCTTAAATAATCTTTCTACGTATGAATTAGTCGAAAACTTTGTTTTATGTGAATATTTTTTCAAAGTTTTAATCCAATCAACAAATATGAAAACATTTTTTCTTGTTTATTTGTCGAACTTTTTCTCTACTTGAACTAATAATTGAAATTTTACTTCTAAAATTTATGTAGTATAAATATAAAGTACTGAATATATCTGAGATATATTCATTGATTTTCCTTAGATTTCTTTTTTTGCATATCGATTAAATTTGCTTGTTTAACTTTTAAATGAAATTAAAATGTCATGAGATAATCCCATAAGTATTTCTTCCTTCAAGATGGTTACTTTTATATAAATTTTAAAATTAAGCATGAAAAAGGTTGAATGATTAATGTTACATACACTCTATCAGAAACTTAGTGAAAGAGATGAAAAAAAATATCTCATCATGCTAACAAAAATTTTACATAAAAGGTTTAAATAGTTAAACAAAATACCAATAGTTATTCCACTCCATTTCTATATGATATCAGAAATTTAAATTTTTAAAATTTACAATAATTAATTCATTCATTAAATCTGTACATTTTTACTTATCATAAAATGGCTAGTATTATGTTAACTGAAATATTCTCATCCCAATTCACAATTTTTCAACTTTACTCAAATTTTATGGCTAGGTACAATATTTAGGTTAGCACACGTATGACATAAGTGAATATACACGTGTGACACAAACGATATGGACGTGTGGCATAGCTAAGAGACACGCATTGTATGTTATCTTAATGAAATTATACCATCGGATGCCTTATGATCACTTTCAGTTGAAGCAAAAATTTTCAACTCAAACTTTTTTAATTCTTCAAATTTTTATTGAAATTTAGCAATCTGAAGATAGAATGAAATCCGTCCATGTATTTTTCTCCAAAAAAAAAAAAAAAAAAAAATAGCGTTAAATTGAAATCTGTCTGTGTAAACACGAATTTCAATTACATATTGTAAAGTTTTTAATGAAATTTGAAATTTCAACATTTCAAAATTTTTAATCGGAAGATTTTTTACGCAATATTTATTTTCAAATCTTTTTCCCTTCTTTTTTGCAAGAAAAAAAAGAAAATTAAGTACAAAGTATACATCGATTTCTTCAATCAATATAAACCCATTTTTAAGTATTATTCTTAAAATTCATTTTTCTAAAAATGGTAAAAAAAAAACCCATCAATTTCGAAGAGAAAAGGATTGCAACGAACATTAGCGAATTATTCGTTTAATTTTTTTTTTCCTTTTTTTTCCCTACAATTATTTCCAACCAGTTTGGTACCTATTCGACAACCATTGCTATCCCAACACTTTTTTCCTTCTCTTTTTTTTTTTTCTAAATTTTTTTCAAGCCATTAACTTTGTGATTGTCTTTCCTTCATACATCTAAAATAATTCACTTCCAACAGATTTTTTTCGATTACTTTTTTCTTATGGAACAATTTTAAATTTTAGTGAATGTCAAGCGCCTGCACAATTTTACCAATCTTGTAAAATTCAATTTACCGATCTTAAAGAATTCAATTTACTTACCAATCATAAAAAAAAAAAACATCCAATTTACTGTTCAATAACAACAACAACAACAAATCTTTCATCCTTTACGAACTATTGCATATTTTTTGCAATTCTTATTGTTAATCCTAATTGTTTGAGTTTTTTTTTTTTCTATCTCAAGTAATTTCATTTTGTAAAATTATCAATTTCCAAAACAGAAAATAAAAAATTAATCTATGATCAGAGCATTCTCATCTTTTAATAGCTCACCTTTATTTATCGTCATTTTTATCAAGTTTTTCTTTATCAGTGCTCATTTATATGTTTTGAATATTTCATAATTGATATGTTAATAGAGCAAATTAGAACTCAAAAAGATTCTATCTCCTAATGGATTTTCAAAAATATGCAAATTGTGCTCAGATGGGATTTCTCTTATGACATATTTACTATTTCTTTTCTTTTTAAATTATGATTCTGTATTATGAATTTATATCTTATGCTTTAAAATAATGAGTCAAACTTAACTTATATCTTACAATTTCAAAGTGTTGGTGAGTCATACCTTGTCTTGATTTCTTTCAGATGTATTTAAAAATGATTAGAATGCTTAGAAATACAATAAGAGTTTTAAAAAGGTCATTTCAATCGGATATATCGGTTGTGTTGAATGAATGTTTAAAGTTCAATGTAGGTCATTTCGAAGTTGATCTCATTTTACTGATAGCATGAAGGAAAGGAATAAAACATAATGTTAATTGATAGTGTGTGATATGTATTCCTTCCTAAATTTGTTTATTCTCTTATCTTTACCATATAACGACAAAAAAGTGGAAAAATGTTTTAAATTATTAACGATTAGTTGAAAATTTATAATTACTATTGAAGTTAATCAAAATATTTCACGAATGAAAGATAATATTTCTTTTTTTAAAAAAAGGAAAAATATTACTGATTAGTTTGTTTTCAATTTGATTTTTATATTTGAACAAATAGATTAGTAATTTCTTAAGCTAAAATGCATTTTTGTATATGAATAATATATACATGTCGCAGTCTAATTTTATTTTCAAAATTTAATACCTCAATGGTTAATAGATCATTCTCATTAGCCATAGGTATTTAAATGGACCGGAATACTTTCTGTTTTTTGTACATTCAATGAGAAAAAAAAAGAGGAAAAAGTGAGTTACCAGTAATTCCGGATTATCAAATGAACTTCAGGAAGTAAATTTCCTTTCATA
The DNA here is from genome assembly GCA_013365325.1 of Dipetalonema caudispina. NCBI lineage: Eukaryota > Metazoa > Nematoda > Chromadorea > Rhabditida > Onchocercidae > Dipetalonema > Dipetalonema caudispina. The sequence goes on along the minus strand of JABVXV010000051.1, from coordinate 32,494 downwards.
TCTGTGCAATTATATAAAATATTATACAAATAAGGTCGTTGATCAATTTTTTTTGGCTATTATTTAGAGCTTTCGAAAGGTACTTAGTACTTAATATCGGTTGTTGCTACAATATGTTAGGAATGAAATAGCAGAAAAGCTGTGTAATTTAATATAATCATTTAATAAGGTATAATAATAGAGAATAGCATTATTGATTAGGTTTATGTATCATTTAATATAATCATTTAATGATGTATAATAATAGAGAATAGCATTATTGATTAGGTTTATGTATCATTTAATATAATCATTTAATGATGTATAATAATAGAGAATAGCATTATTGATTAGGTTTATGTATCATTTAATATAATCATTTAATGA
>JABVXV010000051.1:0-32028 GCA_013365325.1 Dipetalonema caudispina | reverse complement strand
GTATAATAATAGAGAATAGCATTATTGATTAGGTTTATGTATCATTTAATATAATCATTTAATGAGGTATAATAATAGAGAATAGCATTATTGATTAGGTTTATGTATCATTTAATATAATCATTTAATGAGGTATAATAATAGAGAATAGCATTATTGATTAGGTTTATGTATCATTTAATATAATCATTTAATGATGTATAATAATATAGAATAGCATTATTAATTGAATTTTTAAAAAAAGGAATAAAATATGCTTAAGTTAAGTTTATTATATTTAAAAGTTGCTAATATTATTTTATAAACATATTAATTTCCAAAAGTGATCCATAAAAAGATGCTAATATGGAAGATGAAATAATGTCCTTGACAATATCGCACCATCCCATTTGCATCATTATCGAACGTTTCGTCAATTGCTGTTACATCTTTATTTCTCATTGATGTTAAGTGCGACATTTCCACTAGTAATGGAAAAGCTTATTATTATTATTATTATTGTTGTAGATTTAGTAATTTATTTAATATGAATTTAAAAAATTAAAACTTTAATTGATCAGAGGAAAATATTCAATGTCAATCTATAAATTCCAAATTCAATTATATTTACTTCTAATCATAGCAATCAAGTAGTTGCAAAAGTTATATAGAAGTTATATTCAAATGAATGCAATAAAACATTATGAATACGAAGTAATTCCCAATTTTTGAATTAGAGCTTAGCAAATATCCTAAGTAAAGCCAATAGTTAGCATTAGCATAAAGGTTTTTAACGGTTTGTTTTTTCTTCAAAATCAAAATTGAAAAATTTGAATTTGAAAATTCTATAAACAATAGCTTCTCTTAGAAACAATTTTTTTTAATAAAGAAGCCATAAAAATATTTCATATTTTTCATGAAATTTTGTTCAATTGTTAACTTAGTTGATTGGTTGGTTTTGATATATTTATGGTCTTGTTTCCTCTCTTTCAATTTCCATTTTCTATTGAAAACATAAAATAGGTCCACCCATTTGATTTGACAATCAATCCTTTCTTTTCTTCTCATTCCTTCTCTTTCCTTCCTTCACCCCTTTACCTCTTTTTGGACAAAATTGTACCTTTCTTACTCATTAACTTATCTTATTTTTTTCTATTATTTTCTAAATCATTTCATTGAGAATTAAAATTGAAAAATAGCATCGAGTAACACCGAAATTACCCAAAATTTCAAATTTTCCCATCATAGGACATTTTGCCCAACAGGCCATTATCAATGGCATTTCAGATCTTCCCCTCATAAATACATTACCTAACAAATTTTCATCAATGTCACAGCTGATGGTACGTGCTTGTCACTTATCAGTTAACTAATTAATCATCTTCCCTTCTTCATTACAAAAAGTAAAACAAAACGATTTCTAATATTACGGGCTCTTTTTTATATCCGCTTCTTTTTCCATTAAAAAAAATTCAATCCTTCCGTCTAATTTTAATTAATCTTTCTAAGTTAACTTTTGCCTACATAATAACTATCCTTGCTATTCGGTTCATTTTTAGCATATATTTTTCTCAGTTTTATTCATTATTTATTGGAAATATTATTAAATTTTTTCTTTCTCTTTCTATCCTTTTTTATATTTCTGTTTGTTTTTGACTTTTTTGCTAAAAAGAATCAAAAAACGAAAATTTTTGACATCAATCAGCATGAAAAAATGATAACAAATTAGCTTAGACAGGTTAATAAGTATATTCTATGAAATGAAGCACTTATGCTTACTTACTTTTATGTGAAAATATGATAAACATGTTTATAATAATGTATGTTATACATGTGTATGTCCACTTACAAATGTTACCCGAACATAGCACTTTACCGGTAACGGTAAGTGGAGACTGAGCCGGTTTTACCTGTTACCATTTAATCGTTCTATCAATTCAATTTATTATCAATAAATTGTCTGTAGCATTCTTCTTCTTCTTCCTTCTTCTTCCTATTACTATTATCATTATCATCATCATCATCATCATCATCATCATCATCATCATCATCATCATCGTCATCATCGTCATCATCATCATCATCATCATCATCATTATCATTATCATTATCATCATCATCATCATCATCATTGTTATTATCATTATCATTATTTGTCGCTTACAGTTGACTAGTCATTTGTACTTTTTACCCATTTTTATCCATTTCCTTCATATTACACAAGTATCATAATTAATTTCTTTTTCCATCCCAACCCTAACCCATTTACCTTTCATTTACAGTATTTGCGTAAATTTCATAAAATTTTTTAACAATTTACATAATTCCTTGTTATTTCATTAAAATTTGGATTTTCAATTTAGTTCGAATGAAATTTTCTTTTTGAGTTATTATACTTTAGTATTATTTTCAATTTTGTCCTTTATTCATTACCAATTATTTAACAGGCGATGCTTTTTCTCCTTTTTTTTTTGTCATCAAATATTTGCCAATGCTAATAATCTATCCATGAGATGAGGAAAAGAATCATTTAAAAAGATTACTGGTTGATATTATTTGTGATATGTTTAATTCGATTCAGTTTATTCAGTTCAATTGAGTTCATTTGCTAGTATTTCAATTGAGAAAGCAAAGGAATGCGATGAAATCATCGCTTTGAATGATTCATAAATTTATCTTAAACTAGAAAAAATATGAAAATTTTAACAAAACAACCTGTTTTTACTTTATCGTAAGCCATTTCGTCCACTCTCATATCATCAATGCAGCTCTAATATCTGCTATTGATTCATTTAAAAAAGAAAATTTCTAAAAAAAATTTAAAGGAAAGTTTATCGTATTAAACTAATAATAACTGTTTATTACATTTACCCATTAACAAATAGTTATTGATGACAAATACAGCATTTTTTTCTAATTAGATATGTTGTCTTCTTTGTCAAATTACAGTTTTTTAAAAAAATTTAAAACATTATGGTTTCCTTGAAAATTAAAATGATTGTACATTTTCATCCTCACTTGCATTTGCTCAATTTATTCGACCTTTAAAATTGAGTTTGAAGTTAAAATTTCACCTTGAAAATTTCCTATGGAAAAAAATTCGTAAATTTAAAGGTGAATTCTGTTTTGAAATGAAATAAAATTGAAGGAGCGAAAAAATGGATAGATTGTGAAATCGTTATTGGTAAAATTCTCATCAAAATCATAATTTTGGAATTTTTTTTAAAGAATTCAATTTTAACAATTCAAAAATATACCATACTGTCTTATTCAATCATTGGAAAAAAAATGAAACAATAATTTTTCAAACATTAATCCCATTTCGATAACTTTGCACTTCCATTTGTTTAATTCATTAAATGGATTAGATCTTTTAAAGAATGTGAGACTATTGCATATACCACCTATAATTTTTAAATTACTCCTATAAATTTTTAAATTGGCACCTATAAAAATGATTTAAATTTTTTATCACATCCTCAATGGTTTTCTCATCGAACTTTCCTTTGTTCTTCAAATATAATTTTATAATTGCTGTGAAAATATTACTTGCAAAAGTTCCGCTTCATAGTTAAATAATTAATTCTCTTTTCTTTTGTTTATTCAAAAAATTTTTTGCTCCTCTCAATATGCGCCAGTTTTTTCCAATGATTCAATTTTAATATCGTCAAATCAAACTTATTATTTGTTCCATTTTATAACTGTAAAAAGGTATTGTTGTAAATATTTTAAGTTATTATAACTTGGTTACTTACTTTCTCATTAATTAACTACCAATCGAAAATGGTTTATCGACAACGCAAAACATGGCAAAAATTCCAATGGACAAAAAAGGTTTGTCTTTCTTTTTCATAAAATTTAGCAAAAAATTTCATTACATTTTTCTTCTTTTCTTCCTTCGCTTCTCCTTTTTTTTTTTTTGCCATAACTTTATTACAGTATACATCGTTTCTCTCAAACTTTATTACAGTATATTTCTCGATAGAATATTATTTTGGTATATATTTTGAACTTTATTACGGCGCATATATTTTCTTTTTTATTGGAACTTTATTACAGTATATTTTAATGCACTCTTTCTTTCTATTTCCAAATGAATGAAAATTGAAAATCCTTACTTTCATCTAAAAATAGCAGAAAATATGTTTGAAGTAGAAATTTTTTGTGCTCTCAAAAATTGAACATATCAATTTTAATCAGAGAAATGCCACAAGCATGCAAAAATAGTTACAATTTAAAAAAAATGATCCAGGGATTAATGAAATTTATCAATCCTACTTCTTTCTTTTCTCTCCCCGTTCCCCCGCTTTATTCCATTATTACAAGGTGTGTTAATCTCTTTTTCATTTCAGTGTATTTGCTTACAATTTAATAAAATATTTAATCAAATTTTGATAGAAAAAAAAGATTTAGAATCTTTTGCTGAATTTAAAAAAATTATAGAGTGCTTTCAAAGAAATGAAAATTCAGTTCTGTACGTTAACTATTAGTTTAATATTAACAAAATGACACTTTAATTTATAATTTAATATTTTTTATCAGCAAATTTATGGTTTTGAGTTTGTTTTTTTCTTTTTTTTCATTTTAAATAGCCAAAACTATTTTATCCCATTTCGAAATTTTATTTTGCATAAAAAATTCCAACCCATTTGTTTATATATTTCTATTCAAAAGCTATAATTATGGAAATGTAATTTACATCATCTGAGAATTAAGCATTAAGAATACATTTCGATATCGAAGAAGACTCGATTTGAGTCCTAATTAATGAAGATTAAATGGTATATTCCAATGTGATCAGTTCATTTGAGCTATACTTGGCTGATATTTAGCGGTGTTTTCTTAATTTATTTGAAATTTTCAGAAATATTTCATAAATACTTTTGAACTTTTACACCGTAACAGTGAGATAATTAATCAAATGTGTTAGTAGAAAATAGAGGATGCGGTGGTTTTTAGTAATTTTTTTTGTACAACTGTTTTATAACTTCTTCACAGGTATACTGCTAATGTCTCTTTTATTTGCTTTGCTATTTGTTTACTTCATTACTTAATCATTTATAACTCATTGTTTACTCACTTTTCCTTTTCTTACGAATTTATTTAACAAAATGTGGATCAAATATTAACTTTACATTAAGCATACAATATGAAATGAATGAAGATGGATGTAAACATTATATACATATTTAAATTTATATCTCTTTGATAATTATTTATTAAATATTATTTATAAAATGATAATATGGAAGTTTTTTAAGCTTTTCGAAAATGTTTTTTTTTTTTCCTAAATTTATTTATTTACAAGCTATTTTCTGTTCCATTCTAAATTAGGTAATTTGATATATTCGCTGTTTGTTCTTTAATTTTTCCTTTGATTTATTTATTTCTTATACATCCAAACTACTAGCAAACAAACCATTTTAAAATCATTCATTTTTTTCTCATTCTTTCAATTCAAACAAACAACCAAAGGAAGATATAAATTTGTCTCAACAATTTTTTTAACGATTCATTCGCCTAAAATTATCCTAATTTTAGCAGATCCCAAATGTACAATAAAACGGATCAAATGATGTTTCTCTTCCTTTCATTTTTAAAATTCGAAAGTATTAAATGGATGTAAAAAATTGTGCCAGAAGAGAAACAATAAAAAAAATGGTTGAGATAAAATGCATAAATTATAAAAAACAACAGAAAAAAGAATTATGCTTTTAAAACAAATTCATATCTTTCTTGTAACTTTTTCTTTTGACGAATAAATGAAATTTTTCAGAGACTGCGAACCGAAAATCGCTTACTAAGACAACGAATTGATTATTTGGAACAAGAAAGTTCAGCATTAGCTGATCGATTGATAAAAGGTCAAGTGAATTTAGCGCAAGAAGCAGAAAATTGCATGAGTATATCACATGAATTATTGAAACTTCGCGATATCAATTCAGACGCTCATCGACGATTGGAAGAAGCATATGATACCATTCGAGACTTAAGTTGCAAAGTTTGTCTTTTTTCATTATTTAAAAATCTCTGTAACACCATTTTTTTTGCGGTTATTTTGGAAAATGCACAAATGCGCCAAATGATACACAATATTTTGAATAATGATAAAAAATTATAATTAAAAGATTTTTAGAATTTTAAAATTTGAAAATGACAAAGATAAGGAAAATTTTTTCCTATTTTCCAATATATATAAGATTTAAACTTGAAGTTTTTTTTTTTGTTTTATTATAAGATGAATAATTTCTTTTTCAAGAATAAACAAACTTTCTTCTCTCTTTCTTTTTTCCTCTCTCTCTCTTTCTCTTTTTTTTTTTTTTTTTCATTTTTCTCCTGAAACATATGACTTATCATCTTTCCCACATCATTTATCATTTTTTATCAGTTAAACCAATCATTCATTTCTTTCTTGGTAGCATTAGAAAGAATATTTGAATGGATTATTGGTTTTCTCAATGTCTTGCATATATACATTTGAAACAGTTAATCAATCTAATTATATCCCATATTTCTTCTAATGATGCCATTTTCCAATTCTTTTTGAATCTCTCTTTCTTCAAAAATATCAATCATTTATAATAGCTTCCAAAACTGTATGATTCTTAAGCTAACATACAGTTTAATAAGAAATGACAAAATGATGATAATAAAAATACTAATAATAATGATGATAACAATAATAGTAATAATAAATATAGTACTATTAACAATATTAATAATATTAATAACAGCATTATTTCCTTAAATATTTGATATTACATAGAAATACATCAACCCTATGCTACATATTCAAATAAATACTGCAAATTATAATGATGATAATTACATATCAATAGTAGTAATTACAACAATTGAGAAGTGGGGATTGATTGTGATATGAATTTTTAGTATTATAATTTTAGGTATAAAATATAAAGCTTGATAGAAAGAGATTCAAAAATTTTAAATTTGAAAGATCACTTAGAAAATGAACGAGTATTCATATGTTGCATCATTTTTATTTCTTTTTTTTTTGTTTTTGTCTTTTTGTTAGAAATGCACCAACTTAACTATCAGAAATATATTACAAAATCATATGAGAAATGTAAAATTTATAAAATTTTAAAAAACATTTGAAAAATTATTGCAAGCTAAAATGATAAATACATTCGATTTAATCATCTAAGTAATATTTTCATTTTTATAGAAAAATGAAGAATTAACAGAATGTGCTACACAAGTGGATGATACATCAATGATTGAACATATTCATGCATTACAACAAGAGATTATTGATACACGTGCTCATGAAGCAGATAATGAAATTACTATTAAAGATTTGAAACTTCGAATTCAGGTGAGATACAAGTAAGATTTCCTAGCATCAGGATAGTATCTTCCTCTTTCATTACACAAAAAGAGAATAATTAGTTTGAAAATAATTTCAAACATTTTTAAATATTTTTCGAATAGGAAATATATTTTAGTTATAATTCATATCATATCTGCAATAATTATATGATATTTTTTAGGAGCTAGAATTAGCAAATAAAAGGTTACGTGAACGTCCACCAGATGATGGTATTGCCGGTTTACAGGAAGAATTAATCTCAGTAAAGATGCGTGAAGCTGAAGCTTCCTTATCACTTAAAGAAATGAGACAACGACTTGCCGAATTAGAACAGCATTGGACGGTTGATTTTTTTTTTTTTTTGGAAAGATATTTTATAATTATCAGAAATATGATAGATTATTGATTTATCCTTACATTTTTACTGACATAATGTAATTATTTAGTATAATATCAAATTAACTTCAGAAATGATTTACAGAAATATGTTAGCAGTCGAGTATTGGAAAGTGATACGTCAAAAGCGTGTTTAGAACGGCGTGCAACGCTTTCAAATTTTAACTTACAGGCGAATAATACTGCAGCCAATGATTCACAAGGTATATGTTTTACGGATAATTTTACGTGTTATGCATTATGCATTTCTAATTGTTACGTTTTCACGTAAAAAAAAAGTACAATTAAGACGAAAATATTGCTGAAATAATTTGTTTTAATAAAGTGTTGATAAATTTATGTGTAGTCCGTAGTCTTTTTAAATTTCATTTGATAAAAGACAACGGGAAAATGATTAGAAGCCAAGGCTTAGATCGACTTTGATTATGTCCAATTCAGTCAAAAATTACAATCTTTAGGATTCAAATAATTCGGTTTTCATTTTTTTTCAATAAATACTCTTAAATGATGTATTATTGTTAAAGTTAATTTAACAACAATTACTCGAACTTTAGGTACCATACCAAATGAAAAGGTATCACAGCAACCTTCAACGGTAGTACCACAAAGTGCTCGACAACGTTTAGCCAAGTTAACGGCAACAATAATTGGTACTATTAACGCTGAATCATCAGATACTGCTGGTGCTTCAGATTCTTCTGGTACGATATATTTTTTTTTATTCAAGAAGAATAAAAATGCATGGAAATTTTTGATTGAGCTTTAAAAGAATTATCAAAAGATAGGAAAAAAAAACCACTAATCAATATTGTTATATTAAAGCATTTCATATCATTTGTAATATTTCTGTATGATATCAATGAATTTATAATAATAAATTTTTACAGGATGCATAACAATAAAAGAACTTGAAGATCAGTTAATGGGTGTACGAATTCGTGAAGCGGATACTGTCGCTGAATTGAAAGAAATGCGTCAAAAAGTGATGGAGTTAGAAACACAAGTTAGTACTCAATTATGATTAAAATTCAATTCAAATTTGTAAAAATAAATGCAGGAATCATTAACTAATTGACATTTGTTAATAGCTACAGAAAATAGATAAATTCATTAATTAATGCATCTCATGTAGCTTATATTACACATCTGCTTTTATTTCTCATTTCGATATTAATTCATTCACTAATTGATCTTTGCTTCGAAAATTATCAATCATTTGTTCACAAACAAATTACATTTGAACATAAATCGATCGCTCAAATGTTGAAAATTTAGATCAGATAGGTTTCATCTAAATGTTGGGGAAGTATGTCTTTTTTGCTTCTTATATTTGCTAAGAAAATTTAACTTTTTTAAAATTGTTTCATTTAATTTCCATATTAATATTTTTTATTTTTTATTAACAAATAAATTATGAATTACTTACAAAGAATCAAACTTTCATTTTCACACAAAATAAACTATTATAGAGTTACGATAATTATAATAAATAATTTTATTAATGAATGCAAAAAAGAAAAAGAGATGCGGTAACAAATAAATGTTACGTATTTCAATTTAATTATTATAATAATTATTTTTTTTCTCTTCCAGAATCATGTCTGTACAAATCAACTTAAACGACAAGATGAAGAAATGAAACGATTGCGAGAAGAAAAAAGCGATATTCTACAGGTTTATGATTATTGTAATAATGATTATCAATATTATTATCATTAAAAATTACCTTCATAATCATTGTCAATATTTATAATTACTGCATTCATTGCCTAGTAAATTTAATTCAACCATTTTAAACTGTAATTTGTTTTAGCGTCAAAAAGAGCTTTCGGATCAGATTAAGGAAGAACGACGTAAAGCGGTAGAAGTAGAAAGTGAGCTAAAAGAACGATCGGTGATGGAACGATTGAAGTATAGCGAAGCAATGCAACATATCGCTGATTTGAAACAAGCTATTACTCATCTTGAACTTAAAGTAAAGTATTTATTAATTTAGTTGTTGAAAACCTGAATGAGCAGTGAAAAATTAATTTTTATTGCTTTAGTTGTAAAACTTAGGTAAACGCTGGAGAAGTATATTATAACATTTATTACTCATCGTGAGCTTAAGTTAATCCTCGTTGTTTTGGTCGATAGTATCATAAAAGCTATCAGTTGTAATGGAAGATTCTAATTAGTTTCGTAATAGAAAAAAGAGTGATTGCATAGCTTAAAATATTAAAGATAAGGTTTTTTAATATCTTAATATTTAATTTACGGATGATTACAGAAAGCCGAAAAATGGACTCATACTCAGTTAAGAGGAAGTTCAGTATGTGATATGGACGATGATTCTTCGGTTCGTTGACTTTTTTTGATTTGTTGTAAATTTTGCTTATCATTCCGATAAGTTTGTTTGTTAAAATTATGATATTTTCAATTGTATTGATTGGAAGTTTTCAAGTTTACTTATTCAATATGATAGTTTCAGTAGTGTTCATCAGAAAGTTTCAAATTTACTCATTTAAATTATGATATTTTTAGTAATATTGACGAGAAAATTTCATATTCACTTATTCAAACTGTAGCATTTTCAGTTGTACCCATCAAAAAATTTCCATTTCAATACAGTCCATGAATTACACTTAAATAAATTTACATTTCATAAAATTTAATGTTCAATTTTTATTTTTGTCATAATCATAGCGATTTTAACCTTTTTTTTTTCCTTTAACGAAGCTAATTAACTATTTCAGACGGGTGCAATTGGATCACACATTAGCGGTGATGCGGTTTCTATTAACAGTGATGAATTGACGACGTTAATTGCCGATATGCAAGTCCGAGTTCCGGAGTTTTCAGATGAAACCGTAATGTTAGTGAAAGAAAATGGTATCATTCCAAGCTCTAGCAAAGATCGTCTTAAAGGCGAAGTACGACGAATGTTGGAAGAAGATGGTAATGATACAACAGATAGTGGTTTTCAAACAAGCGATACATCATAGCTTCATCATTTTTAATTTATTAACAAAGAAAAAAGTTTCACACAAACTATTAGATAATTAATTTGTTAATTTATTGATTAGTTAATTCTAAAACTTTTATTGCCGACATATTTTTAGCACTGTAAATTCATAACAAATTTCTTTCTCATTTTTCAAATGAAGTAGAAATTTGTTACATTTCTTCACTTCATCATTTTAGCATTATCCCATATTTCATTTCTTTTTTATTTTTTTGAAAAATTCTTTACGTAATGAAAAATTTCGTATTATTGTTACTTCTCCTTTTCCATCATATCAAATTATTTAATTTTTTTTTAAAATTGAGTCAAAATTCGACACAGTTTCTCAATGCATTACATTATGCACAAAATGTATATTTTTTCAAACGAAAATCTATGCTTTGTTTTTATGTGATCAAAGCTTTTTCTGTGATATATTTATAAATGAAATTATAAAATTATGTATATATTTGTAATCCTTTCTTCTTTCCTCTATTTTATTCAATTCTTCATTTCATTTCATTTCATTTTTTTCATATATCAGTTTTCGATACTTTTTCTCTTTTGCTTATTTGTTTGCTTGTTTATCTATTTACAATTTGTTTATCGTTTAAATTTTAACATTTTTTTTCGTAAAATTTTCCATTTTATTTTCTTCAGTTATTCGTTTCAAATTTCCTTCACTTAGTTTTTGAAAGTTATTCAATTGATGAAAAAGCGAAAAAAACTGGGAGAGAAAATGACATGGCTTTATCAGTATCAGCTGATAGGAGATTTTATTAGACATCTATTATCGATAAAGTATAATCAGAAGAAATTAGAGAAAATATTTTACATTATTGAAAACTTGTTATGATCATTTCTGTTTCTTATTAATATATAAAAATTTCATTTTTTACATTTTCATTTCCATTCTGTTTTTTTTTTCTTTCCTTTTTCACTGCGTCCAGTATCGCTTATTAATTTTTCCATATCAAAATATGAGAAAAATCAATTATCATTTCAAATTGCTTCATTTATTTTATTATTGCCTTTGTAATTTTTGAAGTTTTTCGCCTTACTATTTGCTATTTTCTTTCCAACAATAATGTAATTATTGCATTGTGGTTTATTTGCATAGATAAACTTTTTTACGCCCTTTTTTTAATAAATTTATTTAACTAATTGGGAAAAAAATTTGAAGTATTATGGAGAAAGTTTTATATTAATTCGTTGGCATTATGAATGAAATTATTCAATCATCAAAATAAGTTTGAGAAAAGTAAAGATATATCAATTAATTTTTGATTCATATACTATCAAATTTTCATTTTCAGTTTTCCTCTTTTACTTTCTGCTTCTTTGTTATGGGAATATTTTAATGCATACGCCATTTCCATTTCTTTTATTTTTTGAAATTTATTCCTTCCTTTTTTTTTCGAAATTTTTTCTTTCATTCTCTTGTTCATGATTTTATAATCGATTGCTTCAATTCTAGTATTTGCGTTAAAAAAGTCGTAAAATTGAGTAGAAGCAAGAAGGTTTAAACTGTAAAAAAAAGCGAAAAGAGAGCTTAAAATTGAACTGATCAGTTTATGTGGAATAATTTTACCCCGCGTATCATTAATTGTTTCTTATCCTACCCGATATAAAAGAAAATTCCTAATCCGGTCCCATTATTGTTGCATGAACAATACCAATCTTTCTTATTAAGCAAACAATTATGTTGTCATTATTAGCTCATTTATTGCAACAAAAAGAAGTCATTGTTATTATATAACAAGAATGTGAATTAAATTTTGTTTGTACAATAAATAAATTTTTGCTAAATCACTTACATAGCAAAAAATAAATGTAAATGTTTTTCCTTTTCTTTTTTTTGCTTTATATGTTAAATGTATTATTGTATAAAAGATAAAAATATTGAATAACTCATTAAAGAGTTTGTTCTCTTCTCTTTTATTCGTTGTGATTTTTGTTTGATTTTCATGGGTATCAATAAAAAACTATTTTATTTTGTATGAAAACAAACAAAAGCAAGCCATATAAGAATTAGTTACAAGAAATGTAATCAAATAAGAATCTCGTAATTTATTGCTCGAGAAATTGAAGGAAATTGATCGTAAGAAGAATTAATTAATGACATCAATTTATTAAGGAATTTCATTGTTATGATGCTGTCATCAAGAATCAAATGATATCATCTTCTAAGACATTTTTTTGATTTCTTACTTTCTTGAAGTAAACATTGCATCATTATCAGATCATCGGAATCACATCATTATCACTATTATCATTGAAGCATAATTAGAAGTTTGTTATGAGAAACATTGTAAAAAAGGTAATATATTTTGAAAAAAAAAATAGAGAAAATAAAACAAAACGAGTAAGAATTATAACAAGAAATGTAATCAAATAACATTGCTTCTAAATTTTTAGCCCAATAATTCCGTTTTGTTTTTTTTTTTTGGCTTTAACTCAAAAGTTCATTTTCTTTCTTCTAATTTTTTAAATCTTTTTACAATTGTTCTTTTTCGTATTTAAATTTATTCATTTACAGCGTTGTTATATCAAGCGCAATTATTAACAATTCCTGAAAAGATTCAGGAAGAATGAGGTAAAAAAAAAAGCCAAGGATATCAATTTTTAAATGCCCAAACATTACTTACTAAACATGTAAACAAAAACTATGAAAAAAAAAAGCCAAATTTTTCCCTTTACTTACTTTTTCTTGTTTATCTCTTTAAAAACTAATCATAAAATTTACTTCACATTTGCAAGCAAACATTTTTGGTCAAATAACACATCATTTATATTACTCTTAAATATCATTACTATTTAAATCGTAAATATTTATCGAATGAATGGCAATTTTTAGAAGAATAAAAGAGCAAAACAATAAATTGCTGTTAAGATTTTTTCATTTTATAACTCCTAAATGGGTGACATTTTATAAAAACAGTATAAAATTGTTGTAATTTATGAAAGATATTTTGAGAGAGTAATTGCAATAAATTTCATGAAATTATCACTTTAATTGTACTTACAATTACTATTAAAAATAATTGAATAAAAGAAAAATGAATCATTTTTGCTCCTATTAAAAGGCCTCATTTTTCAACCTTTTTTTTTTTTTTTTCAATAACTCTGATGAAAATTCCTCATCAGATATATTTGGTGTGTGCGTGTGTGTGTGTGTGTGTGTCTGTGTCTGTTCAATATTTCTATTATTCAATTATTTGATGCCATGACGAGAAGATATTCATATCTATCCATCCGTTCAATGTATAAATTTATTTATCCCAGCGAAATCACTACAATGATTTTCATCTTTACTTTATGCAATAATTTTTCTTTTCTTATTTTTTAAATCTATTCTTTCCATCAACTTCTATTTCCTAATTTATCGCTTTCCATTAATTATCTCAATTCGAATTTATCACACTTTGCTGACTTTAATTGTTGAATTTACCGCTTTTTGTTGATACTCGCTTTTTGCCAACTTCTATCCTCTAATTTACGGTATTTCATTAATTTTTACTTCCGAATTTTTTGATTTTTGTAACTTGTATTCAAAGTTTTTTATTTCTATCTGTACCATCTGTACCAACTACAGGGGATGACCTTTTCCATTCTTCCAAAAAACCTGAACTCAAGCTTTCTTGATGGAAATTAGAGTAAAATCTGATACTTTTATCATATTTTCCATTTGAATATTTGAGAATATCCAAATTTCCAGAATTTGTATCATGAAGACTATAGTATGTAAGAGTTAATCTTAAAAACTTATATGCTTATTAATATGCTAATAGCTTACTTAATTTCACCCAATTATTCAAATTTCAAAAATTCAATATGTATTTTGATAAGATTTGAAATTCTTTAATGTGTTCCAAAGGATAATAGTTTTAAAACTTGAGAAATTTGAATTAGTGAAAAATTTAAATTTATAATTTCTCGATTTTCCATGCCATTCTCATTTCATGACTTAATTGGATTATTTCTTAAATTACAGTGAATGAATTTAATTATAAATCTATTCATCCAGTAGAAATAATTTAAATATAATAGTTAATTACATTCAGTATATGCAAATAATCTATGTATATATCTAAACCACTAAAATTCGTAATGATAGAACATGAATGATCCTTCTTCTTCTTCATCTCCCTTTTCCTCTAATCCTTCTTTGCCCCGATGACTAACAAATAAAATGGTTTTGACCGGAAATAATGAATCGAATATTGAAATTATTATTTTCTTTCTTCATATTCATCGATATCTATATCTTCTCACTTCCTTTTCCTTTTTTTTTTTTCTTCTTTTTTTCCATAATTTTTTTAATTTCACTATTTTTTAAAATTATCCTCAAAATTATTATTCATATAAAACGTTAAAGATTTAAAAATTAATTTAATATATTTTATATTTGTGCATATATCATATGATATTTGTATATAATTGCATATTTGATACTAAAAAAATTAATTAACAATTACCTAAACTCATCTATTCTTAGTCTTCTTTTTTAGCTATTTACATTCGATAGATTGCTTCATGCAATTTTTCAGCTTCAATTATTAGTCTTTTTTTTTCTTAAAAAAAAAGAAAAACAAAATTAAAGTTTGACAATTTTTTTCAGATTAAGAAATTGCTGCCTTATACTGGAATGTTTTCCAATTTTTTATTAAAGTTTATTAAAAACTAATCGATCGGTGACTTTTCACTATCATCACTAATTGTCTTTGTGTGTGAAATAATTTGTTGAAATTGAAGTTAGCTTATTTCCGATAGCAAAACGAAGAAGAAGTAATATGGGGAGGAGGATTTTAGGATATAATTGTCTAGGCACAATCACAATATCGTGTCAGTTTGCAAGATAGCAAAATTCGATTTCCCATTTCAATTGGATGCCATGAAGTTTCATATCCCAAGATAGAACTAATAGATAGACTAGGCTTGGCCTTTCATTCATCATTTTCGCCTTTTATAGTCGTATATTTATTCAAACCCAAGGAAAGTTTTTTTTTTTCCCTTTTTGTTTTTTCTCCACCTCTTCCTCTCTCTGTCTCTCTCTTTCTCTTTCATTTTTTTTCATAAAATTAACCAGTATTTAGGAATGGCACAAATTCAAAAATATCACCTTTCTTTTTCTCATGTAACGATTTATGGAAAATATAAGAAAGTGATATGATAAGAATTTATTGATGCTTAAATCATCCAAACTATATATTTCCCAAAATATTTTAATTGAAATTACGGAAAATATTTTTGGTTGTAAAAAATTTAAAACGAATTAAATCATAATTTTATCAGCCAATTAAACAAATTTACACGGTCCCCACGATCAAAATTTCTTCTTATAGATAGATAGATAGATAGATAGATTCACAAATATATATATATATATATATGTAGAATGTTTACGTCAAAATTCAGAATATATGTAATAATTGGCGTAAATTATTCTAAGAAGGTAAGAACAGTAACTGAATGAAAAATTCAATTTTATTATTGAATCTTTGCCGAATTTGCAACAATTTCATCTTAAAAGTCCAATTTGAAAACGTTGTCAATCGAATTAGTTCGTAGACAGCGACGACTGCCTGTCTGTTCTTCCATTTACGTCAAGCCCATTTCCTTTCATTCTTCTATGCAATCAACATTTTTACTTGGCTTCTTCCATTTTATTATTTCAAAGTCAAATTATTAATCAAAGTTATTATCGTTTCTATTGTTCATTTCTTCAGAGAGAGAGAGAAATGAACAATTTATTGTTTTATTTTAAAATACTTCAATTATTTAATAAAATGTTACATTTATTTGTTTTTCTTCTAACATTTGTAAAATAGGAATTAAATAATGAATTGCTTGAATATGAAGTAAATTGAAATTATTTGTTATAAAATTATTTGCAATTTGAAGCCAAATATGTAATTTTATCATTTGAAAGATAGCGGTAAATTTGAATGTTTGATATCATAATTATAGCTGTCATAATTATCGATGAATGTTTCAGTTATAAAAATAAGAAAAGGTATTTCTTCTTTTCAAAGATGATAATATCATTGTTGTATGCGACATGCAAATGCATATCAATTCTTGAATTTTATGTTTATATTAACTCAATTTTTCTTAGCATATCAATTTTAATTGATTTAAATGCTATTATCATTTCTTATTTCTTATTATATGTTGAAATTTTGCTTATCATCAATTATCATTTTGTGATTGGTTCTAAATTACTGGAAATTTTGGGAATTTTCAAAAATACAAAGACGTATATAGCGTTAAATGGTATTATTTATTTAATTTTTTACATTTGTAATTGTTTATTGTTTATGATATCTTATCAGTGATAATCATTTCTTTTGCAAGAACTAATAACAATGAGAAAAAGTTGTGAAGAACAAAAAAGAAAAAAAAAGAAAAATGAAATATTCAATCTCGTGAGAAAAAAAAAGTTGTTAAAAGGAAAAGGAAAAAGGATGAAGGGAATTGAGAGAGGAGGTAAATCTCATACATATTGAGAGGAGAAAGAGGAATAAGGCCTATAGAGGCCTAGTCTACTGGTAAAAGAGAGAGTCGGACTGATTTCTGGCTTGAATCGATCTCGAATATCTGTTACTAGCTAGCACTAGCTACTCGCAGTAGCTTTTACTATTCACCTCTTTCTATGTAGACAGCAATGTTTCTCTTCTAAGGCAAAAAAAAAAGAAAGAAAAGCGAAAAAAACAAAAAAAAAAAAGAGCCTAGGGCTTTTATTCATATCAATTTTTTCTTGTTTGAAACTTTCGCTTGAATTTTCTTGGCCCATTTATCCATTTTATAGTACATTTACTATTTGGTTTCTTGTGTATTCCATGAAATTATAATATGGACAAAAAGTACAGTAACCTTTTCAATGCAAAAAATTACAAAATGGCAACGACCTAATCTTTTTTTCTTCTTTTTATTTTTTGGCTTCCTTCAATAGTTAATACGTATTTTATGGCCGATATCCCGGAAATGCTATCATACATTTTGTCAATTCTTATTACAATTTCGAAAAAAATAAACCTTCAAAGATTTTGATATAAATTTTAACTTCGATTTCATTTTCACTTCAAATTTCACCTTTCACTTTTTAATTTTTGTTAAATTTAGAAATTTAAAGCACTAATTCTAACATATGTACATATATATATATATATATCGGTTTTATTCCTCTTGTCCAGAATGTGAGAAATAGCATTTACATATATGTGTTTTTTTGCTATACAAAACAATTCAGGAAGCTTTTTTTTTGAAACTTCCGGCATTTACGAAAGTGAGCTTAACTGAATTACGGACAGTCATGTGAATATCTTGCTGATCAAATATCATAGTACAGAGGAAAAAAAGAAGAAGGAAAGAAGTAAAAGCAATAAATGAATTTGGTGAGTAAATGATAAATGGTAGGGAAGAGGTAATGAGGGAAGTGGTAATGGTCGTGGATAGATTTGGTTACTTTGGTCACCAAGGGATACCTAGGAAAAGACAGGTGAGGAGAAGGTAATGATCATAGATTTGGTAATCATTAAGAATTGCTAAGAAAGAGAAAAATGGAAAAGGTAATGATCGCGAATAATAGATTTAGTCGTTTAGTCAAGAAAAAAATTTTTTGACATCCCACATTAGAAATTATTAACTAATTTGCATGAATCAGTTTTGAATAATGTAAAATTGAGTTCAATTTTTGAAATATATTTCTACAAATAGCAACAATAATTGGCTGTGAGAAAATGAATAGATAGTATTAATTCAATCCTCTTGGATAAAATGAAATTTGGTGTAATTTCTGTCCATTATTTTGTATCATTTAATTAAATGCAAGAATTTTATTCGAATCTTTTCAACTCCTACCAATATTTTTCCTTTATTGATCTTTTTGGTAAATTTTTTTCAAATTAACTTTTCAACTTTAAGAAAAAAGTGCCAAAAATTGATATAAGTGTAATTATGAATGTTAAGGCTTATTCAAGGGCATATACCATCATTTTGATGATTAGAATATTGCCTGTCAAAGTCGTTGAAATTACCACTCATTCAAAAAGTGATATGTATGAATTATTTTTGAAATTCAATTCAGATGTAAAGCGACAAATGAAATTTTCCATATGGGATCACCTTGACAAATATTATTAAATGCACTCTTCCGCTTTCTTTCCTTCCTTCCTTCTAACATTCATCAACTCTGTTCATCGATCATTTTGTTTATCTTAATAGTTCAGATGTATACAAAAATGATATTATGTCCACTTGCAAATGAATGGACAATAGCGCGTACTTTTTTTTCCAATTCCTTTTTTATTTCTATTTCCGATCAGATTTAGATTATAAATGGAATGAAAGAAGATTGAATTCATTTTACATTTTTTATACTCAACGCTATATAATTGTTCTAATTTCATAAATTCAAAGAAAAAAAAGTGATTTTAGAAATCAATAAATTAATCGATTTCCAGTGATGATAAAAATTTTCCAAGGTGGCAATATGATAATATTAACATATAGCAATAGGTTATTACCAATGAAATTGACAAGTAATTAATCAGTCATACATGAAAATTTGCATTCATTAATTAAGGCTTGAACTTTTACGATGATGGTGAAAGGTTAATACGAAATTCCTGCCAAAAGAAAACCGTTTGATAATTTATCATTTACTGTTTTCTTTTAAAAAATTTGATTTTTCTGTTTCAGGTATTTGGGATAAAAAGACTTTCAATTTATGAGATATAAAGAACAAATAAAGAGACAAAACAATACGCTCTTTATTTCCTCAAACTTTAAACATTTGGTCAACTGCAACAAGTAAAACGATACTATAAATCTATCAGCTAGTCGATATACAAATAATATATTTCAAAATTACGCACTCTAATTTAAATTGCTATTCGAATCCATTTTTTGAAACATTTCTGATGGAAAATGTGGGATCAGCTGATGCAGGTTATTGTCAATTGATAATAATTGAACACTTTCGTTTTTTTTGAGCTGTATAAAAAATTTAAATTTTTCTTATCTCTCGTCAGATTTTAAATTACAAATTGTTTAAATGAATTAATTTAATGGTAGCATCAGACAGTTTATGATATTAGATTATATTCATTTTTCAAAAATTTTTAGCACTGATTAAATTTGATGATACTAACTCTAAAGTTGATGATAAAAAGTTTTAGAGTACGAATGAATTATTTTGTGTTGATGAATCCTTCAGGTATTAAAAAAAAAAAAAGAAAACGATAGTAGTCAGCAAATTATTTCGTTTCGTTTAATCCATTCATTTACTTATGCAATTTTATTCATTTCAATTATTTCAGAAATTCTAGTAGATTTAAAAAAAAACGTTTAGATTATTTTTTCTCGATTTTATGGACAAATCTTTTCTAATCAAAATTAAGAGGAAGAAAAAACAGAACCTTTACTGTAAATCATTCATTAATTAATAGGAATAGCCTGTTTACATAATCATTTGGTAGAAAAAAATAGTTCCGAAAAAGTTTCACAATTAAAGACGATAATCTTTAACAGTTCTGATTAATTATCGCAATTAAAAACAAACTATTCGAACAACTTATTTTAAAATTCAACAAGTTTTGAAACCTTTTACAATGAAAACAAAAAAAAACCTTCTACGAATTACTGTTATATTGTAGTATGTTTGAATTTCAATCAACTTTTTTGTGGAAATTTACGAATATAAATTTATTTCTTTTAAATTCAGTACATATTTAAGGTTATTACAAAAGAAAAAGCGGAAATCTTTTACAAATTACCTTTATATTGTAGCATGTTTTAATTTTAATTAAATTTTTTTTTTTTTTACAGCATCAATAGGAACCGCGTTGCGTCTGTTGGAGCCACCACGATCGCTGTGGGAATCATCATCTGGAGGTCAATTGTCGTGTTACGGTAGCCTGACCGCATCGACCTCATCAGTTTGCGCTCCAACCATCCGTCGGCATAAATTGTCCAATACACCCGCCTATGAGTATGTTCATATTTTTTTCCCTCTTTTATTTTACCTGATTACTTAACTTTTTTTTTCACTCATTAAAAATATCGTTACCATTTTCTATTTCTCTTTTATTTTAAAATTTCATAAAAATTTATTGGAAAATATTTCAAAATGTTTACAAGTAGAAATTACTTCATTGTTAATGAAATAATAGCAAACCAATCGATTTTTTTTTCTTCCGCATATCCTATAATGGATGACAATTTATTGACCTTATCATTGTTTTTCCATCTGTTTGACCTGCAATATTATGTGATAGATATTTTTCAAATATTTCAACTGATAGAATTCTAATTAAACCATAATGAATAGCAATTTATTGACGCTATCATCGTCTTTCTGCCTATTTGACCAGTGGAATTTTCTGACAGAATATTTTACTGATAAGAATATAATTGATATCTTTTAGATATATCCTCACATTTTTTCGATCAAAACTTTATAATAACTGAAGAGTGATACATAACAAAATTAACACAGTTTAATTTTGTCATAAATTTTTAACTTCAATTTCATGCATATAGTTAGGATCATAAATTGAAATTAATTTGTTATAATTATCAGTAATTATGGCTAGGAAGAATGAAGGGTCATTTAATTAAACACTCAAAAATATCATTAAGGCAACATTTTGTAGTACATATTCTCAACAATGAAGAAAATGAAATTATTTTTGCAGTAATATGAAGAAAAAATACCAATTTAATTTAACTATTAACGATCTTAACCTTTTAAATAATTCATAAAAGGTAGTATATCAAAAAAAGAAAAAAAAAATGAAAAAGAATGAAACAGAAAATGACTAAACACGGAATTTTGTGCTCATTTGGATGACTTATAAAAGCAATTAAATTTTACTTCTTTGTTAACAACAAATTAAAATGAGTTCAGTTTAAAAATTAGACTTTATTTTGAGGAGTGAAAAAAAAGTCACTTCATTTTATCCATTTCTTTTGTAAACATTTTATTCGTTTCTTCATAAAATTTAAATTTAAGGACTTTTTTTTTTCATCCAAATTTTTGTGGGAAAAATATGATGAAAAAATGAAAAGATTTTTCAAATTTAATAGCAGCTCTTTTTTTTTTTTCAATGATAAAATTTAACAGCTATAGGAAGTTACCGAAATCAGACAGTGCTACTTCTATGGAAGCACCAAAATTTCATTACGATATGGATTTTGATTTACGTGCACTGAAAGATGCTTTAAAGTCAGCCGAATTTCTGGAAGAATCCGGTTATCAATCCGTTTTAGAACGCTCACAACATAATCAATACGGTACAGGATGGATTATTCATCAAGATATGAGTGAAGTAAGCAGTGATGCTGATGATAATTGGGGTAAGTAAATTCATCCTTAATTATAATTTGATATCATTGATAGCATTAATCGAAATAACAAATATAATTAAGGAAAAATTATGTCAATCTTATCCAATGTTAAACTTATGATTGATTCTTTTTACAAATTATTTTATTGTATTGCTTAGCACAATTATTTATTGTCATTTTCATGGTCATTGGTCATTTGTGAATGTATCAAATTGTTAAAATTATTTAAGCAAACTTTATAAAATTTCCCATTTTTCACAATATCTATGTTTGCCTTTCTGTTACCTTTTTTTTTTTTTTGACATAGAAAATATGAAAAAAAAATGTCATTTATTTTATATAAAGTAATTTCAACTTGTTGTATGTCATTTATAATTTGGCTTCTAAATCTGTTTTTGTCGATAAATTTGAAATTTTGTTTTAACGATGATTGTGATAATGATTACGATGGTGATGATAATAACTGTACTATAGTAACAGTAATCGATTTAATAAAAAGAGATCGAGGAAATTATATTGTAATTATCATACATTGTTATTATCCTGTCATCTTCATTCTAATCCTTCACATCACCGTATACCGGTCAAGTAATCGTCATTTCCTGTTCAATCACTTTGACTCATCCAATTAATCCATTCGCCCATAATTCTTCCAATCTTTTATTAAGGAAATAATTTTTAAAGGAATGATAAGAGCATTTGATATTCAAAGCAATGATAGCATACTATTTAAATGTTTTGTTAAAAATTTTTTTTTTTTTTATTTTCTTATCCAACCTTCGTTTAATCAATTTTGCATAACAATTTTCTGATTTTTCAAAAGTATGATCATATTTGAATAATTTTTTTTTAAAGCAAAACAACGAGTTAATGATTTGCAAATATTTACAAGCTAAACAAATATGCAAAAATTAAACTTGGCGAGTTGGAAAATCGATTACGAATTCTTTTTTTAAGCAATATTGTGAAGATAGCTGTCAGAATTTATCTGTGATAGTTTTCTTCATTTAATGCAATTCCTAAACTTGCACTTAAATTATTTTAAAAGCCTATCTTCCTTTTTCCGTTCATTTCAATGATTTCCAACTCTAAATTATTTTCTTTCAGTAGTTAATCTATTCCATGTGTATTGAAATTTACCTCTTAGGACATGTTGAATCTTCAATTAGATCTACGAATTTTTAAATTTAGATTTAAATCTTGATCATCACGAATGAAGTTAGTGGAATTGGTAGATATAACGAAAAAAATTTTAATTTGTAAAAATGTAGATTTGCTGAAGTGATGTTTATGCCTATCATTGCAATAATCCTAATTAATTATTTTTAAAATAAGTATCGATTATGGATTGATTTTTAAACTGTTTCGAGAGAGTGAAAATTTACTTGTAATGTTTTTCCCATCACAACATAATTGCTATCAATTTTCAAACAGCAAATAAATTTTCCAACTGCAACTTAGAAAAAAACCTGGAAGAATTGAATTTTTTAGTTTTTTAATATCTCTTTAATATTCTGCAAAAGAAAAAAAAGATTATAGAAAGTAAAAAAGATTAATAAAATATCAAAATATTTTCTCGAAAAAAAAATTATCCCTACGAAATTTTTTTTTTTTGTTGCAGAAAAAGTTTTCAATAATTTTGAAGGTCATCTCACAAAAAAATTAGCATAGGAAGTGATTTACTTCATTTTAATACCATAAATTTATAGTACGAAAGATTGTGTACTTCTCTTTTGCCCCTATAATTTTGCTAATCTTTTTTTTTTTTTTTTGAAGTGGAAAAAATTTTTTACTTATGTGATATAATAATGAGGTATAGATACCTTTTTTTTTTTTTTTGCATATCTGTTTCATTTGTTCAGATGCTCATATGACAACATTCCCAATTATAGCAAGAGCCAGTTATGCCGGATACTATATGTATAAGCTCCATATCGTTGTTATTGACATTACCACCATCATCATCATTATTATTACTTGTCGTAAAGGCTACTGCTATTACTACTATTGCTAAAATTACCACCAATATTGCAATTACAACAACTACTGCATCCATTAATTATTATTTATTATGAAGACTACTATTATCATTGCAATAACTATTATATCTTGTTGTGATGACTATTGCTGATAATATTACTATTACAACAAGTACCGCATCTACTACTACCATTGCAACTAATTTTAGTAATACTTTTATTTCTACTATTAACAGCCATGATCGACAGTCTTACCAGAAATGAAAATATTGGTAATAATAGCGATTATAATTACAACGATAATTGTTTATCATGCGAATGATATTGATATTAGTAACAGTAGTAAACGAATATGCTTTTATCATTATCACATCCTTCTACAATGCCATTATCATCATCATCACTATTATTATCATTACTACGACAGTTATCATTATCTTTAAACTGTTACCATTTTTATTGGAAATCAAATTCATATTTCATTCCTTATCATATCATTCATTCCATCTATTTCTTAAATTTTGGAAGTTTTATTCCATAATAATACTCATCATCCTTTGCTGTATTTGCCAGAACATAAGATAAGAATTTAAAAAAGTATTATCAATTATTTCATTTGACTAAACATCGCACATACATATATTATAAAATATGTTATCAATGATGTAATTTATTTGAAGGCGAATATCAAATCAGTCAGATTGGATAATATTTTCAGATATTAATAGTAACAAATTTAAAAATTAAGACCAAATTTTTTGTTAAAATATCAAAGATTTTCATCACTTAAATGATCATTTGTGCATTTGCAGATGGTTGTATGGATGTTGGTAATAAACGGATTAAAATTAAAGAAATGTCAGATATTTTGGCATCAAGATTTGCTTTTATTACTGGTAAGTTTGTTTATTTTTTATTTTTATAATTGGAAAATGCTTAATTAATAAAGTGATTCTTTTGCTCGGATCTTTTTTTGTCATTTATGCTTCATGCATAACATTTATCTTATTATTATTTTTAAGAAAAAAATAAAATTAATGTTTCTAAATTTTGAAAATATTTCTCTTTTAAAGAAAATTTATTACATTTGTTTAATTTATGTTTATAGTCTTTTTTTTTTCATTAATTGTCGAATTATTCAAATGATATTTCTTATATATTGATTAAATTTTAATTTAACATATTTTATTTTGACCTAATAAATTTAAAAATTACCTCATATGTTACAATTAAATGATAGTTATGAAATAATATTGTGGAATTATGATTATTAGATGACAGGATAGTGTTTAATGCAATTCCAAACTATAATATGCACAAATATGCATTTATATGAAGGAGAAATAGTGATGTATTGAAATTAGCATTTATTAGAATTAATCAAAATTTGATATGCTTTGATTGGTACAATTTAATTTTACTAAATTATTTCATTTAATCCATTTTACTTAT
Source organism: Dipetalonema caudispina (assembly GCA_013365325.1). Lineage (NCBI taxonomy): Eukaryota > Metazoa > Nematoda > Chromadorea > Rhabditida > Onchocercidae > Dipetalonema > Dipetalonema caudispina. The sequence continues at coordinate 6,554 of JABVXV010000051.1, read as the reverse complement.
TAAACTATCAACAATTTTTAAGAATTGAAAGAAGTATGTCAATAATATCACTCAGGTATTATCACTTTCATATTATAATAAGGTATTTAAGACTAAATTTCTTAAAAATTTCAATTGGAATGCATATAATATTGAATTTTCGTGAAATTTTCAAGTTGTTGCTTACCGTCTTTATTTCATTCATTGGACTAAATAAACTGCCAGTTATTTTCAAGAATTGAAAATGTTCATGAACAATAACATCCAACTATTGATACTTTCATATTATGTGAAGATGTAAGGTTGAATTTTTTTGAAACTCTCAATTTTGCTCTCTTTGTTTGTTGAACAGTAAACAATTCATTTAGCAGCATAAATTGCTTATTCCAAAAAAAAAAAAAAAAAAAAGAATCCTTTCATTAAAATACTAAAATTTTTTAATAGTATCGTTAAAGAAGAATAAAAAAGAAGACTGACAGAAGCAAGTAGAAATGGAAAGTTTTTTCATTAAACTGAAAATTTTTATACTTTTTCAACTTAACATTCAAATTATTCTATTCCATTCATCTGCGGCTTATTTCTTTGAAAAAGAATTTATTGCATCGTATTAGTTCTATTTATTCTAAATACTTTAGTCATTCAACTAATTTTACCAAGATATCCATTAACTGTCAATTTTTCTTTTTGAAATATTTTCGGCATTTGCTTGTTTTTTAGAAAAAATTTTAAATTTTTATAAGTACTAAGGACTTATCGAACTTAGAGGCGTAATATTTTAAATTAATGATTTAAAAGCTCAACTTTAATATGAATACATCCTATTATTATTAGTATTCATATAATTATTATTATTATTCATTGACAGTAAGTAGTTCAATTGAATATGCACACTGCTGATAATACGATAGAGCGGAAAAAAGTTTAATTTAAAAAGAATTTCGATAATTAAATAGCAGATACTGTGCAAACAAATGCATTCCATTCATTTCTTTATCTTTTCTTTTCTCAATTCCATAATTTTTTTTTTTATTCTGTACTTTTATTTTTTTTCCAAATTACAAAAAAATGTATCAGTTCAATAAATGGGCTAACATTTTAGTTTTATTTGATTCTTTTATTTTCATCTCTATCAAAACTTCGAATTCCTCTTTTCCTTTTATTTGCCTTCCTCCCTTTCTTCGCAATCGAAAACAAACGGATCAGAAAAATAAAAAAAATGGAAATGTTCACAACGTATATCGTAATAATTATATTTTGATACAGTATGTCGCAAAATTTACTCCTGCTTCACTTACTGTAACGATTTTTTACTACTTAATACAGTATGCTGTTGATTTATATTATGAAATTGGCTTGCAATTTCCGCTTACTATAATGATTTCTCACGATTCAGTACAGTATGTTATGAGATGGCTTATTGCAATGAAAAATTTTTACTAAATCATTATGCGTACTATTGTGCAAAAATTATCATATTTTGTACCCTTCAAATTAATTGATTTTTGAAAAATGTTCACCCTTGACCTCATTTTTTCAATCTTTAGTGATAATAATTTAATATGTGGAAGCTATACTATTTGTTGTCAACTTTTCTTTTCTTTTTATTTCACCTTAGATATTAGAAATGGAATGTAATAAGGAGTGAAAAAGATAAAATTTCAATAATTTTGAATCTCTTCTTCCTCCTCATCAAAGATACCATTTGTGGGTTGCTTATTACTTTTCAAAATTATTAACCATCCGTTCCTCATTTTTATTGTTAATTTTAAAATACTTAAAAAAGTGAATTCCGATGATGCGTATACTTTTGCAAAGAAAAAAAAAGCAATTGCTAAATATTATTTTTTTCTTTAAACAGTCAACTCATTTCATTTGACATTAATTAATTTCATTCATTTCCAATTCCTTCTTTTTCGAACTAACCAAGAAAATGTATGAAATTTTCGAATAAAATTACTATAATACAATAATTTTATCCTACAATAACAAAAAAATGCAAAATATTTGCAAAAATAAATATTAAATCAGTCAATATTGCTATACATATTTCCTTATAGATACATGCAAACACTTTTTTTGAAAAAAAAAAAAAAAAAATTGTCTTTAAGCTTAAATTATTCCATCCTATCATATTAAAATAACCAATGATCAAATAGGAAAAAAGCAGTGGAAAAAAAATAGGTTATAATTTATACAATTAGATAGCATTCACAATAATTATCCGTTTCATTTTCGAAAAGAGAAGGAAGAATTAAACGAATAAAAATGATTGATTGTTCACATTGGAATATATAAATAAGGTTATACTTTATGAATTCTATCATTTATTCCTCTTATTTTTTCAATTTTCTTTTTCCACTATGTGTATATATTTGTTAATTTCCACATTTATTCGCTGCGAAAAATTTTTTCGTATAAATTTATACAATAAATATTTTCAACAAAACATATGACATGCTCACATTGAATCAAACGTACTTAAACATTGTCCTTTTTTAGTAAAAAAATTAAAATCGTTATTTTGATTTTAAAGTTATAAAGGATATTTGTAATATTATTGCAATTTTACATGATTTTTATTTTTGTAATTTAAAAGCAAAAGTTTTTTTGCAGACAACGATACTTTGCTAAATTTATTTTGAATATTAAAATTTAGCGAGTTAAATTTTTAACTGAATTATGATAATATTATCAATACATAACAAAATGTGATGAATCAAGAAATTAATAATAAATTAGCATCAAATATGGGATAAAACAAAAATGAATTTATAGAGATGAATGAAATAAATGAAGATATTGCTATCCTTAATTGCATGATTTATTAATTATCACTCAACATTCATTTAATTTCTTTCTATTTATTTTTTCGTAATTCGAATTATCTTTATCATTTATTTTGCCTCTTCTTTTCTATTATTTCAAATTTGTCTAATTTGTTTCTTTGTAGTTGTTTCATTCGTTATTTGTTTTCTTTCTTTCATCCGATTTTTTTTTTAATTCCAGTAAACTTTTATTTTTTTTGCTCCTTTTTTTTTCAATCTCTCGCGAAAACTTTTTCAAATATTTGCCTTATTTGAAGCTACAAGAAATAATTTGTATTTTTCAGAAATGATTTCGTAGTTCCGAAGAATTATAAAATAAACTGTTTGTGACTTTTTTGATTTAAGCCAAGAAAATATCGCTAAGCTATTTGAAGTAAAAATCATATATAATAAGCGTGGATCTTAATTTAAAAATAGCCTCATTTACTTCATTTTAAAAGTAGTCTAATTTTTTTCCCATAATTTACAAGGTAATTAAATTCGTAATTTGTTATAGGTGTTGCATATCCAATACTTTTTTACTGTTACTCATATAATTCTTAATTGTTATGCCACACTTATCAATTTTTGTTGAAGTTAATTAATTAATACTGATTGTGTGTTATGTGATGTTGATTGGATTATTACTTCTCTTCATTGGTACATGGGTAGTTTGGCTTATTATCAGAAAAGTTATCCGACGAATTTCTTATTTTTTTAATGGTAATTGAAAATTTTTTATATATTTTAATCAAATAAATTGAAAATTTCTTCATTTATTATTGAAAATAAATAAAAAAAGCTCGTTAGCATAAGATAGTAAGAAATTTCGTTTTGTTCAATGTAATAAATGATTAATTTTAATTTTCTTCCAAAAAAATAATTGAAAAAATTACTTTTTTTAAATAGATTTTTTCTACACAAATTTCCGAATAGTGTAGAATACTATTATTTTATGCTATTATTTCCAATTGCTCTTCTTTTTTCGTTTTTTTTTGCATTTAACATAAATTTTTGGGGGAAAATTTTTTGTTTTAAAGAAATTTGTGTTTAATATAAATTCACATAATATACTCTAACATCAAATTTATTTCGATAATATGCAAACTTTTCCTTTTATTTGTAAAAAATTGATTTCGAAATTTAATTATTACTTATTTCTTTAATTTTTCTTTGATAATTATCTTGAAAAATAGTTATTAGTGGAAAAAAAAATCAGTAGTGATTTTTGAAAAAAGTACAATTAAAATGGTTCATTTTTCTATTTTTTTTTGTTTTTTTTCAGGTGCTCGTACGAAAGAAGGTAATCCGGTACTTATATTTCCGGATAGCAGATCTCAACTAGTCGAAGAGGAACTTCATCTTCTCGTTTCCTATCTTCTCCAAATACCACCGTAAATTTAATTTTCTTTACAATTTAATCGGAACATATCAGAAAAGAAAAAAACGAACTCGAAAAAAAACTGAATTCAACAAATTGCTGACTTCCTTCTTCTTTTTCTCCTACCACTTTTCTTTCAACTTCTTCGACCACTTACCCAATCTCATTTGAATCGAATATGCATTAAAATTTACAAAATTTTAATTGCAATAGAAGTTAAAGGGCAGTAAGTAATGCTATTTGAAATGGTTAAATGATAATTTCAGACTTGAAGAAGAACAAAAAAGTTATGTAATCATAATTGATAGACGCATGGATAAATGGTCTTCCATACGTTTATTACTTTCTTACCTAACGGTAAGTGTAAATTTACTTTTTTGACGTGCAAATAATTATAGGAAAAAGTTTTTTAATTAACTGAAATTGATACGAAAAGATAGACATTTCATGGATAAAATAAAAAAGGAGGAGAAAGATGATACTATCAATAATTTGATATAATTTGAAGTATAAATTGTAATTCGATACTTTTTATTAATTTTATTTTAGCCTTTGTTAAATCTATATTTTTTATTTCAAATCGATGTATAATGAATAACAACTAAAAGTTCATTTCATAAATTTTTCTTTTCTTTCATTTCAACCCTTTAAACTTTCGAAAATGTAATAGATAATTAATGATGCCAAACGATGTCAGAAGGAAATTGTAATTTTTAAATATTTTTAAATAATTTTATGCAAAAATTTTTATTTGGAAAAAGAAAAGAAATCAAATGGCAAATTACTTGCATTTTTTCCAATACGATTTTAAATTTTGTGTTCCAATCAATAAAGAGTTTTTAAGTTTCAACATTAATCTGACATAATTTTATGCAAAAATCAATCAAAAAAAAATTTACTGTTTAGAGTATAATGAAGTTATTGGCTAGGAAAACTTGAAGTGTACCAAAAAATTCTAAATTATTTTCACTTTCTTTCCCTATTTTTCAAATATTCCTTAAGCAATTAAAAGCTTTACATTTGCTTACCGATCATATTTAATTGGGTAGTTGTTAACGGTGTGAAAACGAATTCCGATAATGCCATTTTCTATTTCTTTCCTTCTTCCTTTTTCTTCTTTCATTTTTAAATTTAATTATAATTTATAATTTTTTAAAGTTGAAAAGGAGCCATTGGGTTACTTTATCTGCTGCTTCCATTAATATTATTAATTTATCCCCAGCCAACCAGGTTAATTGAATTTTTCAAGTTTGTTTACCTTTTTCTGTAATTTGATTATTTTTGCATCTCCTCCATTTCATCTGTCCTTATCCCTCCGAATATTTCAATTTTTACGGTCATTAAATTTCTGCTGATAAAGTTCGTTATTAAATTAATTTGCTGCAAATTTCCAATAAGTTTTTAAACAACAACTTACCTATTGCTGAATCATTGAAATGAACGACCAGTGACAGATCAAATGACCAAATGAATCAATCAATTGATCGATGTAATGTTTATTAACTGAAATATTAAGAATTTTGGAAAAATTTTCGATTCATTATAGGTAATTTTAGTATCAATTGAATTTCAATAAATTGAATTTCGCAGTACAGCTTGGGTGTATGGATATAAAATACAAGTGATAAATCAATTTAAATAAAGATGAAAAACGCCAGAAATACCATAATAAATGAGCAAAAAAGGAACATTAAAAAAGAAGTTAATTAATAAAATATTTTTTAAATAGCTTGCTTATTTTTATAAATTGTAGAAATTTTTAACTAAAAAGTCAAAAATTTATGCAGAAATTTTTGCAGATTTATGGTAATTTATCGTTCCGTGCTAGTCTTCCTGGTAAACAAAAAAGGATAATTCATAAATAAACAAATTTACAAAAGTTCATTAGCAAGGCAAATAAATGAACGATGCTACTATACATATATTAGCAACTGACAAATTAATTTGCTGGAAAATTTAATAATTTTTTTAAGAAAAGATTTTTTTTTGATTAAAAAAATCAACATTTTGTTTCAAATATGAAATTAGTACAAATAAGCCAATACTTTATGTATTATTAGTATGATCGGTCTTTTTCCAGCTTAAACAAGAACGAACTAACATTTTAACAAAAAAAAAATTCAATTTAAGAAAGTGATAGTTGGAAGGAAGAAAACATGTTGATGCAGCAGTTGATAAAAGTTCAAATTATTCCAGTTTGAAGGAAAAGGAAAAAAAACTTGAATTCACCATAATTTGTAATTCGTACTCTTCCGAATCGTTTAGTATCATTATCATTATTATTATTATTATTATTATTATTATTATTATTATTATTATTATTATTATTATTATTATTATTATTATTATTATTATTATTATTATTATTATTATTATTATTATTATTATTA
>JABVXV010000519.1:0-31370 GCA_013365325.1 Dipetalonema caudispina | reverse complement strand
ATCAAGAATTTGTAAATTTACTATTTTACCTTTGTCAATGTCAGTATATTGGTTTGGTTATCATTTCTGTTCAGTGTCACAGTTGTTGTTAGCGGTGATGCACCCGGTTGTGGTGGTGGTTGCCTAAGATCTGGTATCATCGCACTAGCTGGTCGTTTTCGACTACTTAGCACTGGTTGTGGTGATGGTGCAGATGGTGTGTAAGGTACAATTTCAGTACTAGTTGGTACCGTTACTACTGGTGCTGGTGCACCACGTGGCATGTATTGCTGGGTACTGGACATATCGACATCTAATGTCTGACGAAGAGCTTCGGGCAAGACACAATGATGATCACGAATCACAGCGATAAGCTCATTTTTCTGGAATATTTACAGAAAATTAAGAAACTGAATCGATACAATATTATCTACGGCAAAAATTTTTTCCAAACATCTGACAGGACGACTGATATCCATAACTCACGGAGATTTCTAAAGAAATCACGGTATTAAATGATTAATTCATATTAAAACATACCAATAGCTGTAGTTCGGCAATTTTTGCATCTTTTATTTTATTTTCTTCCTTCAGTTGGTTCACTTGCTAAAAACGAATGTTAGGAAGTTAAGAAACAAAAAAAATTCAAATCCTGAAAGACTATTAGCTTTTCCAAATGACATTATTTAATATCATTCAGTAGCGATTTAGACTTCACGGATTCGATGAAATGGAGAACAGAGAAAACGGGAAGGAAAGGAAAGTAAATGGAATTATGAATCAAAGTCTCTTGCAAAATTAAATGAAACATTTTGATAGGAATCTCATCCAATTCCGAAAGATTAAACCTTGACCGTAGTTAGTACTTTCAGTATTAATTGACCCACAATTAGTAACTAGAAAATCTATTAAAACTTCCAAGCTTTTTCTCCATCTTATAGTTTATAAATCTTACATTTTGTAGCGAACCCATAAGATCGAGGCGTCTTTGTCGACATCTTGCAGCTGCTTCCTTATTTCGCAGACGTCTTTTATCACGTTTATCCCGCTCTTCCTCACTCAAAGTTACATGATCCTGTAATGTGAAATTTTGAGATTGAAAAAGAGAGGAAAAAAGGAGGAAAATAAGAGAAAAGTCAGTTTCATTCTAAAAAAGCAATTTTAAAACTGGTCAGTTTTGTTGAAACAATAAAATCAGATGATAAAGAACTGTTACTAACATATTCTTCATATTCCTTTGGTCGTCGACCACCGCGTTTACCAGTTGCCGATGCTGGTCTTGTCATCGTATTTCCAACAAAACCAGTTCGCGTTTGATACGCTTGTGGCATGTTAAGCTGATAATGGGCGCCTATAAAACTTGAACTTTCTTCTTGATATCGGAATTGTTAACCAGAAGAATATACGTTAAATGTTTGGATAATCGCAATGCCACAAGTAGATCTATCTGTACGCTACTAGATAGAGATTTTAGTTAAACAGATAACTATCTTAAACCAGTACTCTTATAATTCGAAATCTACAACTAAGAAGCACTCTTACGATTCGAAATCTATAAACAATCTTAAGAAGCACTATTATAACTCGAAATCTACAACAATTTCCAAATTATCACTTACATAACAACATATCCTCATCTATCCCATCTAACATCACTTTCATGATAATGCTGGATGAAAATAAGCAAATGATGTCAGAAAACGATAGACAACGAAGTTCATGGTGAAACCAAAAAAAAAAAGCTAAATTCATTGATCAATTAATACAATAACTAATAGCTAGAACTACTACTTCAGGTACTCCTACTACCTTCAAAATAGAACATCAATCAACAGCATGTATGATCGAAATCTCTTCTAAAATCTCCTATAGTCCAAAGACCTTATGCAACAACTACTACTAATGGTAGTAACTCTAACTTACAGTCCTTTTTTTTTCAAATTTCGGATAGGTAGATTGGAAAAAATTAGAATTTTGAAATGTATAAAGAAACACAGTGTAAGAAAAACGTACAGTAAAATCCTCTTCTCACTGTATAGATTTATGGAATTTTCATTTTTATTTTGTTTATCCGAAATTCCATTAAAAAAAGAAATTCCGAAGATATTTAACGGTTTTCTTTTTTTTTTGTTTTCGGTGTACTGAATTGTCAGAAATGATAGAGATATACCGGAAAATGAATCTTTAAGCAAAAAAACCATTTTCTACCATTCTCTAACCGTATGAAATATTCAACTCGGATACAATCATTGGGAACTCTTAGATCTGTTGTATTCATTTGAGTAATGACTCTGATTTAATATTAGTAATGTAATCATAGCCTAATCAAATCTAAACTGATTTCATCGTTTCATAGTGATATATTCCAGTAGCAAATATCTCTTAGTTTGAAAGAGCAATAAGTTCTCCTTATCAATAAAAATTTCGAATATATTTCCATTGTAACAAATTTACCAATGTATGCTTAAATGAGATCTGAAAGAGTAAATCTTCATTTACGTTCCCAATGATTGTATCCGAGTTGAATATTTCATATAATTTCATTATCTGTAAATATCACCGACCTTAATATCGATTCAAATTATCTCTAAAAAAAAAAATTAATGATAATTTTCTTGTATAGTAATACATATAACTTATATAAAAAGTATCTGATAGTTATCAATGATTTTTTCGTTATTCTCAAAGATAACGAAATAAGGGACAGACAAGGAAGGAAAAGGAAGAAGAAATGAATGAAGAAAAAGGCTAACAAATAAAGTGGTGAAAAGAACGGGCAATAGGTGCATCGAAAAAAAAAAAAAACTTCAAAAATAAACACATAGGACAGGGCTTGTGTAAATAAGTGACACACACACATACACACATCTACACACACACATACACACACATATATATATATACATACACAACTCATATATATGTATATATATACATATATATATATATATATATATATATATATATATATATATATATATATATGTATATGTATATGTATATATTTACATTCATGCAAATTAACATAGCAATGAAATCTACCTCAAGCAAACAAAATAAAAAAAGAAAAGGGCAATAAGGAAGAAAGTAAAGAATGTTGATTTTTGATGGCTGACAAAATTTATTTTAAATTAAATTATCGAAAATTTCGGACTCAAAAGGTTGCTGTGTTAGATTTGATAATAAATAATTTTAATAACATAACATAATTTCAATCCTACCTAAAAATGAGTAAGAAAATTCATCGTATAAACTGTTTATAATAAGTGCTAGAAGAGGAGAATTATCATCCTTTCCTACAAGACAAAAATGAATGAAAGAAATTAATCATTATTTCTATAGAGTTTTGACAATCTAAATTTGAATAATACATATCCCAAAATTAGTCTGAAATTTTGAAATTCCTAATCAATTATACCATAATATTCTTTTGTTTCATTCCCTCTCTTTTACTGGCTTCCTGTTGTACCATTTGTTTTGTCATCTGTTGTCCACTTTTAAATCAGTTAACAAAAATACTTCACTGTTTTGTCGATGTCAAATTTAATCCAATGCCGAAAATTTCAACAAATAATAGCCTAATACATGTAAAGCGTAAGTGTACCTAAATTTAGTAAACATAAAAGACATAAAAAAATATACACCTATACAAGATGATGAATTTAGGAGACTGCTACAATATAAAAATTGATCAACGAAATTGGAATGTTGATTCATTGGTAAGTAATTCTAAACAATCATTATTGCTATCATCACTGTATGGCAGAATGATTGATCGGATGAAAATAAATGATAGTGTATATCATCAATGAGAAAACCGTTCTTGGGGAAGTAACACTGAAATGAATGAGGAAATAACCTGAAGCATAAGAAAGTAAGTAAACAAAGAAATAAGCAAGCGAATAAATAAGCTATTAAATAGACCAAAAATTAAATAAGCGTATTAAAAGTAAATAAGTAAAGAAATATGTGCAAGAGAAATTTAACAAGAAATATGCCTATGTATAAACGACAAAGATAACAACTCGATATCATGAATTGATTCAGTGAGAATTAAAAAATAATTTGGAATAAGATAAAATATTAGTCGCCAAAACGGAAAAAGCAATTAGATGTGATTTTTAAATTCAAAGAAAAAAAAAATGAAATGTATATTTTCTAGGAATAAAATTATCAAAAATATAACACAGTTCTCACAACAATTGTTTGTGCAAATCTAACTCTTAAATTCTACTTCTAGTTCAAGAAAAAAAGCAATGAAATTCCAAAATTATTGCAGTGGTAACCTTTGATGACGATGGAACGTATATATGGTAAAATTTTTCCATACCTTAATTTCTCCCTTCCTTCTCTTTTTCATCTAATTTCTTTTTGTTACTTGCTTTAATTCAGCTTTTTCATCTGTATCTCACTGATACCTAAGTTTTTGGTTCAAAATCTAAGTAAAATTACCCTCGGATGCAAGGGAAGTAGAACTTTATAAGGTGTTGAGGAATAACTAAAGTTAAAAAGCAGAAATACTAAAGGCCACTTGAAGATGCTTAAAGCATCAAATGATTAGACAAGAAAAGAAAGATTAAGAACATTAAATTCTTACCGGTTGGCGTAATCGGATGTAGACGATTGGCAAATCCGTACAACGATTCAGCTGTAGGTGTTATATCAGTTCCTTGGGATGCTATCTGCAAAATTTATCATAATTATCATGAACGAAAAAGACAAATTGGAAAAATTTAATTCCTTCCCAAACCATAAATCGAAGGCATTTGTCACAAATGATGGCTCGGGTTGTTACCGTATTCCCTTCTTTTTCCCCCTAAACATGGACAATTTGGAAATGAAATTTCACAAAAAAGTTGAATTTCTACTAACTAATTTCTTTCCAAGGCAAACAAAAAAAAAAAAAAAGGAAAAACAAAATCTCCTTAGATTTGATAAACTTCTGAAATGATTACAAAGGGAAAAAAAATCCCATACTAAAAGCTTTTTAATGATGTTTATATCATTAGGAGAAAGCATGACACTGATAAAAATAATTCGATCATATTTAAACTTTATTATCAATATATATGACTATCATTATTATTTTAACCCTATCTAAATTTTATTGCCAATATTATCATCCAATAATTATCATAATCACTTACCACTGAAAAATCAATTTCATTCCATTTTATTTTATTTTTTGCTTTTTGGATACTTTGAAAGGAACAAATAATTTTGTTCCTATAATTTAACTTTATTCCATCAAACAAACAATTAACTAGAATTGTCAAGAAGTGACACTTCAATAAATGAACAAGTAAGTGACTCAAATTAAAAAGCTATACGGTATCGTCTTATTTATTTACTTATTTCTTGGATCTTTTACTGTGAAGAGTTATATTACATGATAAATATTATCAATCATTACTCTTTTTATGACGAAATTAAATTATACCCTTCTCAGTACAGATGACGTTTTCAAGTCAGAAATTGCAACTTGCTATTACCAATCTTCTAAACCTTAATTTTAAAATAGAAACAAAAAAAAAAAAAGGAAAAGAAATGATAACTTTAAGCATATAATGAAATTTGATCTATGCTAGAGTAAATAAAATAAAGTCAAGGAATCAAAAATAAAAAAAATGATAAAATAATTGTAGGCTTAAAAAAAAAATAAAAAAATAAAACGATGAAAGAAAAAGAGAAATTGACACACTTCGGTAAACAATGGTTGACAACACATCTGCAATACATTGAATTCATTCAGTGTCGGTGATAAGCCATAATATGGTTGGAAGAAATTGGATGGATAAACGAAACTTGAACTTGAACAAGATGAATGTAGCATTGATGATGATGATGATGATGATCCAGCAGGTGAATGACCAGATAGATAGCCTGCTTGTGCAGTAAGATAAGATGATGAATGAGTTGTTGTACTATATAAAGCAGGATTAGATGAAGGTTCATCAGTATTTGGATGAGGTTGTTGTTGTGGAACATGAGCTGATGTTGATATTGATACTGATGCTGAGACTGATGATGACGATGATGATGACGATGATGATGATGATGATGATGCTGATGATGACGATGATGATGATATATTTGGTGCGACAATAACACGTGTTTGACGAGAACGGTCAAATGCAACGGTAGCATCAGTAGTATTAGTGATCGAAGTACTATCGGAAATTCCTACAGGAGGTAAGTTATCATCAAGAGTTGCAGGATAATTTGTACGATCAGAACATGTTGATGCAGTAATAATGCTATATGCATTATTGCTATTTTGATGTTGTTGTTGTTGCTGCTGATGATGATGATGATGATGATGACTACTGTTGTTGTTGTTGTTGTTGCTATAGTTTACCACTGATTGACTCATTTTGGAGTAATTTTGAAGGAATTTTTTCTTCTATTCCATTAAATGGATTATAAATAGGAATTAAATGAGTTTAAATGATTATCGGAGTAAAAATTGTATATTTATAATAATAGCATTCTTTAAGGAAGAAATAAATCTCCAGTAGAAATTGGAATCAAATTAAAATAATGCATTGAAAAAATTGCAAACGTCGTACATTTCAGCAGAACAAGTTAAAATATGAAATTGTTTCTAGTCCAAAAGGATGATAATAATAATAATAATAATAATAATAATAATAGCAATTGCAATAGCAATAGCAATGGCAATAACAACAACAACAACAACAACAACGATGACAACGATGATAGTAATTGATAGTAGAAATATAACAAAAACCGTATTCGTTCCACCACCGATGTATCAACAACAACAGTTACAAAAGTCTTCAAGAAGATGTAGCTGTTAGCTTGCCGTAATGGCAATCGGTAGAAAGAATCAAAAATGGCAACATTTTTGGCCTATTGTATTTTTTTTAAGATGAATCAAATAGCAACACAACAAAAACCTTCACCATAACCAATGCCAAACACCTCACTACCAATCGTCCAATGAATAACCGAAGCTTGTAATCACCGGAGGGAGCTTCGCTCTTTTTTTTTTTTTTCTCTTTTTTGCATTTTTGCAGCATCCATAAACGTTCCATGACTATCCGTTATCTTCGGAAATTTTTACCATTTCAAGCCAAGATCGGTAATTTTTTTTCCTCTCATCCGTTAGTTAGCAATTAATACTATCTTTATGCTTGAATGTTTAAAATCAAGAATTACTGCTGCCAGTAATAAAATTCAAATCATTATATATTCAGAAGAATTATGCGTAGATAATCCATAAGCTTTCGATAACTTTGGAAATCTTAGGATACTTACTTGTAGATGATTTTTATATGATAATGAGATCGAGAAACTTACAGGAATTACTTACTGCTCACTAAAGTAATGATAATCTAATATGTAATTAGCCCTTCCAATGGATAGTGCAATATTCCTGAATCCAATGATCCAAGATTATACCATACAATACATACATTCTATGAACTTCATAATACAGTTGGTTGGGAAAGTCCATAGTACATGTTTAGACAGATAAATGTTATGATCTTTTCATTTAAAAAATGAAAAAAATAAAAAAAAATTAAAAAAAAATGAGAGAGAAAGAGAAATTGATGCTATCGCAATTATCCGGCGGCATAACAATCATTTTTACCCATACGAAAATTTTATCAATTATGATGGCAGTAATCATAGCGCTATCCGTCGAAACCGCAAAATCCCAATAAAACGAAATCTATTCATCAGTTTTTTTCCCCCTCTTTTTTTTTTTTTCGTTTGCAGTATTATTTTTTGATCCAATGATCAATTCCTTTGATATGATGTATTTGGGAAGCTTCACTAGTAATATATCATTAGCAATGATTTTTATTGTGTTTTGTTCTCTCGACTTCGTGCTTCAAGAAGTTAGCAAGCAGGACTCTATCAGTGGCTAACAAGATATTGAAGTCCAATACATGAATATATCAAGATGTCAGGTATAATTAACCCTCTTTTTTTTTCTTTCTTTAATCTATGGATTTCAATTTTAAACCATATCATTTCTAGTTTCAACATCTTACAATGTGTTCTTATTATTTCCATTTTCTCCTTCATTGTTTAGTTATTTGCTCACACTCTGTTCCAAATTTATTATCTATTCATACAACCGTTTCCCGTAATATGTGGACAAATAAATATAATTACCTCACATGATGACATTTTCCCTGGAGAAATTCTTCAATAATTTAGCATTTTACGTAAAAAAGATAAGATTTGATGCTAAAATCGGACCTTGTCATTCATTCCTCCCACTCTATAACAACCTAAAATGGCATATATAAAATTTCTATCAAAAAGCTCGTATGTAAACCTCCCATCATAGGCCTTTAAAGCGTGGCCCAATTTCATGGTCTATTTTTGAGCGCAATAATCTATAAATTGGTGACTTTTTGCAAATAAGCTTACTACGGTAATAGGCTAAGATAATATCTTTCTTTTTTTTTTCTTCACTTCCTTTTTTCATCTAATTAGATTGTTGCACCTCCACTGATATAAGAGGCATAATTAGTAAAGCTAATGATCCTTAATTCTCATCTCGTCTCCTTTACTGTCTGTACCAGGTTAAGAAGCATTTCTATTGTGCTATTTAGTACTGCTCCTTTTTTTTTACGACATCTTGTTCAATAACTACATATTATTCACATTTCCAGAGGGACATATATTAGTATGGATGAATATCGATTATTACTACAAAATAGAAATATATATAAATGGGAATGAAAAAAAAAGAGCTTTTTCGTTTGGTTTTATGAAAAGAGAAATACAGAGGGAGAAAAAAAAAATACATTACACAAAAATGAGATGAGAAATTTGACGAATAAATTTAGCGCTAATAAAAAACTGTAGCTTTCTGAATAAAAGAGAAGAATTATTTTTGAATTTGAAAGATAACAAACATTATGAACTCTCCAAAATTCCTCTATCAGTTGTAATTTCTATCTTTTAACTTGAAAGTGTAATTTACGATGAAAAATACAAAAAAAAAAGTATATATATATATATATATATATATTCAGTACAATCATAATGCAGATTATATTTGAATACTGGTAGCTCATAATAAGAATAATACTTATAAATCAAACTAAGACTAAATACTAAGTGAATCTATAATTAAATCCACAATTATCAGAAGCAGTAAAGCTGTAATTATCAGCACAATAACTTCAGTATCATTACGGATACCAATCAAAAGCAGAAATGCATCAATTAAAGCGTTGAACACAACAGATGTAGAGTAATTTTATCTTAGAGCACCGATACCAAAATTTGTGAATGGTAGCAAAGAGATTAGTTGAACAGTACATCATATACGATATTTTAACTACTGATATCAGCAACAACGTAATCTACTTTGATGTTAAAACTTTCTAGCTTGAGGTATTAGTTACAAATGAATTACAAATGTTCCGTGCAGCTTTCCTGATTATCTCAAATCTGTCAGGTTTCTTGAATTTTACCATTAATGGAAAAGGATGCGATGAGAAGATTTAGTAAAAACAACAGTAATTAGTAATCATTTTGATAAACGTTATGTATTTCTGCATTATTCCGATAAATTCCAATTTCGTGGAATAAGGAAAACATAGAGTGTCGAAATAAAAACTCAGTAATAAACACAAGTATTATAATATCAGACGTAGAGATTAAATTCGATATAATGATAAATATCCGATTTAAATATTGTCATCGAATTGTGGAAGTAATGATAATAAAAGGATCAGGATTTCAGATATGAAAAATTTAATCAAATAAAACAACAACGCAAACTACCTCATACATAGACGGTAATCCTGGTGGCGATATTGGACGTACGACCATAACTTAGTGCCACCGTAATAAAACCGGTGAAACTTTCTTCCTCAGCTGGATTTTATAAGAAAGCACTCCAAAGACCTGTTGAAAGTTAAATAGCAAAAACATTTAAGTCAAACGAAGGAGGGAAAAAAGCAAGGAACGAACAAAACGTTTACGTCATAGGTGAAAACGACATTTCGCGAAAAAAAAAGAAAAAAAAAGGATATTCAATCTTATTTCGAGATAAAAAAAAAAGTTTAAGAAAACATATCTAACATTAGAAAAGTTGTTGCAACGATTCTTTCTACATTCTTAGGAAATATAATGCTTAAGGACGAATTATCGACCGAATGTTAGATACAGAACTAAAAAATATTTTGATAAATATTTTCTGCCGGTGAAAGTTGCAACAGCTTCTTGTAAATTCTACTTAACATAAATAAATGTTAGCGAAAAAGCATTTATTCAGTGATTTTCTTTTTTTTTTTCTTAATTCTAACACATATCTATCTATTCTCCACGTTACAATAAACTTGCAATCAGTGGGACAGTTTTTTTTTTCTTTTTTTAATATTATAAATTTATTAAATTTACTTATAAATATATAGCCTTTTAAAATATCCATTTTTTCTTTTCAAATGCTTTCCTAAATGCAAATTTCTTTCCTACTCCTCCTTATCATTCCATACTTTATCACTAATGTAAACCAAAATGACAAGATGTTTAACTTATCCTGCAGCTATAATCTCATTTCTACCCTTCCTCTTCCCTTCCTATCAACATTCACTTCATGCGGGAATTTCGAAATTCCTTTTTTTACATTATAAATAAATGTAAAAGTTCATGTAACAACTATATCTTACTACTTTTATACGCAAAAAAAAAAGAGTTGCAACTAAAATTTAACAAATAAATGCTGACCAAAAACTCAGACATCTAATTAAACTATTAATTTCAACCTCTCCATTTAAGATATGAAAAACTTAATCAAATAAAACAACAACATAAACTACCTAATACATAACTATCTTTTACTATTTTTACACGCAAAAAAAAAAAAAAAAAAAAAACAGCTACAACTATAATTTAACAAATAAATGCTGACCAAAAATTCAAATATCCAATTAAACTATTAATTTCAACTTCTCCATTTAAGATGTGAAAAATTAAAATTTTAATGCCTCAATACTAACCAAATAAACTAGTACTCTTTCATCCTTCAATTGATTTCTAATTAAACTTCTCCTGTATTACATTTCAATGAATTGGCTAATCGTTTGTATCGATGAAGAGATAAGAGATAACAAAAGATATCCAAAATTAGTTCCCAAGGATTTCTTTCTAGATCCTTCCACCGCCTATCCCATCATCAGTTTACCATGGCCGTCGGAATGATCATCATCGTTACATTGCTACGATTATCGCTATCAATACCCAATATCAAAAAGCCTTTTCTTCTTCTCCCCCCCACCAAATGAAAAATTTCTCTTCCCTCGTCCTGCTGCTTTTTCAGCAAATCTATCACATTAAAACCGTATTCCTTCCTTTTCCTCTCTTCTTCTCCATCCCAAAAACGAACAAACATATCTTTTTAAGCACCGAAAAGCTTTGCCTTCCAAAAAAGAAAAAAAAAAAAAAAAATTCCCTCGAAGAATCAAAAAGAGTAGAGGGAGAAATAGAGGAAAGGGAAAAAGCATCAAATATTTACATTATCAAAAAGCCACACAATGTAAAACGTTTCCTTCATATACATACATCCCACCCACACAAATAATCCACCCACGCTTACAGTTATTCACATATAAGGTGTGAATTTAACATTTTAATAATGTATAACCTAACTCATATCATCATTCAATCCCGTATTTAATCAAATTTTTTTTTTTTTTTTTTGACTGTTGCCAATTCTTTCCTTCTACTTCGTTCATAATTTTCTCACTAAAAACAAAAAGGTAAATGAAAAAAAAAAAAGAAGGAAAAGTTGAAAAAGGTTAATAAATATATTTGTCATTAAAGTGCAAAGAAAAATAAGGTGTCAGGTACTCATAAAATACATTCTTCATTTCTCCTTTGTTACTCTCAAATCATCCTTAATATTATGAAAATGTATATTGGAAATTAAATGTTAGAAAGATGTCATGCCACATGGTCTCGGAAATATTTCATCTCATTTTGCTCTCTTATTCTGTCTAGATTAATATTTTAAAAGAAAAAAGAAAGAAATGAATAGCTATTGTTATCCAGTAATTACAACAGCTGTTCCTTAACTATTTAATAATTAGGACAAAATGTTATGTTAAAGTGAACGAATAGATCTTGGTCATACAAATAAGTTTGATGATTGAAAATTTATCCATAAATAGTCTTACCTTATCGATTTAGCTAATTTAAGGAAAAGAAAAAAAAAAAAGAAAAGAAAAAAAGGAGCTCAATTCTGTAATAGAAGATTGTTCGTTAGATTCTTTATCATAAAATGAGAGAAAAGTGGAATGTTACTTTCGAATATATTAATAGAAAGAAGCAGTATGATTGAGATGTACCGGAAAATCAGAATTTAATGCATCATTTCATTTTGGAAAAAATTTGAGTCTATAAATTGAATTATTAATCAAGGAATAAAAGATATATTGAAAAGAAAAGAATAATAAGTTAGAGCATTATCGTATTTCTTTTATATAAAATTTGTTAAATTTACATACCAAAGAAAATCATTTCTAACATCGTAATGACAATAATCACAACTTTCTCTTTATCCTCAAATGATATAATAAACTTATGCATCACTTAATATTCCTTTTCCTGAATATACAAAAAAACAAAATGATCATTTTATCCTAGCCTAAAATCAATATTAATTACCTATACATACCATATATACAAATAACTTATCTCTTCCTTTTCTTTTTAATTTTAGTAATTTAATGTAAAATGTTTTATTGATGTGAAGAAAATACGTAAAAAAAAATTGAAAAAAAAAAAGAAGAAAAACGAATTTTCAGCATATTATTAAACATTGTTTACTTTCCCTTACAAAACGATCTTCAAATTCTTTTTTTTTTTTTTTCATAATTTAATTTTTAATAGTATAAAAAAAAAAAAAAAACCTATCCTAAACATAATATTTCTCATTTTTTAATAGTTTAAAATGACAAATAATACACAAATATGTTGACAAACATACAAACATACATACATACACACACACACATACACATACACATACACACATACACAGACATACACATAACATGTATAGATGTACTAATAGCACAACTTTTCACATACCATGCATACTTCGAGACTGTACATCACATGAAGTGATTAAAACGGAAATCATAGTCTCATTCTACTCTTCCAATCTTTCCTTTCCTTTCCTTTCCTTTTTTTTTTGGGATTGAACATAGCAATATGTTTGTTTGTGAACATTTACTGAGAATCAGCAACACAATGAATTAAAATATCAACCAGACGAAAAAAAATAAAAAAAAAATAAAAAAAAATAAAATAAAAAAAAAAAGGAAAGAATAAGGGAAAAACTGTAAAACTTTACGTTATCCTTTTCTTTTTAGAACATTAATAGTGCATGAAATTTGAACAAAACTTATTTGAATATAAAGTTATTTCAATACAAATGTATTGTCATAATGGATGAAGATATCAATTATTGGATTAGCTGTTTAACTTTCCATTTCCATTATTTTACATAACAGTTAACTTTTAGAAGATTGGAATTATTTCATATATAGCTTGAATTCTTGCCGAATTATTTTCAACAGATCTTTTTTTTGCAGTTATAAATTCAGTAAATTAGCTGCTAGAAATTAAACTGGAAACATTCGCTAATATCAAACCTTCATAATACTCGAATTTGCTTGAAATCCGGAAAAACATTGTACATATTATTTATTACAGAATCCCAAGATCCATATCTCAAGAAAAAAAAAAACAAGCCTGCTAAAATCTCAACAAATAAAAATATACAAATTGATAAAAAGGGAGAATTCAAAGTTGGGAATAAACAAAGCGATACAACGATACGTACATATCTTAGATCTATGCATACTGCCAAAATCTGATAGCTTAGATCAAAAATAAATTAAAACGAATAATTTTTGAACGTTACGTGATGATAATAATATACAGTAATGAATGAGCTTATTTATTAATTAAGCCATATATCCCATTTGTAAATCTACTGCCTACAGTAAGTAATAGAGCTCGTCGAAAAAGCATTA
Organism: Dipetalonema caudispina; assembly: GCA_013365325.1. Lineage (NCBI taxonomy): Eukaryota > Metazoa > Nematoda > Chromadorea > Rhabditida > Onchocercidae > Dipetalonema > Dipetalonema caudispina. The sequence goes on along the minus strand of JABVXV010000519.1, from coordinate 17,355 downwards.
CAAGAAATAGAGTAAATAAAACTAAATTTATCGCAGCAAATACAATTCGGAGAGAACTACAAGTTACAAATAATATTTGTACTTACTTCTCTTAATAACAACTCGATAATTGAATTTATATTTACACATAAGCTTAATGTCTAAAATTAAATTAATATAATTTGCTTACTTGTTATAATTACTACATAAAAATAATGCTTGAAAACGCTTGCTATTATTTGTATATAAATATTGTTTAATAGTTGGAAAAAAAAAACCCCTACTATAATTCATCGTTTCAATGATGTTGAGCACTTCATATTGTGCATCAATTAATCAATGTCCGTCTAATTAATTACCCACTTTTAATGTTTGATGTACAATCATAGCTTAGAAATTATTTCTAGAAAAAAGAAAAAAACATTGTATATGCTTGCAATGTGAGACAAAAAGAGAAAAATAAATTTCAAACATAAAAGGATCATTCAATGTAATCGGTATTTAGTTAATTAGAGCTCATTTGAACAGTATTATTCAATCATTTGCTAAGCAAATTACCGGAAAAATAAAATTTTTCACCAAATCGTTGAAAATTTCTTGACATAGAATAGTTCTAAACAGAATGGGTTTATTTATAGGAGGGGAAAAAAAAAAAAAAAAAAAAAGGATTAGAAAAGAAGGGGAAGAAGAAGAAGGTGGAGGAAGAAGAGGAGGAGGAAGAGGAGAAAGGAAGAGGATGAAAAGAAGTATCGTTTCCTGGCGCCCGACAATCATTTTAACGGTTCAACTTAACAAATAACTCCAAAGAAGAAGCCGAGAAAAGTGCAGGAATCATGAAAATGTACCCCCCCCCCCCCTCCCCTCCCCTCTCCCTTTTTTGCCTCATTTTACAAAGTACTGTATACTTTGTGAAAGATATATTATACTTATGTAAACATAAATTCAACGATTTGTTGACAAAACGAAACCCTTTCCATTCATTTTCTTTTTTTCCTCTCTCTCTCTCTCTCTCTTTCCCTCTCTCTGCTTTTCCAGAACGTTACTTCATATTCCTTTAGCTTACATTAATCCAATTCATCATCCTTCTTCACACCTTTTGGGAACGATACTGTTTGTAATGCAAAATTTGTAAATATCTCAAATAGCTATCGCATTTTTCAGAGGAAGAAAAGGGAAGAGGTTAAATAATATCAATTGGATGATGAGAAGAAGTTAGATAACATCAAGTTTATTGAAATATATCAAAATTTTGAAATTTTTCTCTTTTTCAACAATAAATTATGATAATAAAGCATATATAATAAATTTAGTATAAAAAAATTTCAAACAATTAAAGTGAAGAATTTAGTGGAAGCTTTGAATATGTAGTTATATAACGTAAAAAAAAAAGAAACCATTGAAGTACATGAATAAGAGAGAGAGTAAGAGAGAAAAGAGGTAGCAAGGTGGGATTTTGCTGGGATGAAAAGTTGAAGGAAAAAAGATGGAGGAAAGATCGTATCATCATCGTCATTTTCTTTTTTAAATCTTCAAAAGATGTGAAATATGACAGAAAAAATAAAGGGAGAAAGAAAAAACGAACCCATCATTTTTTCTTATATTATGAAATTTAATCGTTTCTTGGAAAAAAAAAAAAAAGGCATAAGGAGAAGAAAAAAAAAGAGAGAGAGAGAGGGCAAGAGAAAGAAAAGAGAATTGATCATTTTTCTCAATCGGAAAATAATTTTAAAAAGCTGTAATGTGTTGCTGGATGGAGGTAAGAAGTACAATTAAAGCGTTACTTTTCATTTCAACAACTTTCCCTTTCCTCTTATCTCTTCTGTCATTTTAAACATCAAATAGCTATATTTATCATGTACTTTATCGAAATAGCGAAAAGTGGGGAAAGCAAAAGAAACAAGAGGTATCCAATTTGAAATGTAATACTATTACCTGATAGCGTATATAGTACTAAAAGTGCTGATAGATTATCTCTTTAATATATGCTAAAATCAAATATTGATTAATTCATTTAAAATAAAATATCGACTGATTCAATCTTTCCAAAATGGAATTATACAATGAAATGAATAAGTAGATTGGAAGAAAAACAAAGTCAGGAAAAAATAAAGGAAAAGAAATGAAATTAATGTAAAGGGAAAAATGAGAACAACGAAAAATCTATCCATTCCAGGATTTAAATTCAGGTATGCACTTTTATTTATATTATTGTCAATTGAATTTATCAAATTTGTTGGTAGTACAACTATGGTATAACGCAAGAATTTCTTCAATATCTATGAACATGAACCGTCATCATATGAAAATGATATTAACGGAATCCCGGAATTTCATCATTCATCACTATCAGTAACATCATGCGCTTCCTACATTTCTCTATCCTCAACCCCTTCATCCATCCATTTCTCCCTCAATTTTCCGCCATACAATATATAAAAGTAGCACATGGATAACTGTAAATATATCAACAACTGTTTGTAAACAAAAATGAACTTTTAACATTAACAGTATCCACTATTTATAGAGCAAAAAAATATGGATGATGTATTAGGTTAAAAAAAAAAAAAAAAACACACACATACATACATACACACATATTACAACAAGAGTAGAAAGTTTTATGGAATTAATAGAATAAATTAAAATATTCCAATATGATTGAAAGCATATAAATGATAGAGGTTTGATATATAGCCTATTTGGATTATGATATTTAATAGTATTAGCATAAGAGCATTGGAAAAATGAATGTTAGATGTTAAAGGTTTTATGTTTTTTTTTTTCCTCCCCCTCCAACTTCCGACATGGTTTTAAACAAACTCTTCCCTTCTTTTTTTTTTTTTATCTTTTCATTTCTCTTTCTTTCTCCCCTTCCTATCACCTTTTCATATCTGTAAAGCAAAACAAGTCTATAATCAGTACTTTAATAAAGAAAATCCTCTCATCATGGAATATCCGAATTCATCAGAATAATTAATGACAGCATTTTTCATCCATCTCTTAGGATCCTATATTCAGGTTTACTATCCAATCAACACGACTGAGCAAAATTTCAATCTGAAAGCTATATAAAAGTATGTTTTTAGTAATGACGATAATCTTTCTCTATTGCTTTTTCATCTTTTAAAAATCATTTCTTTTTCTTAAAGTCTTGGAAGAAGGAAAGTCTCTACCAATTAGATTTTCAAGCTCTGCTCCATAACATCTACTGGATTATACAAAAACGATGCATTTGAATGTAATAAAAAACTAATGTATCTTACAGTAATGTTTATCATCCATTAATTTAGATGATATAACTAAAATATCTGAAGCTAAAAGAGGCATGAAATGATGAATTTGATAGAGACTAATACTATATTTATTTCCTGAAGTTCCACAATGCTTACATCATATACAAATATTGGGAAAGAAATCTTACAGCGATCTTAGCATAAGATCGAGCCATGAAAAAAAAACGAACAGAACTTCAAGCCTCTCTTAAAACAGAAAAATTAAGAATCTAAAGTATTACAAATCGGTGATCTTCACGAGAAATTGTATATTCCCAATTTCAATGTTTAATGAAAACCCTATTTCCTCTTTCATGAGTTTATCCTTTATTAATTTTCAGTGTGTGGAAATTCCAATCAAACAAGATCCCGAAACCTGAATCATATTTTTGTCATAAAAAACCAAAAAATTTTAGGCTAGACAAGTAGTCTGACATTATTTTAAAAGTATCGCAATTCTCTAGTACTAACTTTGGCCATATGATATCTAACTTTCAGAAAAGTTTACTTAACTTCTTAGTCTCTCCAACATTAACACAAAAATAAGGATAAGAGAAAAGGACTTAACTTCATCAATGATATTGGGCTATGGAATATCAAGAAATAGCAAGAGATTTTGTATCCCGGGGAAGTATTAACATGATGAAAACATTAATGGAGATTAAGTTGAAATTTTCACACGAATAAAATATCATACATTTCGTTATCAGACGATGCAGAATGCGATTCAATGTATTTTCAGTCAAGCTTTATTCCACATTTCTTTTCGCAAAACTTAATGTGTGGTAAGTCATCACTTTCATTTTTCCTTTTTAGACTTCAATTTTAAAATCACATCCAACTTGAGTACTTTAGTTCTTGAAGTAAGCAACACTTCTCTCCACTTCCTTCCACAACGGCATTGATTGATTAGAGCTAAGTAGATGACCAAAAACTTATTTGGTTAGAAGTTATTTTTTAAAAGTACCTAAGCAAATAAAATGTATTTCCATCATGAAATTTACAGTAGAGAAAGTCAATTTCAAAGATATTCGAATAATTTCCATATGTTTGCCGCATTTTCGTACCGATTTTTTATCCGATTTTACACAATAAGAATTCACGAAAATTTCCTAAATATCCAACCTTAAGTAAGAGTACAGGTACGGACTCAGATATACAGTTGAGTTTTGCAATAATTTAATGAATATAGATAATTCTAAAATAGTAAACAATAGCAGTGGAGAAGGCATAAGTACCAATCCAAAGCTCTACGGTTCGTCTTTAATTTTTGTAATCACTGACAAATTTGATTTTCGATACTGTTTCATTTTCATACATCCCTCTCCCATCCCTTCCCACAATTAATTTAATTTTCGAACATTCACCTGATTTGGATGTCGGACGAAAAATAATTGTCCACCAGAATATCTTCTTTGTAATCTTAAAACCCTGAAATATACAAAGAAAAAATAAAAAAAAAAAAACAAATTGGTGGCGCGCAGTATAGATTAGTAACAAAACGTATACACATCGATAAGAAATTTGAAAAAGTTTAGCAATTCTTGAATTTTGGATACTAGGAGTTGGAATTTCAGGCTCCTAAATTAATCAATTAAATATCTTTTAAATAGAAACTAAAACATATAGCATTTATAAATGATTATCTTTAGATAAACCAAGTCTAACGCTACAGTAGCACCATAAAAACTTAATACACAAATACTTGCATATATCAAGTACAAAGTTCATACGCAGAATAATAATTTAATATTAAACCTTTCAGCATTTATTTCAATTCAACCAATTTGTTTTTAAATTACTATTGGAAAAAATTTAAACGAAATGGTCGAAATCGCAAAACTTGTGCATATATATATATATTTATATATACATATAAATAATTGTTCAACCATATGGTTGAATGGTGGTGCAAAGGAAGGAAATTATAGATTTTCCGTATATCATTCTAGCCATATCACCCAGAAGTACATTATCTTAGCTCAAACAACGGTTAAATTTATCAAAAATTTATTTCTTAAAACAAAAAAAAAAAAAAAAAAAAAAAAAGAACTCACGAATTCACATTTTAATATTCATTCATCTATTTATTCATTCTTCGCTTTTTCTTTGATCAATTATTTCATGAAAGAAGTAATTTCGACCAAATTATTTGCGAATTAACTAGTGTTTCATATTTGAAGAAATGAAAAAGGATTACAAAAAAAAAAAAAAAAATTGCGAATGAAATCAAAATAAAAAGAAAGAAAAAGAAGAAAAATGCTAAAAATCCTCCTAAAATGTCATACTATCATATCATACTATCCAATCGATCACAACACTTCCTGTCATTCATTCATTCATCTATTCACTTTTACCAAATTTACATTTATGGTATCTTTTTCAAAGATGTAGCAGAATTGTAAATTAGTCGTGGTGCTGTATATTTTGGCAGCAAAAATGAATGGGAAAAATAAAAAAAGAAAAAAAAAAAAAAATGGAACGAAACAAAGGAAATGAAAAATATACCCAGTAAAAATAGAGGTGAAAAGAGAGACAGAGGAGGAGGAGGAGGGAGAGAGGGAGAAAAAAAAAAAAAAAAAAAGAAAGAGACAAGGATAATGTGTATAGCTTACAATAAAAGCATTTATTTTATTCAATGATGAATAAATGCACTTCGTTCTATCTCATCAACCCCTTTTCCCTTTTTTTCCTCTTCTATTCCATATGAGGGAATCATTTTTTTGCCCCCCCCCCTAAACAATTCAATGCTAAAAATTTCGCTATGTAATAGCTAAAAAGGGAAAAATTAGCATAAATCAGGTGTAATTTTATTTTCATTCTTTTCTATTCCTTCTTTTCTTTTTTTTTTTTTTCCAAGGGAATAGTGCGAAGAAAAAATTAAAAGAGAATGTAAGAAAGAAGGGAGAAAATGAACGAGATAGAAAGTGGAAAAATAATGAGATAGGATTAGGGATTAAAAATATTTGATAAAAATTTCGAATAGAATGATGAGAGATGGTAATAAAACCGTAGGAAAGGATGGAAAAAAAAAAAAAAAAAAAAAAGGATGGAAACAAAATATACAAATATATATATATGTAATGGATAATAAAAATAAGATAAAATTTGAAAATTTTATAAATGTTCATTTATTTAATCAAAAGGTTTGGTTCCAGTAAATTGCAAACAAATTGTCAATGGTTGCAACGATAAGTGGAAGATTAATTATAATGGCATGTGAATGAAATGAATAGATGAATCAGTCAGTGTACTTTGTTGATTTGGTAGGAAAAAAAAAAAAAAGAAAAAAAATTAACAATTAGTAACAGACGACACCAATTAGTTCCACTTTCAAAATAAAAATTGGAAAATATCAACGATAATTCGTATTCTATAAATATATATATAAGTATCTATCTGTCTGTCTATATATATATATATATGTATTGATGAAAAAAAAAGAAATTGAAAATTTCACTATAATTACATTAATTTGCTTCATATGATTTTACCTCCACGTTATTTTTTTGCCGTAAAAGGATTGAATATAAGAGTTGCATGAAGCAAAAATGTTGTGAAATGAATGCAAAATTGCTAAATTTTTGTCAGCAAATTCTAAAAAAAAAAAAAGAGAAAGTAAGAGACCAAAAATATATTACCATTGGGACAAAAATATTTTAGGCAAGGAAGAGAAAAAGGCATAAACATGTACTATTTTTCTACCTTGACTCATCATTTTATATTGTTTATCTGAAAAACCGGATATTTTAACCTTATAATATGATGAGAAAAAAAGAAAAGAAAAAAAAAGCTCCAACTTTGATCATTCGAGTTTTCAATCGAATTTTTTTTTTTTTCTCGTCTCTTAACATGACAAGAAAGCAAAAGTTAGGAAAACTATTTGAAGAAAACAAAATGAGCCCATATATATATTTATTTATTTTTTTAATATACAATTATCTATTAATATCATGTAATATAGCGCAATAGTTAGAGATCCTTTATAGAAGAGAGAGAGATTATGATTTAAACTTCAATTTCAAATTATCCAAACTCCTTTCTTCTTCTTCCGCCCTCTCCTCTCTTTTTCATCCTTTCCCCAATTCACTTAACTCTTTTATTGTTCCTACAAAAATTTCATCGTCATTTAATTCCGTATCAATACTAAATAAAACTCTCATTTTCTTCTTTCTCCTATCCTTCCTTACTCACTCTACTTTTCCATCTCTTCCTCTTCCTCCTTTTTTCAATCTAGAAAGAAAAAAAAAAAAAAAAAAAACCATTAAATCGGGCAATAAAGGTATCCGAAAATATAGAAAATCAAAAGCAAAAAAAAAAGGCAAAAACCTGATATATCAGCCCTCTTTCTTTTTCTATACCGTCCCTTCCTCTCCTTCTTTTTCCTTTCTAAAGGTTTTTGGAACTAGAAAAGAGTGGAAATTGATAGAGCCGTGAAAATAATTTTTTTTTTTATTGATCCATAAAAATTGGTTTGTGATGATAAAATGGTTCGGAAATGATCGGTGAACTTGATACGATCGGCTCCTTTCCAATATCTTCGTCTGCTATAAACAAATGATAAAGACAATAACGATGTCATTCCTTTTTTTTTTTTCGCATAAGCTTTATTGATTGATTTCATAGGCTATTCAAAATTTATCTTTCACAATTCGAAAGAACAACAAAATACATTCAGCTATCTCAACATAAATTCTTACAACCACAAATTTCTGCATGAATTCAAGTAAGTTAAAGGATGAAATGAGACATGAAAACGTCAAGAAAACTGAAAAGCAAAGTAAACGAAAAACTCATGGAAAGGACGCGTAAATCACACTTTTCCGGTTCTAACTAAACATGTTGTAATTTTCACAGTTGTATTTAACATGTGGCAAAAAGTATATAAGGAAGAGATTTAGAACGTATAAGAGAGCAACGAAAGGTAAATGGTGAAACATTAAGGTATGGAAAATTAGTTTCAACCAATAAGCTCAAACTAATAACTGTTTGCTTATTTCAAGCATTATTAACGTAAACATTTTTGTTAACCAATGGAACACGATACATCATCATCAGTACTAATTCCAAACTTAATGAAATTTACGGGAGAAAATTTTAACAGAGTAAATGGTGCGATAGCAAGCAAACAGAATTAAGGAAAATGTAAAACTGGCAAAAACTGAAAGCAATTGACAGAAAATCAATTTAGCATTTGATTCGAAACATAAAGTGAACTGATTTTCAACGATTCTTTTAAACAAGAAAAAAAAAAAAGAAAAAAAAAACGCCTTGTTTGCTTAAATTGATGTTAATGAACGCAAATACAGTATGTGTAGTTCAATGTGGCAAAAATAGCGATATTTAAGATTGTATAGGAAATGAAAAACGAATGTTAAACTAAATGAAAGGAATTAAACCAATTTACCAAACAATCTGCTCATATTTAATGTTCAAATTAAAAGTCAGCTAAAATTATAAAACAATTTTTTAATTAACATCTAATAATGTTAACTGATGATAGCATAATTTTGTGAAAAGATTCAAAAGACCAAACCTTCAATTATTCAAGTACTAAATCTTCCAATTACTTACTCTTTTTGATGTTCATCCTATCTTCCCTTACCCATAAAGCACCGAAGAAGAAACAGATCAACATACATATATATGTAAAATATAAGTACATATATATAGAATATAAGCAAAAGAATGTTGATATTTTAACAATCTTATTTCCAAATCCTTTCATAAATATGCCATAGTTTTCCTTAGTTTTTCCGACATCCATATCAGCAGCGTTCCGTGTAATGATCAACAATTTATAATCTTGATAGTTATTTCAACAGAATAAAATAACTTTTATACTTCTTTTATTAAACTGTTCAATTAAACTTTCAATAATTTCAAGTGAAACGAAAAAAAAAGAACAAATACACAACTTTGTATATTATCAAGGAAGTATTAAGGAATATGGTCAAAAAGAAATGGAAGTTATCAGGAAATATTTTAAAATTATTCTTCCTGTTTTTAGTGCTTGTTCAAGAGTAGTATCATATGTAAAAAAAAAAAAAAAAGCAACGTTCAATACATAATTGAAATGCCAAAAAATATTAGGAGAATACCAAAATTTTACACAAATAATTTTATATGGAACACCAAAATGATAACTTTTAGTGATACAGAAGAGATAAATAAAATTAGTAGTAGAAGGATATAAGATAATAGAGATAATGATATAGAGGAGAGGTTAAAGTGATTTTGGAGAATAATTATGACAGAATGCTCATTTTTAAACCAATGAAATGACCTCTGAACTCTTTCCTTTTTTCTTCGTTTTTTAATGAAAATTGAACGTTTGATATATTTCAAAATGGTGATGAAAATACAAACATATATATTACAGGGATTGGACATAGTAAGATGAAAGATCAGAAAGCAAGTTAAAAAAGAAAAATTAAAAAAAAAGTAGGAAAAAAATGAGGAAGATGAGAACCATCAAGTCGAACCTTAAATAACAATTGAATTACAATAAAGGAAATGAAATTCCTGAATTTTATTATTTCAGTGTTTACCAAGAGAATACAATTCATCTTCTGTCATTTCTTTATATAACATGATAAAAGCCTTTGATTTTTTTTTTTTTTATTGAATCAACCTATCATCTCTTTTCTTCCTCCAGTAAATATCATCAAACTTGGTAATGATATCCAAGAAAAAAAAAGAAGAAACTTAAAAGGCTATTAAAATAATGAAAATTGTATTTCAGAAAATATGAAGGAGAACTGAATTCATAATTAAAAAAAGTACAAAAATTCGTATTGACCCTAATATGTGCCGAGCAATTGATTGAAGCTGAAGTAATCATAATAAGTTACGAAAAAGAATGCGAAAAGGACATTGTACCTTCTTAATTAAAGCATAAACAATTTTGCTCTTTATGCTGTCAGAAAAGGAATAAAATTAATGGGGCAAAGAAATTGGAAGAAAAAAAGATTATTGGAAGATAAAAGAGATCAAATTTCAAAAACAACAGATGAAAATATCCAGAAGAAGTACAAAAATTTGTTATGAAATTAAATTGGACAAAAAAAAAAAGAGAAAAAAATAAAAAAATATAATTAGTCAACCTCTTTTTCAACAAAGTTTGAAAAGATTTTTTAAATTTAAAAACACTGTGGTGAATATTTGTAGTCGCAAAATATATAATAAGTGTAAATGTTAAACAAACAAGCAATAAGCAATAAAAAGCTATTAAAATAGTAGAAATTGCATTTTAAGCTTATAAAAGGAATGTCTTATCTAATGTTTTTGTAAGGAGTGAAGTGCAATTTTTGCTGATACTTCTGCAGATACCTTTTTTCTGACGAATATATTTAATATTAAATCAAGTTAGCAACCAATGCGAATTTCTAACATATGCAACATGAGACTACTAAACAACAAATAATATTTGAAATTATTGGATTAGTACTGTTTCAGTAACAGTAATAATAATACGGCTCTTTATTGCAAATAAGATAAAAAGAAATATTTCTCCAAAAAAAAAAAAGAAAAAAAAAGAATCTTCAAAATTTTTTAGATTTAATGATAATGAAGAGAATAATTTTCCTGTCCCACTTCTTTCAGTCTTGGATAAATAAAATTTTGCCTTCCAAAGATTATACCATTAAATATTCAAAGTGTAATAGTTACAACCTAATAAGTAAGGTCATATTGTTTAACAAATGATAGTACAATCAATCCAGTAATATATCTTCAATTAACAAATAACGTAATCTCGAAATGCTAATAGAACGAATTTCGATTTAAACATTTTCAAAGAATTCGGAAAGATACAATAATACTTCCAAGTATCGAATATCTATGAATATTAGTACATTTTGTATTTTTAAATTAAATCTTTTCAAAAATAAAAAAGAAAAAGGAAACTTCCCACTCATCCCACAGATGTCAACAACAATTCTATCAAAAGTTAAGTTCTCTCACATTTCACATTTGCAGCGTACAGATTTTATGCAGCCGCGTTCGTTTTTCACGCAGCCAATTATTCTCAGCATGGAATGAAAATTAAGAGGATTATGACGATTCATTGTGTACTATTATTTAATGATAACCGAAGGGGTAAAGTTAAAAATTCTTCGCAAAATTAATTTAGTATCGTAAAATTTTTTTTCCGTTGTAAAGATAAGAAATTGATTGCTATTTTTATTACGATTTAGTATGATATGAAGTAAAAGATGATTGAAGCAAATCATTTTATGATCAAAATTATTTTCATCAGATTGGGGAAAATAGAAGTAAAACAAGTCATATATTTTTAGGTGTAAAAAAAATTTAGTCCTTTTGGCACAATTTAATCACCACTTTTGATTACTATAAACAATGATAAAAATACTTCCACTTCACTTATTTATTTATATTAGAGGTTAACAAGGAAAAAAAAAAAACCTTGTTAAACTTATTTAAATTGTTATCGGTGATATTAAATGAAGAAAACTTAAACTTTCATATTCTGCCAGTTACGATCGATATTATGGGGAAAGAATTTCGACTCAATTCATTGAACTGATCGCTGTTAATCAATAGCTTTCATTTACTTATCCTAGCTGATTGCTATGACAACTTTGACAAAAGAAAAAGCAAACTAAATGCAATCCTCAATTGAAAAAAAAAGACAACAAAAATTTCAAAAAAAAGGTTGTTTGAGAAGGATTCATAGAGAGAAGATTCATGTAAAATATTTCCAGTTTGAGAATACTATAAGGTAGAAATATAAATGATACCTATGTATCAGTTACAAGAAGTAGGCAATTGCAAAGGAATAAGAAAAAGATGGAAATGTATTTCTTTTTTTTTTATTGAAAGTTTGATGAGCTGATCTTTTGTATGTTGCACGAAAAAATGACTTGAAAGCGAAGAATAATTAATGGTGAAATATAAAAAAAAAAAAAAAAAAAGAAAAGGAATACACAGTTAAGTTAAGTCTATAACAAGCATCAAAAAGATGAAGAAAATAACGAAAAAATTGTTAAATGAATCAAATTAATAAAATTTATGCAAAAGATAAGGTTCAGCAAAAGGTAAGATAAAGTAAAAATAAAAAGTAAGTATTATTAATAAAGCATTCATAAGAGATCAGTCAAAAAGAATGCAAAAGTAAAGGTAAAAGAACAAATATGAAATAGATGAATTAATAAAAACTATCCAATATGTAAGGTGTGATAGTAGAAGGCGAAAAATGAGTAGTAGTAGAGTGTAGGCAAAAGAGAGCAGAAGTAGGAGATAAATAGGGATCTGAAATACAAAACTTGAAAAGATGAATGATAAAATTAGTGTGAGAAGAGGCAAAATTTATCGGAATTATTGAATATGAACATAATTATAATATTAAATCTATGAACAAAAAACTAATTACAGTTTGGGCTATTTATTAAGAATTATAGATAAATCGCAACAGATAATAGTTAAAGGAAGAAATTTCAAATAACTCAAAACGGCTTAAAAATTCCACTTTTTGTTCATATTAGCAGAAAAATAAAGGAACTACAACTTACCTAAAACATTAACATACTATAGTAACCTCCAATTAATAACAAATTGTCGGAAGAAATCATGATAAAACTTTCAAGTGCATTAAAATATATTACAGAAACTCGAAAAAGTATAACCACTGATTTCATACTGATCAATTACAATGAAAATGTAACAATATAATTGTAAAATTCACCCATGCAACTTGGAGTAAATAGCCTTAGGTCAACAAATACAAGAAGGATATTGTGCCTTCTCTATTAAATAACTTTTGTGATTAAAAAGAGACAAATTTGGTAAAAGAAAAAAAAGTGATTTTTACTGAAAGACGAAGACATAAGAATTGTTGGAGGAAGAAATTGAAATAGCTCCAATTCTCGTAGAACAATGATTACGAAATAAAATCAAAAAAACTAACTAATATCAAAAGTTTAATCAAATTGCTCATTCTTTCAGCAAACAAAATTTTGAGCATTGTCCGTGAAAAATTCAATTTCGTGAATAAAATGTAGAAACAGTAAAGTGAAAAACAGATAAGATCGTATAAAATTAATAGGAAAACATAATAACTTCCAAACCACTCATTGAAGAACATTTATCTTCCAAACGTTATACTAAATATTATATTTCCCAACAAATATCATATTCCTAAGTATAATACGAATAATTTTTAGACGAAAAAATTCAATAACAAGAAAATAAGCACTAATAAAAATATGGAAATTATAGATATCGGTTCCTAAACAGAAAGAATATAGAAATGCAATAAAACATTGAAGTCCAGTTGAAATGAAAATGAAAAATCAAATTAGTAATGAAATTTAGGTTAATAAAACATTTAAACTGACGGAAATATTTTTAAATATGCACATTAACAATTATAAGAAAATTGCTGTATCATTTAAATCTATCTCCTAATTGAATTATATGACTTTCCAAAAAACGACGAAAAATAAGCAGTCAAATTCATTAAACTAAAACGATGAGGAGTTCATTAAATAGCTAATAATTTACATTCTATGTTTTTAAAAATTTTTCGAACTTTGAAAAACGAGCAACAATAATTGCCAAATGAGCTGAATTAGACCTACGCTTGGACTAAAATCCCTGGTAGTTAGTACAATTGCAATAAATTATCAAAAGTGTAAGTGATAAATGGGAATTGAAAAACCATCGAACAAATTAAAATTATTGAACAAATCAGCTGAGTAATCATATCTTAAATTAAAATTAAGAAATAGTCATCTTACGTTCGACAAACAAGAAATATTATCCAAAAGTTTATACTGAAAACCTGTCAAATTAAAGCTATAGAAAATGCTACTCAAACATCAAAATAGTTTCTAACAATTTACAAACATTTTAAATGTTTGAATGAATTAAACTCAGTAAAAGACAAAAAAAAAACTTCGATAATATTAATGGTATAAAGCTAATTTAAGTGATAAATCAGGAAAAAAAATGCATGAAACGAAAAACAACAAAATTTGATCAAAAGATAATCAGTAATTTAAGAAAAAAGTTTGCAAATAAATGAAGCTTACAGTAAGCAAATCATTACAATCATTGATCTGTACGAAAAATCACCACAACTAAAATATTATAAATAGGCAAACAATTAAAATACATTTACTAGCAAGTCCTAACATTAACAATAAATACAATATGAAAGGTTGAAATAGCTAGCAACTATGAAAAAATCCTGTCGAAATTTTAAAAACATAATAACAGAAAACTATTAATTATAAAAACAAATACATGAAGAAAATAATTAATAAATATGATTACAATAGTACCAATAAACACAACTAATGTTTATGTAACTGTAGAATAAACAATAAAAACAACGTGAACAGTAAAGGTAACTGTTAATCCAAGCATAAATGCAAACTAGTAGTATATTAAAGACTCTAGAATAAAATCTGGAAAGCTTAAAAAAAAACAAACTACTAAAAAAATAAAAAATAAAATTAAAATCATACTGAATTTCAACAATTACAAAAATAAAAGTGACCAGTTAAAATCATTGACGTTAGTCATTAAGATTAACAACTTGTTAGAAAGCAATACTACAAAAAAGTACAGTAAGAAGGAAAAATTAATTAATAACAACAAACCACAAGTAGATAAATAGGTAAATAACCCAAATAATAACGGTTAATTTTTTTTCGCTTTTTTCTCTTTATTTTTCTTTATTTGGTTTTTAACTTTATTTCTCTTTATTTTTTCGATTTTTCCGTTTTTTGTCATCCCCTGTTTTTTCTTGCTTTTGTTTTTTTTTTGTTTTTTTACTTTTTCTTTTTTGTCTTTTTCATTTTTCCGGTTTTTTCACATTTTTCTTTTTGAACACATTTCAAGATATTAGTGGACAGCAAAAACTTAATAATTAAAAAATTACAAATTCAGAATTAGCAAAGTCGGAAAGGAAAAATCCGCAAAATCCAAAAATTGGATTGTATGAGGTAGTGCTTTTCTCAAAATTTTTTAGGAGTTTAATTCGATGAAATCCCATCATTGGAAAAGGAAAAGTTCAAAATTTAAAATTTATCCAGCAAGCAATCAACACCTACAATTCATTAAAGCAAAACAGTGACAAAAATACGATGCAAAGAAGGATAACTAACATCAAAATTGGATTAATTAATAAATAAGTAAATAAAGAAGTTGAAATTCTGTAGCTGAAATTATCTTTCCGTGTTATTACTTTTTATACCAACATTCACACAATTGCAGACTTTGTTTCATTTGAAAATTGTAGATAATGAAACCAAGTAGCAGAAAGTACCTATTCTATGTGCTTTTTTAGATTTCCGAAATTAACATTTCAATTCATTAATATATGCAAAAAAATCTATTATCTCTCTAGCTGCTTCGAATATTGATCTATACCAGTGGATCATCCTGCAATAGATGATAGAGCTAAACCACAATATTGCCACATTTATAAAGTGAGGAATACGACGAAGTAAGCCCGACAAGACAACATATTTCGCGTGAGACGTCATTGACGTTTTAATTCCAAAAAAAGTATTGGAATTATGAGAAATCAACCATTTCTATCTCTTCTAATTCCTCCAACAAATTGTCAAGCAAATCTCAGTAAAGCAGATTATAGCAGTATGTAGAAATTTCGACTAAACCTTTCTAAAAAATTGTTTTGAGAATGATTCAAGAATTAATCAACATTTCAGTGTTCTCAACTTTATTTGGTCAGAAATCCACTACAAGCAGATAATGGATACACTATAAAGTGAATATATCTGGAAATTAACAATATCGTACTTCTCTTTCCAGCTTCGATATTTCATAACATCAATACTTCATCTTGCGTTTACGTTATGCAGTTTGACTTGATCGTAAGCACCAATCTAAGACGTGAAACTCTAAGGTTACCGTTGCCTGCTCTGTCATGTGAATTGACGGCAATGTGAAACAGCCACAACGATGACAAAACGCTGAAATCAGTAAATTATAATATGATTTTTGAAAAATATGTCAACTGCCGGTTTATCAAAATAAATAGTTAAATTCATTGACTTGCAAAGTTTCAATTCGTTTATCTTGCTGTGTTTCGAAAGTATTTCAGTCTGATTGGAAGTTAGCTGGTATAACTAAAGGCAAGAATTAATAAAGCACTGATCATCCGTTTTGTGCAAATTCGATGTGTGTATTCTCAATCCTTTCAGAGTGGATATTCGCCTGTGATACAGTTCGCACTCTTAAATGTATTCTGACATTAAATTTTCTTGCCATTTTATCATCTCTGCTTGTGTTACCCTCAATGCATTTACAATAATTATTTTGCCCAAAATGTGCAAAAGAAAAGTGATGTTGAAAAATTATCGAAAATTACCAATATCATTTCTGGCACTTTCATCCCATATCATGAACGGAGCGTATGACGGCTCTTCTAGCTGTTCACAAGGATATTCCGGTAGGCCTCCAAGTTCCGGCAGTTGAAAAGCCACTGGACCATTTCTTTCCTCTCTCGATGTAATTTCGACGACTGGTAGTTGAACTATTCGTGTTCGTCTGGAATGCAGTTAAATAAAGTTATCGTTTTTATGAAAAAAAAAATAAAATTTTTCTTGACAATTTTCAACAATGTTTCATTTACTAAAAAAGTAGAAATTTACAGTACGGGGACCCGGAAGATATGTGCTGTGCGATTGCCCTAATTCCAGATTTATCTTCTATTTCTTTGATGTGATGCAGAATGCCGGATCGTTATTACGGAAGACCATATAATGATCAGTTTTTTTTCTTGCTTTTCATTCCAAAATCTTTTGAATCAACAAAAAATCCAGTTTCATAACAATCCATTGTGTGATCAAAGTCAAAAAAGTTTGTCGCCCAGCAAACTATAACTGAAAACTGATCACAAAATAATAAATATTTAACAAAAGCATCTTTTATGATTCTCAGAATTCAAAAAACCAAACCCGAGAAGAGCATTGAAAATAACCATGAAAATTGTAACTGGCCGTGGTGGATATTTGCATTTTCATAGTTTTTCAAACTTTGCAAAAATTAGCTTTATTCTTAAATTTCTGAAATTTTCCAGATGAAACTTGAAATCTAAATGTCAATTTTA
>JABVXV010000518.1:0-31401 GCA_013365325.1 Dipetalonema caudispina | reverse complement strand
TTCATTTTGATATTTCAAATTGAATCACACGAATCATACGATAAATTTCGAAAATTCCCAAACATTTCAAGAATGCATCGGAAGTATTTCCAATCAACAAAATATAGAAGTTAATAGAAATTCTAAAAGAAAAAAAGATTGAAAAAAAAAAAAATTTATTCAAATATATCTAATGAAACAATAAGATATTCATCGCATCTGTCAGTCCGAATATTTTGTTTAATCGATAAAAAAGGTCCAATTGTTTTCGCCATTTATTTATTCGCAATTTTCATCGCTGAATTTTACTAATTCGTCTATATGTTCATTGGATTAATTTTCTTCTTAATTATTCGAAATATCTAAGAGAAAGAAAAAAAAAAGAAAGGATTAAAACCTTCTGAACATCGCGAACGAAATTTTCTTCGGTTGATACAAGTTCATTAATTGTTTTCAGGAGCTGTTCTTCTGCTCCCTTACTAAAATGTGATATGGAAATGGCATCATTGGGAGTTGCATGTCGATATTTCTCACGTCTTGATAGCTTTTCATAAGTGGAACGGGACATTTGATGAAATAAATGACCATTTGATGGTAACTGATTATTACCATGGACACTTCGAGTAGGTGATGATCGAGCTGATTCGTTTTGTTGCTCCTATAAATGCACCGGAATGAGAAGAATCCGGAGATTATTCTTAACAGATTGAACAATCGATTAGCAATATTTATTATCAAATCATCCCATTTTGCATAAACTTCCATTTTTGAAGCTTGTTGTCCATCTTATATGGACAACGAGCCAATCTAATGATAGACTTTTGTGATTCAAAAGTTTTCGTAATTTAGGTAAAACCTGCCTACCTTTCGAGTTGTGGTCATATTGGATGTATTATCAGATATGCGATCCATACTATGAGAACGATTTCTTGTAGAATATTTTGGTGATGGTGGTGGTGGAAAATTGTCGAAAGTCGTTGTAGCAGTAATGGTAGCAGTATTACTAGTCGGAATAGATAACGGTCTTGGTTTCATGTATTGCGAAACGATAGCGTCACGTTTGCGTAAGACGAGGTTCGTACCGTGACGTAGCAAAATTTGTACCTCTTCAGCACTTCTTAACGAACTAATCAATCGATTATCAACACTTATCACCAAATCACCCACTTCAACACAGGTTGTTTTGTCACGGATTGCACGGACTTCAGCCTAAAAATTAATGTTTTTCATAGTAAACAAATTATATAAACATTTGATTAAATCTACTGTTAAACCAAAAATTTTGAAACGTTTATTCGGAATTCGAAATATTCAAAAATGAATTTTTCCGCTACTGACTGGCTTTATCAATAAAGATTACGAGGAAATATTTTTACTAATTACTTGAAGTAATTAAGATAAACTCATTTCATCTATAACCTTATCAGCATATCCTTCTATTCAGGAAGAAGAAAATGCTCTCTGATAATTCATTTTAATATTTCTATCATTCTTCGAATATCTTCCAAGAAACATACCCAAATTTATATGAATTTAAAAGATAAAATTTAATTTAAAACATAAAAATAGCATAAAATTGATTCAATATAAAGAGAAAACAATTTTTATTGAATACTTTCAATAGGCAAAGAAAAAAAAATTTTGACTAGAATGAAATTTGTGAAAATTGAAAAAAAAAAAAACAAAAGTATAAGTCAATTATTTTAATTTATTGCAAGAAGTATAAGTGTGATGAATGAGTTTTGGCTAAGAGAGGGAGAGAAAGACAAAGAGTGAGAGGAGAAGAGAAGGTAAAAAAGTAGTGTAAGTTTTTAACAGGGAAAAATTTGGTGATAGAATAAATTGTTTAAATTGGTAACGATTGAATTTTGCAGAAGAAAACTAAATCGTCAATTATCATAACTATTAACTACCTATTCCTTTATTTCATAGCTGTAATTTATGATAATTTAAAATGAGAGCAATAAGAAATGATATGAGAATTTTAAAATGTATTTGAAATTGCGATGAAATTTAACATTGAAGTAATTACACTTAAATTATTTTACCAATTGTAAAATTTTCATTAATTTAAAATGATTGCAATGTTATTCATCAAAATGAGACGATTTCCTTCAATTGAGCATTAAATTTTGTTGTAAATAAACAATTATATATATATATATATATATAACAATTTGAGTTTTTTAAATTATTTGCATGAAATATTTGATTGTAATTTTGATCTTTCTAATGTTACATATAGCAATGATATTGTTCTTATAATTTTAAATAATTTTTAATGAATTAAAATATGATAAAATATGTAATGAATAATAGAATTATTGATATAAAGGAAGTATTATACAATTTATTCTTAACAAATCAAACTGATCAATCAATATTTCTTACTTTTAATAACAAATGAAATATAAGGTCTTATATGTTGCAAATCTTTCAATCATTCTGTTTAATCATTTTATTATTTAGGCTATTGATGGTTTCAACAAAAATTTTTGACATTTAAAAACGACATAAAATCTAAATTAATCCAATTAAGTACCAATTTCGATCCTTAGAGGCCATAAAATACCACATGTTTTATTATTGGTTAAAATTTTAATCAATAATTCCTATTCGGATGAAAAAAGGGAAAAGAATGAAAAAAAGTGATGTCAAAATTTCCGGATAGATCTCAGGAAATAACGTTTAAGTAAGTAAGCTCTGTGCTTTCATTACTATCCATAAACATGTAAGGCAAAAGTACTTAAAACTGTTGTGACCACTAACCATAAGTAAATAAGTAAGCTTGTTCTGACCATTGTCTCATCCCTTAGACAAATATAACAATAAAAATGAAAAATGGAAATGAAAAAAGTTATTATTAATTGAAATAGCATTTTAGACAGAAGAGAAAATTACAAATTTTTTATTAAATTAAATTGGAAACTATTTCAACTCGAAGACTTTTTATCCATATCAAATATACAAATCGATTCTGAAAATGCATTAATTTTGTGTTGAAAATTGATCTATGATACTATTAAAGTACCACTAAAAAAGAAAGGAATATGAAATGATTAATAAATTTGTTCAGCGTTGTTCGGCTTCCTTCAACAACTTTCAATTTGACCTCAATACTTTATCCAAAATTTTCAAACTATGCTGTTTTCTTCTATGTGATATGTTGTCCCATTTTTTTTTTCCTATTTATTGCCAATTTTTTTTTCTCGATATTTTTTGTATAGTTTATAATTTTGTATGTAACAAATTTTTGGTCAATCATTTTACTTGTCCCTTATTTATCCAATATTTACATGATATCAGAAACAAAAATACATTTAACCCCTGACCTCTTTGAAAAAAAAAAACATAATTTCAATTAAAAATTCACCTTAATTCCACCACCATTACATATTTTAACAGATATAGTTAGTCCAAGACTTCGTTCTTTCTTCTGCAATCGATAGTCTCGTTCTTGTAATCGTACTCGATCACGACCCTCTCGTATAATGTAGTATTTTTCCGGATCCAGTTTTAGCTTTTCGCAAATCTGAAAGAAAAACATTTCCAATTAATAAAGATTGATAAAATATGCTATGAATGTTTTGATTAAGATAAGATAAAAATTTAGGCAAAAAATACGATTTCCATTTGACTTCAATGCTTAATAATAAATATGATCCTTTTAATTGAAAAACAATAAATATTCAAATTCCTTTCTGATCATAATTTAATTTAAAACTTTGAAAATCATGCATAAATTACAACATCGTTAAGTCAAAAAATGAGACTAATCCATTTCAATTTGACAAAAAAAAAAAATTGTTTACTTTACATAAAATTTCTCCAACATTTTCTACGATTGTTTGTTGAAGATATATAACGGAACCGGAAGGAAGTAATACACTTATGGTATCAGAAGGATGATCGTCGAAAACTGTATGAAGTCGTGAAACGTTCAACATTAGTTCTTCTTGATGATTCCATAATCTTTTACTACTGGAAAGAGAAGGAATTAATTGAAAAATTGAAAATAAAAAATGGAAAACTTTTAATTTTCTAATCTAAAAATATACATCCAATTTTCGATTAGTAATAACTTGTTGTTTAAAAATGACAGATGAAACATTTTGAATTTTCATGGAAATTTAAGTTTCAAATATATCCAATAAAAATTTGAACATTTACCATCATAAATTAATTCTTTGATGTTAGAAAATTAATAAATTTCGGGAACAGTCTTTTCTTTTTCTTCTTTTTTTTCAGATAAAGATTTGATGAGTGCGCTGATAAAAATACTTTTACGCTAATTATAAATTAACTAAAAGCTAACATTTGAAATTGCAATTTGCACAGGAAGTGTAAATGAAGAGAGCATATGGCAGCACCACCAAATGAACTTAAATGGCGTAACGTACGCAATGAAATTTTACTTAATAAATCCTGAAATAAAAAAAAAAAAAAGAAACGATTTTGCAATAAATGCAATATTTGATAAAATGTAATTAACAGATACTATAAACGACCTTTTCTTTTTTTCAAAATTTGCCACTTAAAATAGAATTACAAAATTCAAAATATAACAAATATATTGAAAATAATTGCCGCAAAATTATATAACTGAGAATTATTCTATTTACTTTAAAAGAAACGGATAGATAAAATGAGACAAATATTACAATAATACCGATGGTGTTGGAAAATTAACATCGGAAATGGCAGCCAAACGATATTTCAATGTAAATAATTGCAATTGACTCATTTCCAATTGATCGTCTAGATCATGAGCTAATTCACAATCTGATTGTAATGATCCCAGTGAATGGATTAGCTTAAAGAATATATTTATGAAATAAAATGAAACTTTTCATTTTTTAAAAAAATGTTTTGTTGAGATAAAATTTCTTCAAAACTTTTATCATTGGAATGAAAATGTCAAAAATTCAAAATTTTACTAATAAATTGAAATAATTTATTGAAAATTTACTTTTTTTAAAAACTTACGATAAGATTTTTGTGTATCTAATAATTTCTTCAAATTAACATGCGCCGCATAAAATGTTTTTATTTCTTGAATGTTTGTAAAAATAAAACAAAAAAAAATCTATGCGGAGAAATTTGAATTTTTAATAGAAATATTTGAACTTTGAATGTGGAATTCTTCTAGAAATCAAATTTAAATAATTTTTTTTCTTTTTTCAAATATAAATAAATAAATATCAAAATCTACATAGATATAAGAGCTGTTTTCCAATTTTTAATTTTTCTTTTCTTTCAAAAAAAAAAAAAGAAAATATATGTCATTTTTTTGGAAATTGAAGTAGTTTCTCTATGGTTGGCTATTCATGTAATGATTAATGTTTTACAACATATCCTTAAGGGTACATTACCACTTTTTTTTCTTTTTATCAATTTTTCAACTAACACATGCTATCCTTTTCTTACTGAGCTGATAGCAAACTATGATTTATTTTATCTGAACAAAAAAAAAAAAAAAAGAATGAAAAAATTCAACTAAAACAAGTAAACAACTGATAAAATATGCATAGAAAAACAACAAAGGGATGATTATTTTTCCTGAAATTATCTTTTCGTTAAAGATTTAGGTTATATATTGAAAAGTTTGAATGAAATATGAAGGTTAATGTAAGTAATAAACTGCAATTATAGAAGTAAGTTATGCGGATTAAAGTGAAGTTACCAATAAATCTATATTTAAATTTGAAAAGTTTATAATATATAAAAGAAAAAAGAAATCATTGAGTAGATTTAGATTATACTAAAAAAAAATGAAAATCAATAAATTGCATGCAATTAAACTGAATAAATCAGATAAACATTCGCAAAGAGAAAAGTTATCTTTTGCTATCAGAAATTTCAAATTTTCAATTTATTGCATTTGAAATGTAATTAAAGTGAAATAAATACCAAATACTGTTCCTGAAAAGCTTAAACTCAAACTTATTGATACAGAAGATAAGCGAAAATCCTCTTTTTTTTCCTATAAATTTTGAAAATTTATTATAACTATGAAATTCCTTTCTTCTTTTTTGAAATTACAGAAATATATCTGTGAGTGCATTTTCTCTATTTCATCCCTCTTCCGCTCTCAAATTTTTATTAAATCTAGGAAATTTGATATAAGAAATGATTGATTTCATTTGTGTGCTATTTCGAAATAGTATGAAGTAAACAAGAAGGAAATGATATATTCTTTAAGTAATTAAGCATATTTAGATTTCAACATTTAAGTTTTAAAAGATCACAAAATTTAGTAAATGATGCCTTGCAAACATTGAAATTAGTATCTTATTAGATAAATGATATCAACAAATACTATTAAATTAGTACCGCTTATAATTTTTATTATTTTTGTATATATTAATATCTATGTTATTACCGTATATCTGCACTGTATCATGTATCTGTACCGTAAACAAACAATCATAAGTATAGTTGCAATTATTCTGGTTGCTATTTTCAACATTATCATCATTTAAATCATAATCATTACAATAATTGTAAATGATCAATTATTAGTTTAAGTAACTATTATTGTAAATAAGTTTTTAATATGATGTACTTAATACTGCCCAAAAAATAGATGATGATTAATCAATCAGTAATAATTATAACAGTCGATACTGTATTAAGCATATTATAATAAAAAATGGTTTAATAACAAATTAACAACAATAAAATTAATAATAAATATAAAATGAGATAAAATAATAAGTTAATAAATATAGAAAATGAAATAAATATCAAACATTGTAACTGCTAATATTTGATAATTTTGATCAATACGATTAATAATATGCAAATTCTGTAATAGTAATAAATAAATATACCGAATTAATCGTTTCGGTTACTTTCGAGGTTTCTTTTTGCAAATAATGTATAGCATTGGAAATATTAGTGGTAGCAGATTGTAGAAATGATGAAATTGTTAATAGTTTAATTAATAGGAAGCGTAGAACTCGCGAATTGGTACATTCGATGGCAAAAGCACCGGTCGGTTCGGATAAATACAAGCGTTCCTTTATTTCACCAACTACCATAACACTTTCCAACTGCAATTATTATCATGATAAATAATTATTAACATTTTATAACTGTAAATGTTTATGCAAACATTATCTTAATTAGCAAATTTTTAGCTCTGAAATAAATGCCTAAAGTTGATTGTGAAAATTTTGATTAAGAAATTGCATTTAATTTTGCATAATTTATTTAAATATAGTGATTACACATACATATAATATAATATCGTTACTTTTTTCTGAGTGATACTTGAAGCTATTTATGAAATGATAAATTAATTATGCCAAAATTTCAGAAATGTTTACTATTAGTTGCCTTTCATAAATATAAATTTTTCTTTTGATTTCTTTCTAAATGGACCAATTATTAAGCACGCAATGGTCACCAGTGATGACAAATGAATATACTGGCTAATTGTGGTCACTTATTAATCGATTAATATGAGCATAATATAGATGGAAAAAAGATATGCAAATTAGAGAAAAGAATTGTCAATCTGCTAATTCTATATAATATTTTATATGTTGATGTTTGATCTTTTTCTCTGAAAATTTTACTTAAAAGTTAAATAAAATTGAAGTTTATTTCATCAAAATATTTCACTGAATATTCTAACGAATTTCAAAATCATTTTAAAAGTTACATGAAATAATTCACAAAAGATTTTTATGCTCAGTTAAAGAAATTTCAAGCACTATCATTTTGGTATCAATCGTTATTTCGCACAAATAAAATTCTAAAATTTATTGTAATTTTGTCCAAATATCTTCCTTTTAATAATTTTATTTTCATAGTTCATTTGTTATATAATTCATGTTTGATGTCCATAAATTTCACTTCTCTCTAATTAAATTTATCGACCAGTGTGACCGTTGGACTTCCGTTATAATCTAACTGATGTTAGTTTCATATTTGCAATTTTGATACTTTCATATTTTCATGAAATATATAAATTTATCAGTTTGCTTACTACTTCGTTAATTCGATGGAAATTTAATTGAGTTTTGTGGATATCAATTGGAATGAAATAAATGTTGCTACTATTAATCATACTGATGGTATTTCAATATCACCGTTATATTATAGCAATATTGATGATAATGATAATAATATCATTCATTGCGTTATTGATTGCAGTATAATCATTGACAATAATAATGATCAAATATAATGCAAATAATAATCTATCATATTCTGCGAAAAATTCATTCAGATTTTAAATATTTCTCAAACATTTCATGTTGACAATTTTTACTTGGTGTTTTAATTTAGTCTTCCAAAGTATATGGTAAAATTATAAAACAAATTGATATTTATTATATATTATTGGTTGAGCAATGGAAAGATTCTAATTAGTAAGCATAGTATTTTAATTAATGCAAGATTATAATTGCATCAGGGCAATATTCAAATAGTATAATCAAGAAACTATTGAATACAGCTTGGAAAATTGTTGCAACATTTAAGGAAATAAATATGAATGGGAAGAAATTTCGATGAATAAATTAATGAATTATATGCTGAATCATTCAATCATATAAATTTCATCGTTGGAAATTTTCAGACAGAGGTGAGAGCTCATATTCATATGAAATTTAAAGTTTTGATTTAACACACTTCAATTTGGAAAAGTTTGCAATATGTATTTAGATATAATTTTTTTTTTTTTAATGGCAAACTTCAAAGTTGAGAAAAAAAAGTTCGAAAATAAGACAAATTTTACTTTTCCAACAATAAAAATGAAAAAAAAAGAGTGGAAGATATTATTTTTTATCAAAATATTTTGTTTTTCATATATTTTTCCTTCTTTTTTCTTGTATAATCTATTCAATTTCAAAAAAAAAACATTCACTGTAATATTCAATTTTCTACTCCTTCAAAAGAGAAGCTTTAAATGAAAAAGATTTTCGTTTTAAGAGAAAGAACTACTGCAAATTCAAATTTTAACACTATTTTCTAAAGCATTCTCCAACGCTTCGATAAATCATTAACTTTAAATGGGGAAAATAATTATTAGTAACTAAATCTTCTCGTAATATTCATGTGGAAAATTAATTTCGATTATTTATTACATGTAAAATTCCATCGAGCAAGTTTGATATAAGAAACAAATAATAAATACCACTAAATTTCAAAATTTAATTGCAAAAAATTTTCAGTTTTATGAATTTAAACAAAATATGGAATATATAGCATGAAATTATTTTATAAAATAATGACGTATTTCATCAAAGATATTACTCCTAAATAAACGTTGTAAATTTTGGAAATGTCATTGCAAAATATAATGGCTCCGGAATCAAAGTAATATACTTAATACATTTAAAATATCTGTTAGAAGAAGATTTCAATTTTTAAGAAAATTTTTGAGACATTTTTATTGAAAGTTCTCCAAAATTTTAAAAAAGAATTAGTTAAAATTTTGCAAAAATATAGAAGGAAATCAATAAATATACCAAATTGAGAGAGAAATCCTTGCCCTTAAAGCGAATTAAAGCTCCGTTTTGGGTCAGCTTAATTATGCATTCCGCGAATGATCCATTACGATTTTTGACAATACTTTTGTCAACTTCAAAAATTTGCATTATATACGCAGGAATAACAGTTGATTGCATAGATGACGACGTAGGAATGAGGTCACGTGCAGTGCAATTTGACGTTGACGCTTCGTAACAACCTTTTATCATTCTGTAGAAACGATCACAGTCATCAGCCGAAACCACGTTGATACCATATGTTTCATCATGATAATGCCAATAAGCAAAACAGGACGATACACGAGTGATACGATTTGCTGCAAAGAATATAATCAATTCTTGAATTTTTTTTTTTCGAATAATAATAATGAATTTCAAATTTTCATCATTAATTGAAAATTGAAAATAATTGATCCATGATTGAAAATTTTCCAACATTTTCTTTTTCATAAAATTATTTGAAGCAATAAATAGCTTGCAATTTCAATACTTCATTCATTTTGTTCCCTTTAATTTTCAAATGAGAAATTTTACCATCTTATCATTCGAACTACTTTTCAGGCACCTTCTTCATTTATTTTATTTCTAAGTGATACAAATGCAGAATTGTTGCTATATAAATATTCAACATACAATTATTTCGATTTTGTTTAAACGAAATAATTTCCTTTCCCAAAATTTGAATCTAGTATTTGCCAAATTCCATTACTATTTATTATTATTATTATTATTATTACTAGTTATTAATCATTAACTATTAATCATTAATCATTAATCACTAACTAATAATTATTAAATATTAATTATCAACCGTTAATTATTAATTATCATTATTGATCATTAATTATTATTATTATTAATTATCAATTCTTATTACTATTATTATTAACTATTATTACTATTAATTGTTACCATTGTTATTATTATTAATTGTTATCATTATTATCATTATTATTAGTAATCATTAATTATTTATTATTATTATTATCGTTATTATTATTATTATTATCGTCATTATTATTATTATTATTATTATTATTATTATTATTATTATTATTATTATTATTATTATTATCACTATTATTATTATTATTGTTATTATTATTATTATTATTTTAAAGTGATATTTTATATTTATTACTCAAATCAATTTTTCTTAACATTCCTTATTTTCATCGTACTTTTATATGACATGACATTGCATGCATGAGCAAATTCATACCTTTAAGATTATAAATTATTACTTCGAAAATACTGAACGTAAGCGATACTGTTTTGAAAAGTATGAAGTAATTAGCCTAATTTATCATTTTAAATAGTTACAATATGCTTGATATGTAATATCTTTTCGTTCCAAGAAAATATTACAATTGGAAGATAAAAAAAAAAATTAATTCTTAAACGAAATAGTTCAACATTGAACGTTTTTCATAATTATTCCTCCCATATATGAAAAATTTTAATGCAAAGAAGTAATTGAACTTGAAAGAGATTAAAGTGAAAAAAAAAAAAACTAAAATTGAAAAATTTTGAAGCGCTTACACTTCAGTAGTCCATAACAATATTTTTTTTTTTCCAATAATCGACCAAATTAATTTAAAATATTTTCCAATTAAATTTATGCATTTTTTCGAATGTTTATATATATTTAAAGGCCCTTATCCAAACAAAAGAACAAAAAAAGAAATAAGTAAAAAAAATATTTAGAAGCAACAATTTCATAATTAACTCATCAAAAATACATTTATTCCTTCCTTTCTCATTTCGCTTTTCGCTAACTTCATTTTGCCGTCATTTAATTTAAGTTTTATACATCATTTGCATTTGTAAAATAAAAACTTTAGATTTTTTGAATGATAACTTTTCAGAATATCGACTGTTAGGAGATGAAAAGTTATCATTATAATGTATTTTATAGAAATATAAAGTAAAGATTCAAATACTTCAAGCAAATAATGGTTTTATTCTTGATGAAAAGTGACTCACGAGATGAACAAATTTCATTTCCTTTACATAAATTATCCCTTCTTAATTAGCGGACTCTTTCCCATCAATTAACCAACAGATAGGATGTAAACAAATATATTTAAACCATTATTGCAGAATTTATGCTATCATATTATTAAAAATAGAAATGTACAAGAATAACAAAATATTAGGTGTTGAAAAAGGATTTTTCATATTTAAATTTCAAAAAAAGCACTCCAAATTGTTTGGAAATTGCTTCAGTAAAGAACAAGTAATTATAAGCTATCAAATAAATCTATTTGAAAAAAAAAAAAAAAAAATTATATGCTTCAACATTTTAAATTATCCCTCAAAAAACACATTATCGATATTCATTCAAAAGGTATATTAATTTCTTTTATGGCATAATTTTAAAACGAATTTAAGTGCATATTTTAGAGATATTTTTAGCATTTTCATCTAAGACAGAACTAGTCAATTAATTACAATTGCATACCAAATCTTTCACTGACAATCTGATATTGGTGGACAGAATCTTTGATAATACCTCTTTAGTGCAAAATTAATAAAAATCATAATTATTTGGATAGTAAAAATTAAACTTTGATACTTACAACCATCAAGAATTTGTTCGTTAACAATTCCGGATTCATTTTTGACAAGCAATCGAATAGCTTTACAATTAACATCATGTTTCCGAGATGGCATCTCAACAACAGTAATGGAGAGCAATGACGGATACAGGATATTCCATTGGGTTCGATCCGATGAAAGCCGAAATAGCTCGGCCCAGAATCTATCAATAATCATTTGATTCGAATATGCGAAATCAGTAACAAAAAATTGAATTTATGGAAAAAACCTGGAATGTTCCAGAAATCAATTTCAATAAATGAAGAAGAAAATTGTTCGAATCGAAAAAAAATTTTCTATATTGAATACTAAATATCTCATCCTTCGCCTCCTCCTCCAAAAAAAAAAATTATCTGATTTTCAAAATAGCCTTCAAAAACTCAATATTTAAATGAATCCGGAAAATAAAAAGTTAAGATGGATTCAGGAAAATATATTTTATGATTATTCAAAAAGTTTACATTCTAATGAAATTGTATATATACTAATTAAAGAATTATTTCGATGTTCTATCTTTCTCATCCTTACTTTCCATTTTCTCTCTCTCTTTATGATGATAAGTTTTGTTTTATTCTTTTCCTTTAATTCAAAAATTTAACGCTAAAATTAAAGATAATAAACAAAACTTACCGTTGCCGCAAAAAGAGAGAAAAAAAAAAAAAAGAAAAAAAAAGAAAAAAACAAACAAATAAATGAAGTGGGAAAGTTTTTTCCTATTTGAGAAATTACAAACAAACTTAATACGAACACAAATATGTACACACACATACACATACAAACATACACATACATACACATACATGTACACACATATACATGTATAAATATGGAGACATACACATACACACATACACAACATATACATTTATGCAAACATTTACATGTATACATATACAGACATACACATACACACATACACACATGTACACACATATACAGACATACACATACACATGCACACATACACACATACACACACATACACATATATATACATACACACATACACGAAGAAATATAACAAAGGAATATCTCAGGATCGGCATGGAGGCGGGGGAGAAAGATGAGATGATAGCAGGAGGATCTTAAGTTGAGGAAGAGGACGTTGAAATGCGGAACATATTTTTACAATTTCATCCATATCTATGCGCATTCAACGATAACCACCAAATTCCATCTCATTTTGTCCTCTTTCTCTCTTTCTCTCTCTCTCTCTCTCTCTCTCATTCCTCTTCCTTTTTTTTTTTTTTTTAATTTCAATAGTCAGAAGTATGTGGTTGAAATAAAACGATTAATTGGAGAATCAATAAATTTTGATAGATATTACACACAATTTAAAGCAAAAAAAGAAAAGAAATTTTGATCAGTACGAATCAAAAAATTAAAGATAAAAAATTTTGATCAGTACAAAAAAAAAAAAAAAAAAAGAAATTGTTAACTTAATAATTTTGAAAAATTACTAAATTTATTACTTCTATAATATCTAATATCTTGAGATTTCTAATATGTAATACATAGGATATTATCATCCACTTGTTTAAGCTAAAATATCAAAAATGATTGAAGGTTAGGGAGAAGATCGAAGTTTTGTATGAATATATCAGATTTGGTATATATTTATGGAGATTGAAACGGTAAGATGTATGATAATGAGTAATATGCAAACGAATACTTTTTTAATAATGCGTAATTATCGCAATGTTGATGAGTATAAAGCATAAAATTTACATATGATATAAAAATTGCTTGAATTAGAATGGATTGTTACAAATATTATTTCTATTCTAATAAGTCTTTAATTTTAGCCCAAATGAAATACGATAGTACGAATGAGATCAGCCAAATTAGCAACAAAATTGATGGAAAATCAATCAGATGTAAAACTCTATCATTAATTGATATGATAGCTTTTTTTTTTTTGTTGTTCTTTTCAAATTATATTCAATTGCTTATTGGCTATTTATCAATTTTTACTGATAATTTTTTGCAAAATATCTCATTTTTTCTTTAAATAAAAGAAAATATTGTGAATATGTTTTACAATTGAAACGAATGAGCAGTAAAGATCAAGAATAGGAAATAATTTGATTGTTAAAATTATGAAGCTATCAATCCGGAAAATTATCCGTTATAAACATTATCTAAGATGACTTTACAATAGAAAGAAAGATGAAATTATCTTTGAAGTATATTGATAATAAATGAGAAAAGAAATGTTGTTTATTTTCATGAACATTAGTAAATTTACTGAATACTGAATAAAAGGGAAAATGTAATGTAAAAATGACAGCAGGTATGATTTATCATTCCAAATAAATAATCAATCAATTTGTTTGGGTAACATTATTGTCATTAAGATGATATATATGACAAAGATTTTGAAAATTATTTAAAATAAATAAATATTAATGGTTCTATCTCAAAATAACGAATGGAATTCATTTATTTGTCTAATAATTTACTGTTGAGACAAAAAAAAAAAAACAAAAAAGGTTAG
Source organism: Dipetalonema caudispina (assembly GCA_013365325.1). Taxonomy (NCBI): domain Eukaryota; kingdom Metazoa; phylum Nematoda; class Chromadorea; order Rhabditida; family Onchocercidae; genus Dipetalonema; species Dipetalonema caudispina. Next base: position 16,821 of record JABVXV010000518.1, on the reverse strand, counting down.
TTGTTTTCATCGTTTTTTTTTTTTTTTTTTTTTTTTTTTTTTGGTTAATGAACTTGTTTGTTATTTGGATAAAAGTTAATGCCTAAATGATATCTGTCATATCATGATAGTATCGTATATTTCTCGGAAATGAACTATTGTAAAGATTTTTTTTTTTTTATTTTCCATTGTAATATAATTCAAAAATAAGCATTAAATAGCACAGCCTTAATGTAATTTGATATGAGCAAAAAATAATAATGATGCATCCAAAATAGAGAGATATATGAAAAGCTAAGAAAAAAACAAACTTTATCTTAAATAATTTGTAGCTGAATAAGATAACTTTTTTGAAGAATTAAATTAACAAAATGTTACAATATTCAAATTGGTATTAGTTTAAAATTTTTGCTTAGTGGAAGAAAATTTCAAACAAAAAACGAGCAGAAGAAAGATTGTATTTACTTATAAGGAAGAAAGATTGGAAAAAAAATTTTTAATTCAAATAAAAGAACAAAAGCAAAATATATAATGAAGAACATGGATGCATGCATGCATATTACATGCAAGATGCAAAAAATGCAAGGACAAACCTGAATTGTGTTATTGTTTGGTGTTCAGCAGCTGTTGTTGTTACTGTTATGATATGATTGGTTTCTATCATATCATCAGTAAAGCAATGATGACGAATTTCACAGGGACATGATAAAGTATTCCCCATTCTTTTCAATATGATCGCAGCGGCTCTTGGCTTCCCTTTCCTTTTTTCTTTTTTTTTTCACTTTTAAATCGTCGAAATCAGGTAGTGCAAAGAAAAGGGAAAGTAAATGAGAAAAGATATAAGGATAAATGATAGCAAAACAATCTTCAACCTTAGGCTTTTAGCAAAAGTGACAAGAGCAGAAAGCCTAGCATTGATGGAATGAGTCTCATAACGCTTAGTTTTTCATATCCTTTTGTCATGATCGATTCTTAAGCTTCTTCTTCTTTTTCTTCATTTAACATAACAAAACAAAGGAATACGGATTTTGAACCACAGTGAAATGTTTGTTACAACTAATAAAACTTCAACCAAACACTTAGTATGGACTAGTTGGAAGAGGCCAAGATAGACTGACTGATAGTTAGAATTGAAAAGATGAGGATATGAAAGTGAAAGAAGAATGGTTGTTGTAAAAGTAGTAGTATGAGCAAGTAGGATTAGTAGAAGTGGTAGGCCAGCCCTAAATTCATATGTTGCGCTTAGTGAGATGAAATGAAATGAATGAATATGCCAACACCAGACTTAAGTCTTTAAAACACTACCCATAAAGGCCATCAGTTTCAGGCTCCATAGTTCATTTCATATGCATTAGAACACATATAGATTATGAATATTTGACTAGTATTAAAAAAAAAAAAAAAAAGAAAAAAAAGAAGGTCCCGAGGAAAATTTTTTAGAAAATTAGCAAATGGTTTTTTTTTTTTTAGAGTTAATGAGGAAAAAATTAGAAGGATAGTGAATTCTTATTCAGAAGGTATCAATATCTGCATTTTCTGAAGTATCCGTCATAATATTGGCGACAAAGCAAGCAAATAGCCAATAACAAAACAAATCACTAACGGCCACAACTTTCCATATCCTTTCGTCATCATTGATTCTTATGTTTCTTCTTCTTCCTCTTCTTCATTTGATGTAATAAAAGAAAGGAACATGAATTTTCATTCCATATGAAAAAGATCCCAGCATGAAAATTTCCGGGAAAACAAAGTTGCTGGATCCGAAAGGATGCATGATTGCGAAAGTTGGAAAATAATGTTAACATGTTCGTTTTGTGCAATACTTCAGTTGATATCACAAGAAATCCAGAATGTAGTAAAAACGCTGATGTCGGAATATCTTGATTCATATCCATTTGCTTGTTTCATTGTTTGCTTATTATTTCCAACTGTATCCTTTGACCTTTCTTTTTTGCTCCAAATTTATTGCATAATTTCTAAATTATGCAGAAAGGAAAAAGACTGAATATTGAAGAGTCAATTTAATTAATTTAATGTAGGTGAAAGTGGAAATGCTACAGACTAAACTGATATTGATTAGATTTAGTTGAAATGATGTAAAGCGTCTGTTATCAGCACTGATCAAAATTACGATAGAATGACAGCAGTATCAACAAATTGATTGTAATTATCAATAGTAAAATACTAAGAGGCAAGTCTCGACAATCGCATTATCACTGAGTCATCAGCGAAAAGAGAATTGTCAAGTTTCTTTTTCAAGAATTTTGGGAAGGAGCTGAGATGCCGAAGGTTAATTCAGGTCTAAAATTGCAACAACTTATCAAATCCAAGTGGTTATAATTAGATCAGAAGGTTTAAATAAATCATTCAGAATACTTTTAAACTTGTTTTCGAATCACAATTAAGTGTTATAAAAATTGTTTACTTTTTATTGTACAAAGAATTAATGTTATATGCTTTATTATTAAGAATTAATATCATATATTTTAGTTTATGCTGATTCCAAAACTCAATTGTCAACGTAGAATTAAATTATTTGATCTACAAATGGATTAAAAATTCTTCTAATACCAATCCAATAGCATCTTTAATTTCCAATTTTAAATTTTAGTTTTAATTTACTGCAATCTAACCAATCTAATATTAGCATTACTTGTTCACACATATTTAATTCACATTTCCATCTAAAATTATTCATTTCCAAATGATGGAGAGTATTGCGCTTTATTCAAAGCATCCGATTGAAGTAGAAAAACAGGAATGGATGAGTATAAAGAATATAAACAAAGTTAGATTTATCAAAATTTCCAACTGATTATCAAGCAGATGTAATAGAATGCTGCTAAAGAGGAGACAGTGATTTTTTTTTCCAGCAAAATCAGAGAAAATTATCAAAAAAATTTTTTTTACACTGAAAAAAATTGCAATTTTTTAATAGAAAAGAAAAACGATTTGAATTATTTCAAAATTTGTGAAATTTTTAAAAATTAACAAGTTTTATTAGATATAAACTATAGTAAATATTGAAACTATTTTGAACAGATATTGGTGATGTAAATGATATAATCATTTGTATAATATGCAATGCAATCTTATCGAGAAGTAAAATATTCATAAAAAAGGATACTTGCACTAATTTCTTCTTTGTCTTAATATATTCATTTTTCCCTATTTTAAATTGAAGAAATTCACATATCACAGTATGAAATGAATTCATATTAAAGTTATGAAAACGATAGGATAAAATGACATTTTAATTTCTAATGGATTTCGGAAATTTTACTATTAGCATATGTTTAAAACGATAAAACGAATTGGAAATTGTCGTTTAATTTTTTGCTTGATTTCTTGCAATAAAAAGCAAAGTGAAGGGTAACTTGAAGCTAAGGGTTGAAATTTTCAGACTTAAAAAGTTTCAATAAATAGTAATTACTGCAGCAAGTATTGGGTAGTTTTTTCTTTTGCTTCTGTTTAATTATAGCATCTTGAAAATATTTTTGCCCAATAATTTAAAGGATAAATTTTTTTCACAAATTCATTTTTCTTTTTTTTCTTTACTCCTATTTTAAAATTAAATGGGGTGATGAGAAAATAAAGAGAGAAATCTTCAAAAGAAAAAGATTAGGGAAATTTTTAATGGATTAAGAAGAAAGTCAAAAAATTATTTCTTAAAATTGATTTTAATTCGTTTTAATTCACATATATTATTACAGTATTGAGCATTCGAGAACTTTTAATCTCAGTATACTTTTGGTATTCTTATCTAAAAGTAGTTCAAGTATTCTAATAGAAGTGTAATTTTAGTGCTTTTATCACTTTTCATTTATTTGTATTTTAATCAGTTACCAATGGAAAATATTATTCTGTTGAATTCACATCTTTCGCAAATATGTTATTTTTCTTTTTTTCTATTTATTGATATTATTTGTTCATCAGCACAAATCAATCTCAATTTTTGAATTATAGAAAAGATACCTAATTAAATAAAAGTGGCAATTTTAATTATTAACTAATGCTTAATATTTAAAAGATCGATTATGCAAAGGTATAATTTGAGATTATAAATTTTTCAATGCCAATAGATTTTAGATAATTTGTGTTTGACGATAACAAAAGATTGCTTTTAAAATAAAGGTGCTAAATTTTAAACAAATATTCAACATTGACTGATTAATTAATACTATCATTTACAGCTATGAATTAATTCACCTTAACCTTAAATATTAAGCATATAATAATGAATTGATTTACATTAACATTGAAATCAGGCACGCAGTAATTAATTATTTTGCATTAGCATTAAGCATGCAATAATGAATTCATTTACACTAACATTAAACATAATGGTACAATACTAAATTAATTTACATAATCACCAAGAATTTAGCACTGAACTAATTCATATTAATCTATTTTCTCATTTTTTTAATTGTTTTAATTATAGAAATATACACACATTAAATGTTATATGATTAAAACAATTAAATGTTATGTATATATATTTATATACTTTGCAATACATTTTGCATATTTGTTGAAGAAGAAGGTGACAAAGTTTAGAAGAGGGATTCGGTATTAGAAATGTATTAAATATGTAAAATAATCCTAAAATCTGCTAAAATTAAGCTTCTTGAATAAAATATGAATGGAGGCTTGGAGTGGTCTATTTTGGTTGAAATAACTTTGGAAAAAGCTCAATATTCTTGTCGTATACATTCCTCTGAACGATAGTCATATTTTTATGTTTTACATTTCATAATTTGAAAGTTTCGTTATAAATTTATTTCACTCATAGTTACAGAATAAAAATTTCCGATTGAAATATTTGCACTTTAATATTCTTAGTTCGTCTTTTTGGTTCTGCATTTTTTTTTTTTTTTTTTGAATAACTAAATTTGATTCACTGATGAGATTCAACAAAGTGAAAAGAAAAAAGTGCTAAAAAAAAGTTACGAAATGTCGTTTTTAGCATTCAATGCAATCATTTCACAATTTATCATTAATTTTTTTACTCTTTTTTTGAACCAATTTTGCATTCATTTCGAAAAAATTTTAATTGCCAATAAATTTTTGTAAAAAAGGAATCATGTTTGGAGAATTGTTCACTGTTTTCAGCAACATTTTAAACAATATAGTTCATCATAATTTCTTATTTAAGGCATTTTGTGGGATACGATCAATTGATTATTGAATTACCAATCTCACAAATGTTACAATTGTAATTTTTATGATGACCCATAAGTAAAATTTTGTTACAGAGTAAATCTATCATGTCTCGCCCTTTAAACTTCATAAATAATTGAAACAAATACTAATTATGGCCAAAGTTGGCACAAGGGAAGAGTAATTAATCACGAGGAACATCTGAGAGAAAATTTAGTCCCAAAATTGAAAATAATTAATTGTAGGCATTTAAGAAAACAAATCCTTTAGCTAATTTCAGATAATTGTAGGAATTTTGTAACATCGAAAATGATGGAAAAGATTCTGTATGTTTAGCTTTGTTGAGTATGTTGAAAATGCAACGAAAGGTTCACAAATATTATCGATTGTACCAATAATCTAAGACTGATCGAACAATTTAATTGATCTCTATATTTCGGGTCATGTAGTTAAACTTAGACATAACCCAAAAAATGAACTTAGATAACCACATGAAAAAACAGTCAACCAGAAGAATATCATTCAAATAAATTATACTGAAAGGCATTTATGAAATTGAAAATCAAAAATTTGCAAGCTGCAAAACAAAGATTTGATGAAAAATTACCATCCGTAAGGAAATAGAAACTATTTAAAAAAGGATGAGTTCTAATTTAGATATATATTTCATAAAATCTTCAAAAATTATTTAATTTTTTACAATTTCCACTTGTTTTCATTTCTTACATTTATACTCTATTTAATTCATTAACTTTGATATAAAATTTTTATTACATAAGATTCTGATGATTTTTTTTTTTCATTTCTTTTTGGATAATGTGAATGAAATGGATAAAAAGGAAGATTGGATGCTGAAACTTAGAATATAAAAGACTGAAAATTAGAGGCAAAAGTTGAATGAGTAAATCAGTATCGAATTTTACTTTTTACAATTTTGCCTACTTACCAATGTATCGGTATTTTTGCTAATTTAATCTGTCAAAATTATTATAGGAAATTTGTAAGGACTGAAATTTCATTTTCAAGCTGAAAATTTTTTAGTTGTGGTTTTCGGGGAAAAATTGTCTAGTTATTATTGATTAAATTTCTTAGTTTAATTTGAATTTTTCCGTTTAGAATTTATCAGAAGTGAAACAATTTTTTACCTTTTAAAATCCTACCAGAGTATTTTCAATTTTATCTTTACGCCATTGGAACGTAACCAAATCGGTCTGTGCACTTGAAGCATATATGATGAAATTTGTAGCTTAAAATTGAAATAAAAGTTAATTCAATTTTAAGGAAAGTTTTTTTTTTCCTTTTTTGCCACTATCATTAATATTTTGCAATATTTTCATCGGTTTTCGTCTTCCAATTTCCCATCATCTAAAAATAAGTAAATAAATCAATTGAAGAACATTTTTCATTTGATGTAAATTAAGCCTTATCACTAAGCGAAAAATCACTTGGCCCACTTATTATCATAATTAAAAGCTTTGCTTACCAAAAAATGAAAAAAAAAAAAAAAAATTGCGAAGAAAGAACAAATCACTTTGTTATAGCCAAGTCTTCCATTTCATTTCTATACATATATTTCTTTTTTTTTTTTTTTTTTCATTACTCAATTTCTATTATTTTAAAACATACCTTTTCAAATGGTAAATTATTGATGAATAAGTTATCGATTAATTTTAAGCGGTAAATTGAATATATTTCATGATATGCTATTGTTTGTTGTAATGTTTTTAAAAAAATTAATATGACAATTATTGATTTATTTCAAACTATAAATTTTGGTTGAGAAATTTACTGAAAACATTTCGTGATATGCCACTATTTACATTTCACAATTTACGATTGATGACATTTAAATCGATTAATTTGACAAAAAAAAAAAATCTAGAAGACGGAAACTGTTGGTAAAACTTTATTAACTAAATGATATGATCATTTAGTTAGTAATAAACCAAACAATTTGCTAAGACATTTTGATTTCTTTTTTTTTTTTTTTTTTTTGCGAATGCTTCATAATATTCTTTGCATTTAAAATTTCTGATAAAAACAATTTTGGTATGTTTTCCAATCTTCAAATTGATAAGCGAATCATTTAATATTTCAAAATTAACCAATTTTAAGTAATGTTTAATGCCACTCCAAATATAATTACAACATTATGAATCATTTAAAACGATACTTTTTTTTTGATATTTAATTTAAATTTTTAAACGCAAAAAATAAACAAATAAGTATAATTAGCATAATTAATCTCTTTTTGCATCCGAAAAGCTTCAATTTCAACTTATCTTTTTATCTTTGCTAGTTCTGAGAAAAAGTACTAACCCTGAGATTTCAAGTAATATTTATTTATTTTTTTTTTTCATTACTTGCAATACGATACAAAAGTGATAGCATGAATAGAAAATTTTAATTTTACTCATAACTTTTAAGATCATAATTACAAAATAAAACTTTGTTGTCTTCTAAATCATCGTTTAAATGTTATTTCCTACTACTGCTTGATTATCAAATATTTTAAATCAACAATTTCAAATTCAGTGTTTATTTTCCAGATCTAAACCGAGGAATTAGTATTATCATCATTGGCTTTTTTAAACCAATATAATCGTCATAATTATAATTCCCATAATTATTATTATCATAAGCATTCTGTTTTCATTACCGACAATAATAGTAATAGAATTTAATGAAAATGTAAAAAGTACCGGTGAGAGTAAGAAATTTTTTGTCCTTTAAACAATTCCTGTATAATCGTTGGTCACAGCAAGTCTTTCTTTTCTGTTGAAATTTAAACTTGTTCGCAAATTAATTCGACTCTGTTGTAATACTTAGCGCAGTTAAATAACCAAAAAAAAAAAAAAAAAAAAAAAGCAAAACAAAAAATGAAAGATAAAAAAAGGCAGGTAATGAAGGAAAAATTTCACGCTTAAATACCAAGAAATTAAAATAGGTAAAAATTGATCTGTTATTGACTGTTCATTATTATTATATAGGTCAGAAGAAAATCATCAATTCCGGCTTTTTTTTTTTTTTTGTTTGATTTTTATAAATTTTAAGCAATTAATTAATTACCATCTTCAGTTTATTATTTGTAAAACAAATAATTTATAATGATTTAAATTGTAATAATTTTTTTAGCATTCAGCTTAAAACTCTAAACAATGACCGAATATGGCACAACAACAACAACAACAACAGCAATAATACCATCGTCATCGTCACCGCTGTCAACAACAACAATTACACCAACAACTACACAAGCAATACCTCATCTCCTGAATACTCATATTCATCCATTAAAAGCAGTATTAAATGAAGCAAAATGTGAGGGAAACAAGAAGAAAATAATAATAATAAATAAATAAAATTAGTTAAATAATTACTTCAATAAACAAAAGTTTGGGAAGAAATTTTTAATATATATTAGATGAAGAGTAATTTATATTTCGTAAACATATTTATTTTAATTTTTTTTCTGCTAATAATTAAGAATAAGAAATTTCCTTTTTTTTTCTTTTTTTTTTTTAAAAGAGCGAAATATTTGGAATTCTATTTACAATCAATGAAATAGAATTATTTCGTAAAATTTCTTGTTTTTTTTTTTTCAGCAACAAATTGCTTTCCAATTAATCAACAACATCATTCTGATAGTACTAAAAAAATGACAAAGATATCTACTGCACCACATGTAGATGCTATAACAGCGGATACGATTGATACAGGTTTACCATAGATAATTTCAATTTAAGTTTATCTAATTTGTAATTTAATGAATTTATAATTATAAATTATTTTTTAATGGAGAAAAAATTATACGTAAAATTTCATCAATGATAACTTTTTTTCTATTGCCGTTAATAGAAACAATTATAAAGCTAATAATTGATGTTGCTTTTTGTTAAATAATACTTTTCGCTAGAATTATCAAATTATAGTTCACTGAAAATTCGTCAAAAATTATTTTTGAAGAAATATCATTTTTACATCCATAAAATGTGGTACATCTTCAGTCTTTTTCATCTCAACGATATAAACGCAAATTTCAGCAACAATTTCATCACCTTTACATCAGAAACCTCGAGCAATATCCGTATCAATACTACGCGACAAATGGGCCAACAAAGTGGAATTTTTACTAGCAGTGATTGGTTATGCAGTTGATCTTGGTAATATATGGCGATTTCCATCAACATGTTACAAATATGGCGGAGGTACCAATAATTATTCTTTCTTTTTCCCCTCTCTCTCTCTTTCTCTTTGTCTCTCACTCTTCATAGGTTGAAGTTTTGTATGAATAATTTTTTGCATAAGCGATTAAATATTATTTACAGGTGGCCGATAAATGGAAAGATTAAAATTTTTAAGGATATTAAAAAGTGGTCTTTTATTTTTTGTATTACACTTTTTTTTTTTTGAATTTTGAAAAAGTCATTCAATTTCACGCAGATCCGCAAGTAAAACTACAAATTATTCAAATTCAAGCGAATTCATCGATAATTTTCCATATGAATCTGTTGAAATTAAAATGATTGGGAAGAATTCATACAAAAAAGCATATTAAAATTTGAAATAATAGAAAGATTTAATTGCTTGTTATATAAAGATGTTCAGTATATCAATCAAATATTTGATAAATCTTTCATAATTTAACATTAAATGAAGTAAAAGTGTTAAAGGTTAACATGAAATTTAATAACAGTAAAATTTAAACAACTTATTACTATCGATCAATCAAACAATCAAACAATTAGCGCAAATTATTTTAGGCGCATTTCTAATACCATATTTGATTATGCTTTTTATCGGTGGTTTACCTGTGTTTTACATGGAATTAGTCCTTGGACAATTTCATCGTACTGGCTGTATAAGTATTTGGAAAAAAATTTGCCCAATATTCAAAGGTAAAATTATTTCGTTAATTTTATGCAAACAAAATATTATCATTTATGCAACCATTAATATATTATCGTTACAATTGTAAAATTTTAAATTTTCAACGAAATATCAAATTTTTGCTAAATTAGTAATTAATTATAATTTTCGAAGTAAAAAGCATTTCTTAATTAGCAAAGTAATTCCAATTAATATCATCTATCTTAATTTGATTGAATTGAAATTAATTAAAAATAAAAATGAATTATTATCACAGGTATCGGTTATGGCATATGTTTTATATGTACATTTATTGCATGTTTCTATAATGCTATTATTGCACATGCAATATACTTTTTATTCAATTCTTTACAGGTAAAAAAAAAATTTTTTTCAGAATAATTGTTATCAAATTTTAAAAATTTGTATTTTAAAACGAATAACAAATAAAATGAGACATTTTTAAAGTATTTAAGTAATAATGTATTAATTATGCTGTGCTTTCGTGCGTAAATTTTAGGAAATAAATTAAATATGCTTTCTTTTAATGCAATAAAATGTGCCAATTAATAATATTATCATTTGTTGTTATGAAGTAAAAAGAAAAAAAAAAAAATTAGATGAGCAATTTTATTTTTTTTTTTTTTTTACACATTTAAAAGTAATCAATATTACTTTATCATTTTATTTTTATTTTTATTAAGTTTTTTTACACATTTAAAAGTAATCAATATAACTTTATCATTTTATTTTTATTTTTATTAAGTTTTTTTACACATTTAAAAGTAATCAATATTACTTTATCATTTTATTTTTGTTAAGTTTGCTTCTTTTTTTTTTTTTTTTTTTTTTTTTTTTTTTTTTTTTTTTTTTTTTTTTTTTTTTTGCTTCATTATTGCTATTAATTATTTTGTCTCATTTTATTCCAATTATTATTGTGGTATCATTTTGCAGTCGGAAGTACCATGGAAAAGTTGTAATAATCCATGGAATACACCATTATGTGCAATTAATCTAAATGATTCAAATGATATCATTGCAACTAATCAAAGCAACAATTTGAATAGAAAATTACGAACACCATCTGAGGAATTCTTCTTGTTGGTTTCAATTAAAATTATATTTTGTAACGATTCTATTAAAAAAATTTTGTCAGTTTCAAAATATTTTCATTATTTTTTTTTTTTTTTTTTTGTTTTCAAAAATTAAATTTACTCTTCATTGCTCTCATTTGGTTTTTTAAATGTTTTAAATTTTATATTTTGAATTTTAATTTTACAGGAGTAAAATGAATGAAATTCAACATACTTCATAGTTTGCAATGATTGAATAATTTTAAAATAGAACTTTTTTGTAGAAAGGAATTTATAGAAATTTCAAGCATCTAAACTAATAAAATGTTAGCTTACGTTTAATTAGGCTAAGATAGGATGGTAATTAGAAGTTTAACTAATAATTAGCTCATGATAATTATAATGAATTTTCTAACAGGTTCATCTACGATTCGATCATATCATTTTTTGGTTATATCATTTAAAAAAAAAAAAAAAAATTCGTTAATTATTATTAAGAAGTAAAAAAAATGTTTCTTTCCCCAGATTCAACGTATTGGAAGAAAATTATTCTCATGGTTTCGATGATCTCGGTAATATAAAGCCATCATTGGCCTTATGCCTTACCATTGTATTTATTCTTGTCTATTTTGCGCTCTGGAAAGGACCGCGAAGTACCGGGAAAGTATGTTTTATTTGTATGTTTCCATCAAATACTTCTGCTACAATGAAAAATATTAATAGGAATTACAAATCCTGAGTAATATTATATCTTAGATAATTTATGATTCAAATTGCATATAGAGAATAGTTCTATTATTTAGTAATAAGTTTATTGATTGATTTTTTTTTTTTTTTTGTTCATATATAGCTCAATCAAAATTTTAAAACATGTAGGAAACTCCCAGATGAATTGATATGCATTCCTGAAAAGATGCTTTATATTGTAGATTGCCTGAGATAACCTAAAATATCAGTATCTTCGGAATAGATTAATGAGTTTTCGAGATAATGAAATGATAAGCTTATTGTTGATCGATCAATATGTATTTGTTAAAAGCTACAGAATTTTACACATTAGTACTTTTCGATTAAACAATTCTATTACATAGCTTAAATTAATTTCAAAAATTTGATACAACAATTTCAACAAAATATATAAAAAAGATTTCTTTTTTTTTTTTTTTTAAATTTAATTTTTAGTATGTATGGATAACAGCTACAGCTCCATACATAATCTTATCAGTGCTATTCATACGTGGAATCACTTTACCTGGTGCATCAATTGGAATTTATTATTATTTGATGCCAAATTTTAAAATGCTTTTTGATATCGATGTTTGGACAGCAGCTGCTACGCAAATTTTTTTTTCACTTGGTCCTGGATTTGGTGTATTACTTGCATTAAGTAGTTACAATGATTTTCATAATAATTGTTATCGGTATGTTTTTCCTACTTCTTCTAAAAAATTTTCATAAAATTATTTGAAAATAGAAAAAAATTTTTCTTCTTTAAAAAAAAAATTACAAATATAATTTAATTTGTAATGATAAGTATTTAAAAAAAAAAAGAAAAAAAAATGCACAATTTATAAGATATACAAATGTAATTTCAATACTATTCTAAATTTATTATTAATTAATACTTTAATTTTATATCTATAAATGCATTTAATTTTAAAATATCATTTATATATATGTATCATTAATTAATACATACAGGGATGCATTGATAACATCGTTTATTAATTGTGGTACATCATTTTTTGCTGGTTTTGTGATATTTGCAACACTTGGTTACATGTCAACCATAACAAATTTACCGGTTAGTGAAGTAGTAGGCGATAATGATGCAAATATTATATTTATCGTCTATCCGCAAGCAATTGCGACAATGTCATATGCAAATTGTTGGTCTTTCGTATTTTTTGTCATGTTAATAACACTTGGCATTGATAGTACGGTAAGTATTATTACAACATATTTTGTTTATGTTTTATTAGTAATTAGAGATGATTAATCGTTTAATAGTGGAATTATTCGTTATTTATATGATAAAGTTCTTTTCTTAGTTTTCTTTTGGAAAAAAAAGGAATTTTAAAAAATTTTTTATGTTTTAAAATTAAAAAAAGTTTTTTTTTTATTTTTTCTAGAAGAATTTTTTTGCAAATTTTCACCTTTTAATGAAAAATTTTTTTTTTTTTTTTTTTTTTTTTTTAGTTCAGTGGAATTGAAGCATTAATTACGGGATTTTGTGATGAATATCCAGAATTGTTAGCACGAAGACGTGAATTATTTGTTGGTGTCGTAATTATTGCCTATTATTTTGGTAGTCTTCCAACGGTTACTTATGTAAGCATTATCTAATCAAATTTTTTGCTAATAATTATTCAAAATATGATAAAGATGCTATAAAATTTATAAAAATTATAAAATTTTTTAATATAACAATTCTAATAGTTATAAAAAAATAAGCAGTAATACTTGAATATAGTAATAATAATTGTGTTATTGTTGATTTTAAAAAGTATAAACTTTTCCATAAATTATTTAAATTAATCTATCCATAATAAATTAATCATTTATTTGCTGGGTAAAATTATTCATTTTAGGGTGGTAAATATGTCATACCATTCCTTGATGAATACGGTGTATCATTATCGGTATTATTTATTGTAATGTGTGAAATGGTTGCCGTTTGTTGGTTTTATGGTACACGACAATTTAGCGAAGATATTCGACAAATGCTTGGCTTTTATCCAGGATTATATTGGAGATTTTGTTGGACATGTTGTCCAATCATTATGACTGTAAGCTTTTTCTTTTTTTTCATGTTTTTTTTTTTTTTTTAAATGACCAAAAAAAGTTAATTAATAAGTATTTTTTTCACTTTGATTTTTAGTAAGAATTATTGTTATTATCCAAAAATAATTTTATAATATTCATAAATTGTATTATGCAATAAATTAATGATTTTAAAAATAACACTTTTTCCTTTTTTTTTCTTTTTTTAAGACGATATTCTTGTTGACTATCTATAAAACATCATTGGAACCGATGACCATTGGATCGTATAAATATCCGCAATGGAGTGTTTACCTTGGGTGGTTTCTACGTCTAACATCGATTCTTAGCATTCCAATTTTTGCAATCTATTATCTGTGTGTTGCTAAAGGAACCTTAAAACAAGTAAAAATTCAGAAATTTTACATATTTTTATTAAAAATTTTAAATTGTATTCAAAAAATTGATGTCAGATGGACATTTTACATTGCCTTAGAATAGTATTATCACAAGAAATATTGCTAAATATGGTTTAACATATTCCTGAAAGGTTAAAGTAAAACAAAAAATGTTATTCACGAATTAATTAAATTTATCTGAACCGGAAAATAAGCCAACAGGCTATAGATTGGAATTAAAATTTTGAGCTTAAATTTTAGTATATGATATTAAATTTGAGATTAGTTTCTGGAAATTACTATAGCCTAATTTAATCAATAATTTTTAACTTAAAACTTCCACTTAAATACTTACTTTTAAATGTTATTAATTAAATAAATTTATTAAAATTTTACATTCATACATTCTAAAATTATAATTGGAAATAATTTAGCGTTGGAAATTTTCGATAAAACCACAGCAAACTGATTGCTCTCGGACATTATCAATAGCGCCATTAGCATTGATACGTGACGTACCAATGACCCATACCAGTAGCAATGCGCCTAATAATGATGAAGCTACGACAATGGCCACCAATAATACTATCCATTTGTAGATAAATCATTGTAAATTTCGATATGCTTACATTATCATTCAAATCATTTCTTTTGCATTTTTATTGATCTCATTATATCATTGAAAGTATGAACAAATTATATAAAATTTGGAAAAAAATTTAAAATTTGGTAAAAAATTTAATGCTTGAAAAATAACATCATTTCAGCAATATATTTGATCAGTAATTGTTAAATTAAAAAGAAAAACATTTGAGGGAAAAAAAAGAAGAAGTTGCATATTATAAATAGCTAAAAATTATTGATAGAAATATTTCGGTAAAACAAAAAAAAAAAAAAAAAAAAAAAAAAAAATCTCTCATTGAATTGTAATTAATGAGAATATAAAAACATCAGCTTCTTTTTCATTATATTTCAATTTTCTTTATTTATTTATTTACTTTTTTTTGATATAATTTGGTAATTTATAAAGTTGGAAAAAAAGAAATTTGTCCGCAAATTTGTAATAAACATAATTTGGATTTTTTATTTTTTTCCTTTGTTTTTTTTTTTTTTTTGAAAACAGAGCTATAAAAAATTGTTCATACTATTTCTGTAGCATTTTATTGAAAAGCATAAATTAATCTAATTACACCATTCAGAATAAAGGTAAATGTAAGTATGTTATGGTATGATACAGATGAAAGAAAAATTGTAAAATTTTAAGAAAAAATAAAGCTTTTCTACTTGAATAATATGAGCTCGATTTAAAAGAAATTTTAAAAAGCTTCGGTTAGTCGTTTCAAATTCAAATTTTTTAACTATTATTATGAAGGCAAATATAAAACGAATAGGAGATATTTGTTGGAATATTTCGAATTTTCAAATGTAAAACTTATCACAAAGTGAAATTCTAAGTGATATGATAATGCAGCATCACTACCCGAACAACAGTTGTAACCATAGTATGATATGAAAATGATGATTTCAATATTATAAACTGCATAAAAATTTGCATTACGATAATGAATTATTACTTTTGTTGATCATATCCAAAATCAGATCAATCATGTTAACTTCAGCAATTATTGATGTTTTGCAATTCTATCTTTACCAATAATAGTTTGAACTCGCATGAAGCAGAAAAAACTAAGCAATTCGATTTTTACATTCTATGCAGCTTCGGAATAAAATAATTCAAGAAGAAAGCATCAAATGGACACTTACTTAGAGGTCATATGATGATAACAGGAGCATCGTACAAACGTTTGAAACTAAACGAATCTTTTTTTTTTTTTTTTTTTTCTTAGAAATCTTTAAACAGGAAATAATTTCAATTACAGCTAATTTAATTGTAAAGGCAATGATAGAACAGATTCCAAGTCAGATACTTTCGGATAAGTTGCGCTAATTCTTTCAGTCTACAAATATTTTACGTCATGAAAGATTTTTTTTTTTGTAGTAGAAATTTGTATTTTTGTTGAAGACGGTGAAGTTCTTTTAATCGCTTATCACAGAAAAATATTTGAATAGATGTTCTATTGAGTAGTAGAGAAATTACTACCAATAGATGTTATGATATGATTTGGAAAATTTGCGATAAGTTAGAAGAATCAATTTTATGATGTAATTGCCTGCGTTGAAAGTGCTAACTATAATCAGTGATCTGAAGCTGATCGATGCCTAATATATATGAATGGGAGTAGTCTACAAGAAGCACACTGTTTGCAATCCAATCGTAAGCATGGATAATAAAGCACATTGTGTTACAATCCTGTATTTAAGCAAGAATGATAGTAAGCTAAGTGATTTATGTTAAACAATTTATAAGATTGATTGATAAAATGAGGAAAGAAACATAAATTACCACAATTATTTGGGCATGTATCTCAATTTTCGCTAAACTTAACGATGTAGCTAATTTTTCCAGTCGTCGTACAAATGCATTAATAGAAAAAGTTTCAAGTGGTTATGAATTTGATATTTACAGTTTTCACTTCTCTCATCTACAATAAACTTACAATATTCATAAATGAAGT
>JABVXV010000517.1:0-31518 GCA_013365325.1 Dipetalonema caudispina | reverse complement strand
ATAGACAGACACCGAAAATTTTGATGCATATTTAAATCTATTTTTCTCTAAACAATAATTGAGATGAGCTTACGTCCACGATTGATCCTTTTTCAATATACACCAGGACTGTGGTTCACGTTGATCATAGCAAGCGTCGTGGGAATCGCAATGATTTTCCCTGCAATAGATTAAGATGAAATATAACAGATCCAAAATAGGAATTATTTAGAATCAGTTTGAAAAGACACTTTACTAAATGTTTTATTTAAATAAAGGAAAGTTATAGATCATTCATAAAACGCATTTCAACTCTATAAAGAACTATAGAATAGATGGGAATGTTTCTATCTGCAATAGTAAGAATTATAAATTTTTGAAATTACTGAAAAATCCAAATCACTTACTTGCCATCAGTTTCAACAAATTCTCCTTTAGCCGTAATTTCTTCACCTCCTTCATCACCTCCTTCTTCACCACTTTCTTCACCCTCTTCTTCCTGATCCTCTTTAGAAGCACTTCCTTCTTCACTCCCCTGAAATCATGAAGATATTTTCCTGTAGTGCAAAACAAAACTCTTGAAAGAAGAAATGGTTTTAAAATAGATTTCTTGTAGAATCGAAAAAAGCAGTATACTTATGTCATGTTCAGTTAATGCTATTTAAATTTTCTCAGTTTAGTAATCTGTTCAACTGATAAATTGCGGAGGAAATCAAACTGAAGAAAGTTACCTCCTCTTCTTCATCCTCAAATGAATCTTGTGCATAATATGGTGTGACAAGAAGAATCACTAGGCCAAGGGTTATTAGAAGTTTGTTCATTTTTTCTTTCTGGAAAATCGTACATTTATTGATTTCATAAACATAATTTTACGACGAATTACTAATTCAAACGGAAATTGAATGCGTTGATTGGTATGCGAATACAACTCTTTACACAATAATAACAAAGAAACGTCAGTGAATTTCTCATTTTTATGGCATTTTTTTTCGTGCGACGAAGATACAAATAAATTTCAAGAAGTTATTCTAACTTATGTATTATATTTGAGTGTACAGTTGGACAGATGAGTATTTTTTTACTTTTGACAAAATATGAAAACAAAGAAGCATAGTTAAATTTACACAGCTGACTTATTCAAACCAAATTGCCTCTACTTGAAAAAAAAGTTTTCCTTTTTATTTTATCAAGTTGGAATGATGGTATACATTATAGTATACATGCATATAAATTTTTACAAAGTTACCTTAAGAGATTTCAATAAAGAATAAGGATTTCTCGGTATGTTTATTGCTCATATCTTTTAATGCAGCAAATATTGAGCGCTTCTTCCTTGATTTCCAAAAGAATGCTTAGAAAAAAGCTTTTCTTGAATTCCTCTTAAATTTGAAACGAGTAAACTACTATTTGATAACGAACATTTTGGCTCCTTACTTGTGTGTGATACAAGAAGTACGAAAGTTGAGGAGTAATTGTAATTGTTGTAACTATTCCTGAATAAATATCTTTTTAAGCATCATGTCGAATATCAAATATTGAGAAACCAATGGGCATAAATATACGATCCCTCCTTGTTCTTCTATTATCAAATTATATTTATTCAATTATATTAATTATTTAATGGTAATTATTGATAACCTTTACTACTTAATGTTGCTGCATTCTTCCTTTTTTTTACTTTTATGCCATTATGATTCTGAGTAAATATTTGAAAATTTTGAACAATATGATAGTTTAGTTCCTTTCATTCAAAAAATATTATTTCATGTTATTGATGCGAATTTAGCTTTTTCTGGATGCTTAGAGGACAGCTGAATCCACTATTCTTTTCTCGATATCGGAAAATTCATATGCTTTTACTTCCATTGCACTTTCTAATTTTGTTATTTTATCTCATAGTAATAAGATGAAGAAGGCTTAGATGGCATAAATTGTTGTAAGTTCAGATTTTTAAATAATGTCATAGAAATGCTAAATAAAACTTGTTGTCATCGGTCAATGCATCTCATATTCCAATTCAAATTGTTTTAAGATTTGAGAACTCAACATAAAATAGTGTTTTATGTAGTGATTATCATATAATCTTTTATTAAACCATGCTGACTTACCATTATAAATTTGTGTCACAGGAATTCCTACTATGCATTGTGTCTGATATGATTCATTAGAATTTTCGTCGATTTACAAAAATATGACCCGACAAATGCAGTGATTGTATTTTATACTTTCATTTACTAAATATTTTTAGTAAATGATTCGCTTATGTATGGCAACAGTTATTATAATTTCTTTAAAGCTTTCCAACAAGAAATTGATGTATATTTAAAATATACCATCCAAGAGTGTCTTATAGTCCATAAACATATTCGCTTATGTACGATAAGACTAACTGATTTTTTTATTTAGTGCATGTGACTGATATGTTCACTATTAAAAAACGATTCGACACCTTATTGATTCAAACGAACCGCCGAAATTTACAGAAATATATAAATTATATTATAATATTATAAACAGTTCTTCCATAAATGAGGAAATTTAAGAGACAAATCGAAGAAAAAATCTACCTTGTTTTACCGCATAGGAAAAGTTAGCGGCAAATCTAAAGGATAGGGAAAACTTCTATTTATGTCATAAAAAAAATCCGACTATTATCAACACAGAAATATTGAACAAAAAAATATTTTGTTCAAGGAAACATTCATGAGGCAGATGCATTTTCTGATAGCAAGCAACTTTGTATTTCATTGGAATTAGAATTAGTTTAAGGAAATGTTCAAAAATATAACACTGGAAATTGATTTGGAAATCAATCCACCGCCAGCACACATCCAAAATTATCAGAAATATTATAGGCCTTTTTTAAGGGCTACACGTACAAACAAAAGAGACGTATTTCATTCTAGGATATTACCAGTGTTTTTATTATAAAAGACAAATATATTCATTTCATTTATATAAAATCACTAACAACAACCAGCAATCAAGTATTCTTGAATCTTTTTGTTTTCAAATTATATCTTTTTGTTGGATATCGATCCATACGTTCGGCAATTTCTGGATCCCATGGCATTCCTTCATCTTGACGAGTAAAATCAAATGATTCCTCTTCAAAATCGAACCAATCTTTTTTCGGTTTAAACTGACGATACAGTCTTTTGTTTCGTAAACTGAACACTTCACCTCCCTTCCCGGGAAAAGCTGTTTCACCTGTAATCATTAAAGATGCTAAAGCAACAGTATGTTGAAGTACGCCTAAAGAAAGGTAGAAGGATTCGTCTGAAACGTTCTACCAGAATCGTATAGGTTCAGCAACAGCAACAGCGGAAACAACTCCAACGATATCATTCTAGTGATAGAATAAATGTGCGACTCAACATAATATTCATGTACTTAAAAACTTCTAAGTATGAATTTCAGACTTTTATATCATTAACCATCCATTAGTATGATCATCTCAGGACACAGCAAGCTAGCCAAGCATGGAAATTCTTAAAACTATAACGAACATCTAACCTATTTTGTTTTATTCAATTTGACAATTTTAGAACAAATAAAAAGAAATTGTAGCTAACAGAGTCACGCTTCCAAGGTCAGCTACATTCTCCTGCATCAGTTATATATGTGGGATAACAAATATATTCATACAGATATGAAACTGCTTACCTCCATGATAAGAATGGGTATCTTCCGGATGAAAACGAAATGGGTGTTCCATAATATGTAAGTTCTTCGGCAACGTCTGTTTATTGTCACGAGCCATCTGTGCATATTCGGTAAGATTTCGGAACGGACGCCCATAGAAGTCGATCAAATCACCAACTGTTTTCATTTTATGTAGCTCGGAATTGGGAACTATATGGTACAATCTTTCACCTAGTAAATCGAGAAGCTGAAAGAAATGCAGTGAAATCGTATTGACATTGTAGCAGCTTGACTTCTATTCGATAAATTACTGACCTCTCTGAGTGATTTAAGCAAGATTCTCATATAAAAGAAGCTACATTCGTAGTGAACAAAGGAAACCTGAAATTTCAAGCGCCGATTCTTTGTAAGGTCGATACTTCGTACATCGTCACTTGCGTCAACAAGAACTTCATCCACAGCTTTTTTCACTTGACTTTCAAGATCAACTGGTGGTTTGTAGTTGTATCGATATCTCAAGAACCTGAAAATGGTTGGTGGAATAGACCAAAAACCAGTTCCAAAGCTAATTGCTGAAATTAGCATCTAAATAACCCTAAAGCTTGTAATAAAATCTAGATTTAAGAACTCAGGTTACGAAATATACTTCGTATACTCAAATTTCCTTGACTGGCCATTAACTACATGAAATTTTCAACCATCGAAACAGGAAAAACTCAGGGAGTTTGTGGCTAAATCGGTAAAACATATTTTAACAGCAAAAGTCTGGATGGATACATACAAAATACTTACTTCAAAACTGACAGTCTAGTTGGTATTTGTAATTCTGATCTGAAATCAGCCCAGAAAAAGTCGAAGTAAATAGTGTAAAACAAACCCTCTAGCTCGGATTGAATCCATGTCAATTTTCTTCTCCGATGCAACATCCAGAAATTCATCATCTTCTAAATGATTCTGTTTTGCCGGTTCATCGCCTGATTTCAATGATGGCAACATTTTTTTCAACATAGCCTAAAAATGAAATATATACGTCAAAAATTTTGGCTGAAATATCACCATGTACTTTTAGCATTGAATTCATTACTGTATTATAGTTGAATACTATTACTTAACTAATAAATCTTTCGAAGCAGCTTCTAAACACTTTGATTCTAGTATTTATTACTCGAATTTACACTGAGATATTTTGCTACCCGAGCATTTATGCTTTTTACTTAAGCTATAATTTGGCTATTTCGATACTCAAATATTCTAACCTCTCATACTACTAAACTCATACCCAGGAATTTCGCTATTTTATTTTCAACTTCTAATTCAATACTTTTACAAATTACCTCACCTACATTCATGCTTAATCTCATGGAACATTTGAGCTATTGTTCTTTGTTTACTAATCACTGCTATACATACATACTAAAATACATTGAAATATATTCAACCAATAAATGAATAATTTGACAAATTAATCCAATTAATAACTACATTTGTTATCATCATATTCATCATTTAATTCACTCCATTTTCCATCAATTTATTTATTCATTCACATTCATTGCAACTATCTAAAACAACAAACATTGAAGAATAATATAATTTTTGAACTAACTTCACTTTCATCATTTAATATTGTCATTCTTTCATTCATTTCTAATCGTTCAGATTCCTGATTTGATAATTTTTGCTCCGGATGACGTAATCGTGATAGTATATTTCGTAATCGTACATGACATACACGAGAATAATGCATCACTTTTTTTCACCACCTTTAATATAATCCTGAAATAGATAATGTAAACGAAATTTAAGATAAAAAAATTTTTTTTAAAAAAAAAAAAAAAAAGAAATAAAAATAAAAAATGAAATTGTACACACACTCTTCCCACCTATAAAAATTAAATAAACTTTAAAAAAGAAAAAAAAAAAAAAAATTACTCATCCTCCTTAAGCTCTTAGAAACAATTAATGGTTCTAAGCAGAATATTTGTTTACAGTAATGTTTTCTTTTGAGCGCGTAAATGTTCTTTGAGCGAAATTTGTGATTTTTTTTTTTTTTTTTTTTCCCTTCTTTTATCAAAACTGATAGTTCAAGTGTGTATTTATTGTTCACAGTATCCCTTTGTTACGTGTTACAGTAAGTCTTCATAATTTCTAACCTTTTAACTCTGTAGGTTACTGTACCACTTTTATATGATACCAACATTTTATTACAGTAAGTTGATTAGCATATAGTATAAAGGTACATATTTGATACGATGTGTAAATTTTATATTACATCCTTTACATTACACTGTAATACATTTACACTTATGAACATATAATATTAACATATCCTTCTGCTTGTTACAGTATACGCAATGTATCGTATATTACGGTACATCTTTTGTATTATATTTTATGGTTATTATTATTTTATTTTAAAGTAATTTTAAATGGAACATAAAAAATGTATTCAAATTTTGAAGGAATATATACAGAGAGAAAGAGATGGATGGAAGTGGATGGGGTGAAGAAAGTTACAATGCGGGAAATGCTGGTGGTTGGGGTGAAGCATCGTTTGTAGAAGCGGATGAATTCAAAGAAAGTCAACATACTGAGAAAGTACCATATCCAGCTACGGTTAAAGATCTTAGTCAGTTAGCAAACAATGAAGAAAAAATGACAGCCGGTAAATACAGCTTCAATACGGTAAGCTTTGCGGTATTTCCTAGTAAAGCTAGCTATTACCTTTACAAGATTGTAACTGTGTTAAAAATGTCACTTATACAATTAAGCGTTCTTTTTTTTTTTTAATTGTCAGGTATTTTAGAGGAGATTTTTGGTATCATTCTTTCATCTCTAATAAAAAATTATGAAGCTGAAGTTAGTTAATAAGAAAAAGAAGACGAAAAAGAAGGGATAGAGGAGGATTCATTTCTCCACATAGCTTATTATTTCTTACACTCCTACTAGATGTTCCAAGCCCGATTCCGATCCTCGTTTCTCAGATCTTGAAATGCATGGAATATAGGAATTAGTGAAACAAGTTTTTCATTTATCCTTTTTTCCTATCTTTTATTAGGGCTAGTTCCTTAAGATCTAGCTAAAGTCGGTTAGGTTTATTAGTTATAATTCACTGGCAATTTGTCATCAAGAGCCTCTTACAGTAGTGGTAAGATATATGTTAGTTTTAGCGACCGAACAAAGCTAGTAACCTGAATTTTAAGATTCGAGTTGTTGGTCGTGTGAAGGAATCGTTACAAACAGATGGAGGACAATCTATCGAGTATACAATAGCCGATTATCATGATACGAATGCCACATTCCTCATTATTCACTACAAAGGCGTGGTAATTTTTTTATTGACCATCTATCCAGAAATGTGATCAACTTGCTGTTGGGAATTGTTAAGATTGAATCTAAAACATGGTGGTATATATTTTTCGAAATTCTATGTAGAGAAAATACTTTCATTGATTGGTTGATGATGACTTTCAGTGTTGGTTTGAACTATAATAGCTTCACTATCGATTCAATTAAAGTAAATAATTAAACGGTTGGTTGTTGTGCATGAGTCTTCAGAGGAACCTAATGCTTTTCCAATGTGTGCGGAACTGCCATTCTTAGTAGCTAAAGATTCTTTGCTGTTTACTTTTTCGGAAGTCATATCGTTGAGATTTATTGTTTGAATGGCTTTTATCAGTACTATTTTATAATATTCAATTTTATAATATTTAAAGAATCCTTAGTAATATATATATGTTTCAGCTTGCAAGTGCTGCGGCAAATTCAGATGCAGTAGTAGAAGGAACGGATGTCTCTGTTGTGGGAAGATTGCGGAGTTTTAGCGAACGACTTTGTATTGTTGCTTTTGATGTAAGTTTTCGAAAGTTCTGCTAACCGCGTTTATTGTCACATTATTGCTTTTTAAGGGAGTGTTTGTTGAAATGATTTTTATTCGCCTCTCTTTCGCCTCCCCTACTCAAAAAAAAAGTCTTTTTGATCTGTTGAAAATAGCGGGTCTCTTTGGCGGATGTTGGTAGGAAGATGAGTAAGTTTACATTTTCGTCCATTTCTAAATGTAGTGAATTACAGGTTCGAGAGATAGAGGACAAGAGAGAGATTGATGCTTTCCATTTAGAAGCTCGACTTGCACGACTTTTCTATACAAAAGTATAATTTGATTTTTCCAGATGTAAGGGGCACCGATAAGTAGTAAACAAAAGTTGGTATTGTGAATATACTCTTCACCTATTATAAGATCGCAGAGCTTTATTATTTGTCAATGATTTACCAGCTAGTGAAGTTCTTTTCAGTTTATCTGCGATTTTTAGTAGATTTTTTCCTTTGTTATCCCGATTGTTTTTAAATACATACATTTTATCATTGCAATAACTCTTCTTACCAAAACCGATTTCTTTATGTATCAAATCCTAGTACGGTCTTTTCGCATTATATTCAATATTAGTAGATTTGTAGATACAAGTTGATCTTTTCTAAAGATTTTAAATGCTTTTATGATGTGCCGGATATAGCGTTATCAGAAAAGTGGGCAACTATATCCGAGGGTACAATGTTACGTGTAAACGAAGAAAGTGGAGGGCAAACTAAACCGACCAGCGATTGGAGGAGCAGCATAGGATCTAATCCGAATGTAGCCAGTAATGCATCTCATTCAGCTGTCGATAATAGTTGTCGTGGATTGACTGGTCAGAAAGCTGAGGTCTATTTTTTGGGTTATCTCAGAATTGCAAATGTAATATTTCTTATTTTATACAGTGTGTATTGGTTATTTTAATTTTCTGTTTGAAGTTTCAGATATTTAAATATTTGCGTAGTAATGGCGATCCGGTTATTGGAGCTAGTATTGATGATATACGCACTGGAATCCCAAGAAATCTCTTTAATTCACACACGTTTTCTGCGGATATCGAATATTTGGCTTCTGAAGGTCTGATTTATGCTACTTCAGATGATGATCATTATGCCGCCAATGCATAGTCTCCATTCAATTGATGAAAATAATGATTCTTCCACACTTGCCGCCCTTATTGCCTTTGATTTATACGTTTGATTATTTTGACAAGTTTTACTGTTAGATGTACATGCTTTCATGGCTTAAAAGAAATTTTCTGTGCTTCAAAGTGCATTCATATCAGATCTCTGTGCTATTTGGAACGCCAACTATTTCCATTTCTAACTGGTAGCTAAGAAATACTATGCTTGCTTTTCGCACGCAGATTGTTGGACAGTGTTAAATGTTTGATAGCAGTATATGAAATAAATTGGACAAATTGTTGATTAAGCGGAAAAGGTTCGTTCCATTGCGTTGGCGATCCACTTAATATTTGTATATACTTATATAAAGTTAAATTGGTGCAACAAACTGAAGATTGGAGAGGATGCTATTTCCGTCAGCTATGTGGATGGTTTTCTACATAGAATAATCAAACATTGCGTATATCACTGATGGGATCATGTTCAGGAGTTTCTGAAAAATGGGTAGTTTTGATGGTTCCTTAACCGCAGTGACTCCATGTTACATCACTGGAAGCCTGAACCTTATTGTAAGTTGAGATGAGGTGGAGGATTCATCGTATTTTGTTGGTTATTCAAGTTTGATCGTATTGAGATGAGCCATCCTCACCTTTTTCCTTTTTTCAGTAGATGCCTTAATTTTACACTGAAAAAGTATTTCATTGGCGAGTTGTTTTTTTTTTTTTTTTAATTCGTTTCTGATAAATCAGAAGTTTTTATTTTTCAAATTTCGTTTCACATATTAGCAATATAAGTTAAAGGATCAAATAGATAGGTAAGATGAATGAGGAACATCCGTCTATAACAGAAATGCCAGTTGCGATAGATGAAGACTGTCTTGTAGTCTTGTTTATGAGGAAGTTATTAATTAGCATGCATGACTGGAATTATGTATTGGTGGTGATGATTCCTTTTCGTTTAGCTAGTTATTATGGTTTTTTCTCAGCGTATTTCTTGGTATGTTCGATGGCCTCCTTTATAAATGTTTGTTTATCCTGGAATTTGGGTAACATTATCATTGTTCCGAAAATCGTCAACATTTTCTTTAGTAAAGATGATACTGTAAAGTACACCTGATTTTTTGATGTACTGGATCGAAAGTATTTGTTTATGTTTCGGTCAAAACTAAATGAATCTCAACCAACTGTCCCCGATAAGTATGATGTAGATGTTGTACATTATGCGCTTTTTTTTTTTTTTTTTTTGGAATCAAAATGAAATATGCGCAGTACTTTACCTTATAGATTTGTTCAGCAATTTGGTGACGAAGTGGACGTTCAGGTTCTGGGTCGTTGAGTAAGAATATCAAGGATTGTATTACTGGAAGATGGAAATTCTTGGGTATTTATAGCGTTGTAAAGCATAAAAACACATAGTTAAAGTAGCAGGAAGCTGTCAGATTAACGATTAATTTACTTATGGGATTTTGGTTTTTAGGCTGTGAAATTTGCCATCGTGATCGTTTTTAATAGGGAGAAATTATTATAAATAGATGTAACCATTAACTGAGAATTGCAATAGTTCTAATTTAAATTAAACCGCTTATTTAAATCTTCCATTGGAATTTCTTGAAATATGCCAAAGCTGAATTTGTTAAACGAACTATTCTCAATGTTTGTCCCTGGTTTCCAGTTATCGTACTGCAAAATTGCCAAACACATTTGCCCTTTTTCATCGATATTTGGATGATAGATTGGTGTAACAAAACGTAGATGAGGTGGTTTAAACGGATAATCGTTAGGGAAAGTTAAGCGTAACCGAAACATGCCTTCATTAAACGGTGGTCGTGGCTAAAATAGGAAATTTTGGTTTATAATTTAAAATTACTTCATATAAATTGATAATACCAATAGCAATTGGTTGAGGACATAGTAAGGCATCTAGAAACATAAAAAAAAAAAAAAAAAAACTTGAGAAATCAGTGTTAAATCAGATAAGGGAAGGATAGAATGATAATAAGTAATGAGTGAATAAATCGAATCGTTTAACAGATGGTACTAAGAAACAATGCCAGAAAATGTATTTAATTAACAACAATATTTATTTATAGATATATATCATTTTCAGGAAACGAATCGTACTGAATAATTTGAATATGTTTAATGTTGTATTTGAAAAAGAATGAAATTGATGTAATCTTTAATTTACCGGTAAAAGCAATATATCCCATTGTTTTTGATTATCATTTTGAATGATTATATCATGAATATATGTTGGCTTTGAATGTGCTAATTGTGCTCGTTCCTAAATATCAATAAATAATGTAAACATTTATTATCAATTTTGATTTCAATAATATCAATTTTTCATTAAATTTTCGTAATGAATAACAATTATCATCTTAACATAAAAAGTTTTTCTTTTTTCACTCTTTTGAGATAATAAATTAGTGAAAATAAAAAAAGAAAAAAAAAAACTCCGAAAAATAATGCAATTAGAATGAGAAGGCATACTTTCTGAATTCTTAAATTAGCAATGTTTGGTGTTTCAGTTGCAGTTACATTTTCCGGAATGGATTCTGACGTTTTTATCTTTTCCATATTATCCACCGCTTACAGCTGATTGCTATTCATTAAAGTGAAATGAACTGTATTGCTTTTATTGATTTAAATAGTTTAACATAATGAATGAAATAAATTTTGCATATTTGTATTGCAAATGTGTTCATTTTGATTAACGCTACGTATTCGAAATACAGTTGCGTTATTGTTATTATTATCAAAAGATTTGTTTCACGTATTTCACGTATACTAGAAGATCTAGAAGTATACATTTCTTGTATAATTTGTATTAGATAGTTTTTTTTTTTTGTAATTTTCATCCCGTTTTGTTTTATCTTTTGATATTTGTAAAAATTACGATGAAATGAATAAAAAGTATATGTTTTATGAAATTATCTTAATTCTATCACGGTAGTAATTATTCAAATTCATTTGTAACTTCAATTTTATTACTTATTAGTTATGCCATTTCGAATTTTAACTTTCCATTTTAATTTCACATTTTTCGATCATCTGCTAATCTAGCTTTAATAATTAGCATTGAACTAATATATCCCAATTGATAACTTTATTTAGGAAACAATGCTAATTCTTCATTTGATTATTTTTATGTTTTTATATCGTCAAGCAATTGTTTCAAAAATGAATGAAGAAATGATTATTTTGTTGAACGATCAAAAGATACTATGTATTAAACTAAAATTGAAATAAATATAATTTATAAACGTGAAAAGATGCTCTTTTTCAATTTAATTGTTTTAAATTTTGCAATTAATCAGAACAATTTATATTTAATAGTTAACTAATGCTAGCTAATATTGATTGATACTAGGATGAAGATCCTGCAATCTAATGATCATAAAATGATATCAATTGTGATTTTATATTAATGGGCAAATTCCTCATTATTTATCGATGCTGTGATGAAATTTGATTGAAATTCAGAAGAATAACGTATAATTATCAAACTTATCCCAATGATTGATAACTAACATTATTCATCATTATCTTCCCCTATAACCTTGTCCTGACCTATTTTATTCTTTTTCACCTGGTGCCATAATTTTCTAATCCTACAATTTGACCGTAATTTTTATGTCATTAAAAATAAATAGTAGTTGAAATTTTGAAAGGATAAAAAAACAAAAAAAAAAACAAAAGAAAAAAAAAAACATCCTCAAATGAAATGAATAATTGAATGCATGAAAGCATAAGTTTATCTCAAAAATTTCTATTTTACGATTTCATTCCTAATTTCAACAATAAATTTTAATTTTTGATTTTAAAAATAAAAAAAAAAAAAAAGATAGTACGTGGAATTCATGTACATTTAATCAAATTTACATATATATGTATTCATTTATTTATTTTTTTTTTAGAATTTTTACTTGTAATAAATGTTTAAAAGATTTCTCTAAAATATCTATTTCACAAATTTCTACTAATTTCCTCTTTCTTTTCTGCTTTGAATGCAATAAATCTGTTGAATGAATTGTACATTTGATTTATTGCTGATAGTAATAATAGCAATTAACAAATTGTTTACATTTATCTGAAATGTGCTTTTGTGCCTATTTCATATCATTTTTATATAATAGTTTAATTTCTCATAACATATTCTTGGCATATACATATTCTTAAATTTTTAATTGAAATTTGATTTTTGACGTGTTTTTATTTGCATTTGAATAATTTAATTCGATAATTTATTACTAAAATTGAGCAAAAAAAAAAAAAAATCAATGCATTTTTCACGTTTTACAATAGTCATGTAAATATAAAAACATTTGCATAAACGATAGATTTATATTTAATTGTATACGTTGAAAATTACTTATGCTAAAATATTTAACAATTCAGTTTAAAACATTATTTGTGCCTAAAAATTGATTAGAATAGTTTGAATAGAAGAAAAGAGATATTGGAAATGAAACTTAAATTTAATAAACAATTAGATTTCAATCACTAACATTTTATTTGAAAATTATCAATACTCGCTCTATTTATTCCTCGTATGTATAATCATTCCATAAGTTTTCAATTTGAAATTTAACGTTAAACATTTGGATGTTACGTCATCTGTATGGCTTTTTGTAAATAATATTCAATACTAGTTATCAATTTAATGATTTAATATTTGTTACAGTATTAGAAGCAAATTCTGGTAATGTATTAATTCAATAAAATTTTAGAAAATTGCTTCCTTTACGGTATCCTATGTGTTAACCAGTGGAAACTTTTCCGAAGATAGCAAACAGAACTATGTAAATTTGTTTTCAACAATGATGTTTAATTTTTCCTTCGCAATAAATAACTATGCTATAAACATTTCCTCTTCAGTATCTTTTATTTATAGTGTTAATTGTTTTATTAAATTCCGAAAAGAAAAGAAAAATTTCATTTCAAACTTTTTATAAAAGATTCAGAGAAGTTAAAACATTTCGTATGGATCATTTTCGTTTTAATAATTTATATCTGCTATTGTCATATATTTTCTTACTATATTAATCAATATCATCATTTATTACTAGAAAAACCTATAGTAAGAGATTTTATCATTTTTCCCCCCCTCTTAATTAATCATTTATTACAATTTCTCCCATACTATTCCTTTTGTAGTGATAAATGATTTAAGCTTGGAATTAAATTTTAGGTTGATCATAATTCTATTATCACTATGAAAAATGCTTATCAGTTTTAGTGGTGTAGAAAGTGACCCATTAAATTAGAGTTAAAAAAATATATATATACATATGTACTGTAAGATGGAATGTAAAATGAAACTAAGTGGAAGTGCAAATGATAAATTAATTCGAATTCTTATCCATTAGGAAAAATTTAATGTGTTTTAGAAATTTTAATGTGTAGATTTGTATGAATTGAAACTATTTCAAATACATTTCATAGTTCACAAATTTGCATATGTGTAAATGTGTATGTTTCTACCCCAAAAAAAAAAAAAATAAGTAAAAATGCATATTTTATAGAAATTCAATAAAATCTTCTTTTATAATCAATGCAAAAATGCACCATATACATGAATATCATAAGACAGATCGATAGATAGATAGATAGATAGGTAAGTTGGTGATCGTAATAACAGTTGCAGTAAAAATTTATAAAATATCAATAAGAGAAGGAAAGGTTGAAAAGAAAAAAAAAAAGAAAAAAGAGGGAAATTTTCAATAAATGGACAAATATAATTTACAGTATTCAAATACAATGATAGCTTACAATAAAAACACAGGCAGTCTCATATCATAATTGAAATTGATAGTAAAATAATATGGTAGAGAGAAGCATTTAAGTGAAATAATTATAAGGGGTCAATTCATAACTATCATCAAGATGATTTAATAAAGAGAAAATAAAATGGGTTATCGTTTATCATTTTGAAATATTTTTAGCATTCAGCATAAATAACAGTAGATTGGAGTAACCAAAATTAGAATGATTTAAGAATGATCCTTTTTTTTTTTTTCCATCTAATCTTAGACAATCCCCTCATTCTCCCTTTTGTGATAATCATTTGAAACTAAAAATAGCCTTTCAGAATTTTATACCTCCTCCTAAATCATCTCCTTTCAATTTTACTAAGAGAATTGTTAAAATGTAGGATCTTAAAAAAAAACATCGGAAATCAAAATTTGACAATTTTCATTCAATTTAAAAAAAAAATTAAGATTAATTATAATTTCTCTAAACACTTCACCATCATTCTCTTTGCTTTTCATTTAGAGAAAAATATATTCACAGTTCTGTAAGAGAAGAAACTTTGTAGAAGCATATAGGCATTTGGAAAAATTGTCACAACTTGGAAGTTTTACAATGAAAAATTGTGTGACATATAGAAAGAAGCACATTGTAAAAGAAAGATGAACAGAAAATGAGAGGAATGGATAGATTCAAATTATTACAATTTGTGTGAAACTTTTGTAAAATTCACTGTACATCTTATTAGCATCAAATCGTTTTTATATGTAATCGAAATGATATAACACAATTTTAAAAATCATGACATTCGCACCCACCAATATATGCTCTTCTTAAGATATACTAATTTATTTAAAGAATAAAATCTTGCAAAATATTGTTAAAAAATTCCAAAAGTTTTTCGAAAGAAAAAAAAAAAACTCTGGTTTAGTTTCAAATTTTTTAATTTATTTCTAGAATCAAGATCAAATTTACATATTCCATAATTTACAGTTCCCAAAGTTTTACCTACCCGTAAGAGAAACCAAGATGATCGATATAACAATTTGAAGATGATAAAATTTTTAAATAGGCGAAACAAAAAATAAAATTATATTGGCAAAAATGATTATAAATTATGGTAGATCAACATTAGTGATAAAATTAAATTCATGAATAATTTGGTCCTCTAGTAGTTATGCAATTGTGACGAGAAAATTCAGATATATATTATCAAAATGTATTCAAATAAATCCTGAAGTATAATCCGAAAGACGATAGTATTACTGTATGATGTCATATGATTCAAATCATTACAAATAATGATAACGAAATGAAAGAATTTAATTTTTTTTACTTTATAAGCTTCCAATCTTTAATGTCCAAAAGTGCCGAGGCGATAATGCAGCAGTAATATTAGTAACCCAAACAGTAATATAAGAAGATTTCCATATGGTTTTCGGAAACAGGAAAGTGGAAAAGAAAACAGACTTATTCGAGTTGATTTAAGTCATAACCCTGCTTCTAAAGCATCACCAATATACTCATGCCATTTAACATGATATAAATCAATCAAAACACCGGTTTTGTAACACCTGTTTACAAAAACAAAAAATACATAATGCATACATACACCATATAAAGTTTACAAAAAAGAAAAAAAATCGAGCATGTAACCAAAAATTGAAAAAAAAACCTATGGTAAACCTTCACTAATTTAAAAATTCAAATTTAGAATTTATAATTCTGAACCAACTGTTGAAAGTATATTGAAATTATACAGCTTGAAGATGAATTGTTGCCTACGAACAATGAGGATTTTGAAATAAGCTCACCCGAAAGATCATTCAGCAAGTAAATGGTAGATAGTTTCGACCGCCATTGTCTCCCATCATCTTAATCAACTTTGAATTCGCATGCCAATGATCGTGCAAGATTATCAGCATGAATAGCGAATTGAAATGGATAATCTGATGATATTAGCGCATCCGGTTGTGGAGTTACAGCTGCACGGAATATGGAACCCTCGTAGTCACGAAATGAAATACCGGAATCCGGACTATCATGTGCCGTGACATTTACCTTCGAGTTACTAGTAGACAAGACAGTATTTGGCGTCGCTTGAATCGATACCATAGCATGATTGGTGATATCGCCAAGAATCAGCGTGTGATCCAAATTTTTTGCAGCTGGAAAATGATGAGGTTACTTATGGAATGGGAAATCACGACCCCGTCGTTTAAAAATACATTTCATGATACTTAAATTTACTGCAATATTAGTTATACATGATAAAAGAACCTTCTGAGTAGTTTTTAGATACAATAGAAGTTAATTTCGATTATAAACAAATTCATCAGAATCAATTTTTTCTCATGATTAAATCCGCTGCATCCAGTCACTAATAATAATTAAATTCATTTAAATCAGTTTCGCTTCAAAAGAAGTGACATAATTCTGAGAAATTATTACTAACCTAATATTTCTTCTTCTGGATCCTTGGATAATGGCTTTACATTTTCAGTAAAATGCTGCAATTTAAGTAGCTGATCCAGATCACGATGTGCAGAAAAAAATGCAGGTGACTCAAGCGGCCAAGATGGCGGTGGACGATTTGTCGCACGATCCGACAATGATATCTGGGGAGCTTCCGAATTAACACTATTAATGGATGCCAGAAGAGCACGTTCGCGTTGCATTTTCATATACTAAAATTCACTTTAATCTAGTTAACAATGATAATTCATCTCCATTAAACTGAATTATCACCTATATCAATTCGAATTTTAAGCTTAATTCCAAAAAAAACCATAACCATCTATATTTTTGTAAATACTTTCAAAGTTCGCAACAAATTATATTCTAGGAAACATACCCTATCCGGGCGTATATATGGATTTGATGTATTTGACGCTTCCGGATGAATGAACAGACATCGATCACCATATGGACAAAGGCCAGCCATTGTATATTTGTCGCACAATTTTGTCTTGTATTTAGGATTTTTTGTCGGTAATCTGCTAAATATTTTATAGAACAGGGAAAAATTGTATGATGAATGCTAGTATTAATAGTTATTGTAAATTAAATCAAATACATACTTGCAAGGGCGCAACTCTTCTTCACCATGAGCGAAACGACAATTTTCCGCGAAACTACATATTCCACTTTCCAGCCAAGCTTGGCACATCACCTTCAATTTAAAAAAAAAAAAAACGTGAAAAAGCAGAAAAATAGCACAAATATAAATGAAAAATAAAATATAATCCGTTAAACTACGATCAAAATAATAGGTCAAAGTAAAACAAGCAAACACTATTGTTGTAAAATGATTGTAAAATGAATGGTCAGTTGCTTTAGCAAAACCAGAAAAAAATTATGCCTTAACTTCTGCAGATTATTAAGCCAAAAATTTACAAGGAAATAAAAAGTTATTGTTCCCAATTCCGATGAATACACAAAATAAACAAGTATTATATCAATTCTTAATTAAGTTCTTAATTTTTGTTGTCCCTAATTTTTTTTTTTAGTAGAAAGTAACCTATTTATCTCTCGCACTGCACCACATTGACAAAAACTTCTTTTATTCATTACAAATGGAAGAAAAAATATTACCGTTTTGTAACTATCCGGTTTTGGTGATTTACGCGCAAAAGGTGGCAAACGTTTCGATCGTAGATGATTCGTTTGCTGTCTGAAATATTTTAAAATGAGGAAGAAAAATGAGAACATTTATCGTGCTGACACTAAATCATGTAGCAGTATCGTAAAATACGTAAAAATGAAAACAATGTCATAGCAAAAAATTTTCGCTATCTTTAGTTCTCGTAAATAAGCAATAATTAAAATCATTAACACATCTATTTTGCTTTTTGGTCCCTAATAAGTACAATAAAATAATTCTATGCTACCAAAACAACAATCTAAAATTCCCAACTCTTTTGTAGCCGATTCTTGACATTTTGGTCTAAAATGTATTCTATCTTTGAATAAATTGGAAATAAATAATAATAAGGTAACCCTTTTCACTCAGTTTTCTCATGTTAAATTAATTCATGATATTTGCATCTCCATCAATACATACCCTTGGAAAAAAAGATTCAAAAGAAAAATGACGCCAATTCTAACTTTTCATATGATGTAACATCATTCACTGTAGGATTTGTAGCATTGAAGTCGTAAAAACCGGAAATACTGTTAAGATACCGAGCATCGGCAAGTTGTGAGGAAGCACCAGCATGTCTGCAAAAAAATATACAAATCAAAATTAATAAGAAAAATTGCAATATTTGAAAAAACATTAAATGCCTATAGAACGTACCAGAAAAAATCCTTTAGAATGCAAAAATTTCAACAAAAAGAAGAAAAAAAACAAAAAAAAAAAAAAGGAAACGCATAGGTGTAATGAATTGTACATCATAGAAAATGTATAATATTAGTGTTGAAGGATGTTATCAACCGATTAAAACTGTTTCGCTGTTTTGTTTTATTTTTTTATTTATTTATTTTTTTCAAATTATTAATACTAAGACTGTTTGAAGCTTTACTACAACCTATGTTCTGACATTATTAAAAGTTATATGGCTAATTCAAAAATATTCGTTTCTTCATAGAAATTTGTAAGAAATTTCAGTTTATGTAAGAAATTTCAGTTTATGTTTATCATTCAAAAGATTCATATTATATTAATGATAAGGATAGAAAGGGAGAGAGAGAGAGAGGGAGGGAGAGAGGAATAGAAAAAACTTTTGATGAGAATTAAAAAGAGATAATAAGTTTAAAGCTGTATTATAAAGCTGTTATTACTAAGTTTTAGGAAGGCTAATGGGATTTTCGACAGATGTATGTATGGCAGAATGGAAAAGAAGAAATCTGTTTCACTCAAATTCTTTCTCAAAGATAAAATAATTGAAACAATTATGTCCAAATGACGAATGATGAGGAACATGCTTGCAATTAGTTGACAAACAATAAAAATTGTATTTTGACTAACCAATCGATTAATTAATTAATCAATCAATAAATCAATCAACTTCCCCATTCTCCAATTTAGATATATCTTTCAATTCTTTTTTTCCTTTTTTTTTTTTAATTCTTAATGTTCGTTTTTGATTTATCATTGCATCTTATTGCTTGCAACCTTTTTTCCTCTCTTACCTTTGTAAGATCTTAGCTTGAAAATATTAACCAAACATTTGTGGCTACACTTTTTCACTTGTTTTTTTTTTTTTTTTTTTTTTACTATATTTAAATTTTTGTTTAAATTTTTAATGCACTACAATGTGCAATTATGTAAGAAACAGTCCAATGCCATGCTTATCGATAGTGCTTTCAGTCTTCAACCTAACTGTCTTCGTAAAAATTATCCGGATGGTTGCTTCCTGTTTTATGAATATTAATCCATAAAGCGTAACATCCTGCTAGTTAGTGAAAAGGAATAACATTTTCTATTTAACGAATTTTTAAATTACGTCATAATTAAATTAGTGAGTTTAACTTATAGTAACCAAAAATAAATTTACACCATGATTAATAGTATAGTTTTGGTGAGAGATTTTAAAAATTTAAATTAAAAAAACTATGCTTGTACTTAAAACGTTATTTGACAAATTTCATCAAAGAGTGATGCGAAAATGCGTAACATATCATAAGTAATAATTAGATTTTATTGATTTTATATCCTTCCATGAAATGTATTAAAATAGTATTAATTTCAAAAAAAAAAATTCATTTATCATATATAAGCAAATTATTACTTAAGCGCCTCGTTTCTTAGCGTTAATAATTCGACTGCTTTACGTAATACTTGATCAATATCCTGTTCAGTTGGTATCGGTGATGAGCCAACGGATGTGTTTCCGGAAGTAGAACTAAAATTAATTTGAAGTACGTATAAATTTATCAATTTGAAGGAACCATTTTATTAACAACAAAGTGAAAAACAAAAAAAAAAACATCATTTATTGAATTTTCAATTTATTGACATTGAAACAATTTTTTCGTTGGGAAAATAATAATGAAATGAAATGAGAAATATGATATCTATATGTTTGAATAAATAAAAATGGATTATATATATATATTTTATAAATATATATATATATATAAATAATTTC
Organism: Dipetalonema caudispina; assembly: GCA_013365325.1. Taxonomy (NCBI): domain Eukaryota; kingdom Metazoa; phylum Nematoda; class Chromadorea; order Rhabditida; family Onchocercidae; genus Dipetalonema; species Dipetalonema caudispina. Next base: position 11,072 of record JABVXV010000517.1, on the reverse strand, counting down.
ATTTACCTAATTCCGGCATGACTATTGGTTGTTGAAGCAGTTGCACTACCATATCTTGATGGCAAGAAACCGGAATCACCACTATTTGATGGCAAACTTAAAGATGATGGTGGACGTAAATATGCATGTGAACTAGCGGGTATCCTGTATGAAAATATCATTAAAAAAAAAAAAAAACTTGCAAAAAAAAAAAAAAAAATACAAATTAAACAAAAACAATTACTTTCTTCCTCATTATCTTAAAGAGAATTATTGAATGCTGAAAATTAAAATTTACTAAATAATCAAAGTAAAATTCTCTTCTTAATTATTTCAAAAAAAAAAAGAAATAACTTGAAAATAAATAGAAATATAAAGCTAATGTTGATTATTTCATAATGATGGATAGATTTTAGTTCAATTATTATAAAAACTATATCACATTCATCATTTTGTAATAATGATTTGTGTCTTACCAACAAGGAGAAATTTTTTTTTTTTTTAAATCTCAAAAACTGATATATCATTTCTCAGAGAAATTATAACAAAAATATGGAATTTATATAAATAGACTAGCAAGAAATGGATGTTACAAAAATTATTTCGGTGTAATTCAAAAAACAAAAAAAAAAAAACAAAAGAAACAAAAAAAAATTTATAACTTTATAAGTGAAATGTAATTCGTAAAGTATATAGGTTAACATTTTGCATAAAATTTAAAAAAAAAAAAAAAAAAAAAAAAGAAACTAAAAGATGTTGAGAGTTTTGCTATCGATAAAAATTCATTTGCAAAAATTAGATAGGTTGTAAATGAATTCGAAATTTTCTATTACATTAAAACATGCTAAAAAATTTGAATGAAAAATGGAAATTAAAAAAAAAAAGAAAAGAAAAAAACAAAACAAAACAAAACAAATACATACTCCGGATAAGTGATATTACGAAGAGTTGACATTTCCGGAAAAGATTTTGATAAATTTGCTTGCTTCTTTGGTTGTTGTTGTTGTTGTTGTTGTTGTTGTTGTTGTCGTTGTTGTTGTCGTTGTTGTTGTCGTTGTTGCTGTTGTCGTTATTTGATGTTGAAATTTGATGATTGGTATGTAATATGCTCGGGATGGTTGTGATATACAATTATTTACAAATAAAATAAAATAAAAATAAAAAAAAAGCAAATAGTATTAGTAAATATGAATTTTTCTTCTTTTTCTTCTTCTCTTTCCTCTCTTTCTTCGCGTCAGCAGACAGAAAAATCACTGCCTGACTGGGCTATTTGGTTAACACCACCAAACTGAAAGAATAAAATTAATTGATTTTTTTTTTTTTTTTCAAAATTTTTAATTAACAATTATTATTATTATTTTTATTAAATTAAAATAAAAAAATTGAAACAAATGTAGACATATTATTATTGAATAAAGAAATAACACTTTGATAAAGTGAACTTTATGAAAAATTGAAATATTTCATGTGAGTAAATTTTGATGACATCTACAATTATAATTATATTAAATTTGCATACCATGTAATACAATTTCATGTTGTATAAATTTCAACAATGATAAATAAATTATACGTTAAATAAGTTGAAAGAGTAAATGAAAAGAAAAAAAAAAAAAAAAAAAAATATTAAATTACTTTTTTTTTTTTTTTTTGATCTTTTCGTTGTTAAATTATATGAAATTGTTAATTGTTAATGAAATTAACAGATAAATATTTTGAGAAGAATGAATTAATAATTTCGATTATAATTCCGAAAAAAAAAAAAAAAAACAAAGAAATATTTGTTAACTAATTATAACTTTTAATTTTATATATATATATTCAAAAGTAAAGTAAACATTATCGTCCAAAAAAAAAAAAAAAAAAAAAAAATGTAATTTGATGGTAAATAAACTTTGTAAATAATTGAATAGTATTACAGGGAATTTGAATATATATGATAATTACACTAAACAATCAAATAGACAGATAGACAGACAGACAGACAGACAGACAGACAGACAGACGGACAGACAGACAGACAGATGAACGGACAGACAGATAAGCAAATCAGAAAAGTCAACTGGTAGACAAATGTATCAAAATTCAAATAGGTAATTTTCGGTAATGGATATTTGCGCTTATGCTAAATGTAGTTTTCTGATTGTTTCATATTTTACATTTGTTTTTCTGGATTAATAATATCCGGCATAGGGAATAAATTTTCAGGAAAGGAAATTATGCATACATTTTTTTTTTTTTTTCCACTATATTAACCTGTACCCAATTTAGAATCTGAACATGAAATAAGATATTAGCAGGCATGAATGGGAATAATAATATATTGTAATGCAATTTGTAACATATATATGAAAATAAAATTACTAGTAAAATTAATTTGAAAATTGAATTTCTTTAGTTTCATTGTTATAAAATTATCAAATTTTAATCTTACAAATCGATTTTTAAATATTCAAATTTTACAATATTATATTGATATTTTTGAAAGTGAATAATTCTCAGCTAATAATATTAACCGAATTAATAAAAACAAAATAATTTAAATGTATCAAATATATCGGAATTGCCAATTTAATTCTTACTTAACATTAACAAATTTTCGTTTTTCTTTTTACACTTTATTCTAATATTACAAATACATACATTACAAAAACAACAAATTCATTTTTTTAAATCTTTTTAATTCGAGATATAATTAATCAATGACATTAAACAAATACGATTTAATGATTGAAATTTAACGAAATGGAATTAATTTGATTTTCAATAAATTTCTTTTCATATTTAAATTTTATTATAATATAATACATGTAAAAATGATATAATTAACGAATAGCGTAAAATGACGTATGTCATTTTAGGAAGAAAAAAAAAAAAAAAAAGAAGTACATAAGTCACGTACGTAAACGTAGAATAAACAAATGAATAAATGAGATAATATACTAACAACCATATATGCTACTACCGATCACAAATAGAATATAACATTAAACTGATTGTACAAACATACACACATACATACATACACACACATACATACATATATACATACATACATACATACATACATACACACACATACACATACATATATGCTTTGATCTATCTCTGGGATTTGTTTGATTTTGAACCCTTAAGCCATTAAAACATAGGCTTTTATCTCTACATACATACATACATATATACACATACACACATACACACATACACACATACACACATACACACGTAAACACACAAACATACATATACATACATATATACATTATAAATGTGTTAATATTTCAAATTTTATGTTAAATCGTTATTGTCATGAATTTTAGGAATTTTCCTGATTAAATTTTAAGTGCATTTAAAATTTTTATTTTTTTTTTAAACTATATTTAAGTAATATGCGAAATTTCAATTCATTTTTCATACATATGCATGCATACGTGTATATCAATACATTACGTGATTAATGGTAATATCTAAATAAAATTATATAATTCTAATTTACATGTTGTAATTGTTATTTAAAAGTTAAATTTTTTAAAAAAATTTTTAGAGGAATTTTCGCCTTCCTCTTAAATTGCAAATTATTATATATATATATATATATATATTGTGAATATCAGAAATTGAAGTTTCATCATATATATGCAAATTATATGCTTGGATCATTTATATAAATCATTATAGCTATCGGATTATCAATTAATTATCCTTGTCATTCATTTAGATCTCATTGAAATTGAATCAAAAATTCTATCACAAATCATTTCATTATTATCTCCAACTTATTGTTCAAGTAGTAATGGGATGATCTATTGATCGAATGATCAATATATCACTGTAGATAGCTTGAACTAGAATGGATTCAAACATTCTTATCAAGTATATTGGGAATAAGAGAAAATTAATTCATATTAGTAGAAGTATTAGTTAAATTTTGTAATGAACTTATCCTATAAATAATTTGATAAATTTAACAAATCTTCAAAAAAAAAAAAAAAAACTATCATTATTATTAAAATGAATGAAAAGATAGGAAGAGTGGGAAAAAATTTGAAGAATGAAAATATTTTCTCTCTTTTCATTTTTCTCATTTTTTATCATCATTATCATCAAAAAAATAAGAACAAAAAAAAAAAAAAAAATTAGGCAAATCAAGCAGACCATTTTTACGATATCCATTTCAAACAACAATAACAACAACAACAATAACAATAACAAATAACAACAATAACAACAACAACAACAACAACAACAATAATAACAATAATAATATCATCATCTTTCTTTCGAGAGGAATAGTTAAAATAATTCAAGATATCTCATCATTTCTTCTCCTGCCAAAAGTGATGATTATGAGATACAATTGGGGTCATCATCATACTACTACCGATGATGAAGTGGGCCAGTAGATCGGTTCTGCGTAAATTGGATAATATTTCATAACCCATAGCAAATTGGAATAATTTCTTCCATTTTTTTTTTTTTTTTTTTCTTTCTTTCCTTGTAATTCTTTAAATTAAATACAAGAAATTTTTAGAAGTTTCAATTAAATCTTTTTCTTTGAAATTTCAAATTTTTGTAAGCATATATTACATTACATAATTTGTTATTCAATAATAGTTAATTAACAAATGAATATTAATGTTAAAAGTATAAAAAAATTTTTAATATATCGATTATCATTAACAATACATAAAAATGATAAGGCATTAAGGAAACAAATCTATTATATTAGTGTATTTCAAATAAAATTAATTATTCACATCTATCTTTATCTTTATTAATCTGATCGATATTGTTTTAAAATTCAATTAAATGTTTTTTTTTTTTTTTTTTTTAACTATAATTTATCCTATACACTAATTAATAGTTTTTAAATTTTTTTAAATACAACAAAATAAATTAATGAATAGTTTATTTATCAAATGAACAATTGCTAATGAATTAAGTTTAGATTAGTTTGATTCAATATATAGCTATGTTTAACGTTTGACCTCATTTCTATAACAATATCAAGGTCATCGTCGTAAAATTATAATGCCTTCGAATAATTTTTATTTGATTATTGCTAATAAAAATTTTGATACCACAATCAAGGACACATTGTTTTGATTGGATAAAATTTTAACTTATTGGGATATATTCGATCGTTATTAGAGAGAAACTATTGATTCATTATTTTTCATTGATAATTGATAATTTTAACATTTTAAAATTGAGAAACATTAAACAATTGTAAATGTTTAAGCAATAATTTATATTTTAATAATTAAATTATTAATGAAATTATTCGATTAGTCTTTTAAAAAAATAATGAAAGGAAAAAATGTGATAAAAATTCGAAAATAAAAATTGTTTACTCGTTTAAAAATTGCAGAACATACTCTTGTAGTAGTAATAGTAATATGATAATAATAACTGTTAATTTCTTAAAATTAGTAATGACTACCAATTAGCAAACAATTACGGACAAAAGTACATATGTAAATTAAAAAAAAAAAAGTCTTCTCTGCTACTCTCCTTATTGTTAACAATATTACAAAAATTTCTTGCTAAACTGGTTTAGTGCTACAAATTGCTACTTATCCTGTTCTTAATTCCGGACTGTTGAAAACCGGTTTAGCTAAATTACCCATAGAGAAATACCACAATGTTGGCTTGGATTTTATAATAATTGAATTTTTTTTTAATTAGTAAATCAGAAGGGAATTTATTATATCTTTGAAGAGATGTTACCTTTAAACTAGTTTTATTCGTTTCTTTTCTTTTTTTTTCTGGCTTTTTTTCTGAATTACTACAAAGACAGAGTTTCAAATAGGTATTTTACTCAAAAAATAGAATAAAATTATAAGAATTTGTTAACCTCAGGTAATGACATAATGAATCATTTTATTTTTGATTATTTTCCGAAGTAATAGTGGCTTTTCATTTTTCATTAAATCGGTAAGTTAGTCAATTATGAAATTATAAATATATTTATGAAAAAATCAAACTCTCAAATAAATGATAATTTAATTTCAAATAAATTTATGCTATCATTAATCATTTCATGCAGTATTCATGAAATGTTATGATTTATTTTACATTTTCTTATAAACAAAAAAAAAAAAAAAAAAAAAAAAAAAGAGGTTAATTATTCAGTGTATTCGAGAATAAAATAATTCTAATAATTTTTAAGTATTAGTTATCTGTTCCCTTTTCCATGCAAAATTAGGTTAGAATGAAATGAAATTTTCCATAATATATTACTTAAACATATATCTTGATTATTAAAATTCTGGAAGTTCTTAGAAATTAATTTCAAAGAAAAAAGTTTTTATATTGTATTTACACACACACACATACAGAGAGAGAGAGGGAGAGGGAGAAAAAGAAATACAGAAAAGGAGAGAGAGAGAGAGAGAGAGAGAGGTTTAATGAAATAATACGTATAATGCAAACAAAACGATTACCTATCATTTTATTTACAACCAAAATATCTCATTTTCTGTATTTAAAAGCTGTATAAATAATATTACTAACACTGTTAGTTCCTTATTTGGTATTAATTTGAAATTAGTTATATAAAATGGATTTAAAAAAAAAAAAAAAAAATTTTTATATTACTGAATCATATCACATCTGTATGATTCTAAAAAACATCAAGTAAGTAAAAAAAAAAAATCATTTATGTCAATATTTCTCAATTATACTGTAAAGGAATAGTAATTAATTAGAATAGTAATTAATTACACACTTCTACATTCTATCTAATAAGTTTTCAAAAAAAGCATTCGAACAATAAAATAATCATTTTGGAAAATAAAAAAAAAAAAAAAAAAATTGGAAATGAAAAAGAAACAAAATAAAAGAAAAAAATTCATTTGCAATTTAAATGATTTAGTTATCATTTAAGTAGTATTACGATGAAATTGTTAACAATAAAATATTTCTGATGACTTTCATGGAGTATTTTAAAAAATGACCAGCTTTGTTTCAACTGGTTCTTCTCCTCCCTCTCTCTCTCTCTCTCTCTCTCTCTCTCTCCTTTCCCTCTTCCCTTTCTCTACCTTATTCTTCTCTCATCAACATGAATACAAATTTTTCAACTTTTTTTTTTTTTTTTTTTTTAATTCAAATATAAAAATATCAAACAATCATTGTTGTTGTACTTTTCTCCTACGTTGTATGATGTATGATTATGTTGAGGAAAAATAAAAGGGAAAAAAACAAAAAGAAAAATTAGGATATAGCAATGAAAATGAAGTAGAAAAGATCAATGGTAATTAGGATCAATGATAATTAGGATGAATATGAATACCTATATATATATATATATATATAGGTACGACAGTAATAATTCATCAAATTACAATAGATTGTTTTCAATGTGACAGCTGAATGAAAGTGATTGTTTGTAATAAAAATTAGGATAAAAAAAGAATTGGAATATTTTTAAAATCCTTTAAAAATGAAATATTATGATAATAACTTCATCGTCTTTTTTGTTTTGGTATAATTATAAAGTATTTGTAAACAGGACAGGTTAACTTATAAATTAATCATTCAAAAAAAAAAAAAAAAAAGGAAAAAAAAACAAATTGAATTATATTATTGTTTGATAAAATTAGAAAATTACAATGAAAGGTTAGAAATTTTTTAAATTAAGAAAGAGATAGAATTTTATCTTTTTGTCCTTCTTTTGATAATTTTTTTATCTGAAATTTGATTAATTTCATTTTGCAAAAATATTTTTGCAAGCATAAGTGTAAACAATAAAAATATTATGTTATGTTAATAGAGAAATTAAATTAAAAGTTCTAGTTTTTTGATATGTAATAATTATTAACTTCATTATTTTCAGTGTAAAACGTAAAGTTGAATGATATAATTTTGTAAATGTAATCGGATGATGAAGTTATTTCGGTAAACATTGATATAGTTACTAATTGCATTTTGGTTAAAAAAAATATACAAAGAAAAGGTGGAAATTGACCGAATGACAAAATTACAGACCAATTATTCCAATTGAATTTAGATAACAAATGAAAAACTAACGGTGATGTAAATTACTTCCATAATTACATCTCATCCAAACATAATTTTGAAAATTTCAACATACAATTTATTAGTTTATAGGAAGCGGAGAAAAAAAAAATCATTTGAGTAAATGATTTTGTGATATTTATCGGTTGACATGAAAGATGATGAAATTGTTGCTAACAAATAGTTTCCATTTCATCATTCGTATCAATGATGAAAATGAAAAACTTTTGAAATTTTGCATAAAATTAATAAATGTAGTAATTATTTTAATTCAAAATTGATTAATTATCTAAATTATCCAATTCATTAGTATAAATATTTTATCATTTATCAGCAATAAATCGCGTTATTATCAATGGCATTTTATTCGTAATATTATCAAAGAAGAAAAAGTATTTGTTCAATTCTAAGAAAAATGATAAATTGAAAAATGGAAGAAGCGAAAAGGAAAATGAAAGCGGAAATTGCGACTGATGAAGTTAATGCATCATTCTTTTATGCAAGAATGAATATGAATGATTAGATATGTGTTATTCAACTGATTCGAAATTAATAATTTATTTCAATAATTTTAATATATAATTTTTCATTTTTAATTATCCAGAAATGGATAATTTCAATTACACCATAGAATTAGTTACAATTTTTCATTATTTTCAAACTTATTTTCAAATTTCTTGCATATCATATATTAATATATTTTTTGCAACTGTTAAAAATTTCAATTCTTTTTTTTTTTATGCTAAATGAAAATTAATAGTTAATCTCTCTTTTGAATGATAATTATCAAAATGATCAATCAATTTTATCCAAAATAAAAAGTGAACAAAACATGCAACAATTGGGAAATATTCCAATTAGCTATAGGTATAGCCTTAGAAGAAAATGGTCCCAATAGTATATAAATGGGCTATTTGATTTGACAATTTACTTCGAAAAATCTGTTGGAGTTTTTTTTTTTTTTTTGCCAAGTCAATTGGACTCTTTTTTTTTTTTAACACCTAAATCTATTTAAGATGTACTTTTTCAACACCATAATTTATTGATATTTTCAAATTGTTAATATAGCATTTGTTTCAAAAAATGAAATGACTGATAAAATCGATGAATTTTCTATTTCAACTAAAAATTGAACTATCTGTTTTCTTTTTTTCTCCTTTTTTTTTTTTTATTTTGTCAGAAATTAACCGAAATATTGTCGAACAAAACTGAACGAGTCATTATTGAATTTATTTGTAATAACCAAATGATGATATAAGGAAAAGAATTGGATATTGTAAATAAAAATATTTTGTTAAGGTAAATTTCACAATTTCTTCTGTCAACATTTTGAATGAATTTAATTCAAATTTAAAACTGGTTTCAAACAAAAACTGATAAATGGATAATGAATTAAAATGAAATAAATAAAAAAAGAAAGAAAAAAAAAAAAAAACTTGGAAAGCAAATTAGCTAACTGTTTGTTACTTGCAAATAAAAAGAGAAAGAGAGAGAGAGAGAGAGAGGGAGAGGGAAAAAAAAAACTAAGGACTCTCATCGAAAATCTTTACAAATTAACTTAGCTTCTCTCTTAGAATGTACTGATTCCTTTTAACCTCTAATCAATTAAAAATTGAAAATAAGTTATAATCATAGCTCTTTTAAATATATTTGAGAATAAATATTAAAAAATAAGCAAATATTTTAAAGCCCTAAAAAAAAGAGCTTCAAATTTAGTACAATCATATATTAATCGTTATTGAAAGTGATTTGTTTATTCATATTTAGTAACTAATAAGCATCACATAAAACACTTCAGACAAATTTCAAAATTTTTAGAGCTAAAAATAAATTTTTCATTTAAAGTCATCAATTTATAATTTTTTTTAAAATAAAATAGAACAAACAAACAAATAAACCCAATAGTAGTTTATAAATTTCGTTAAAATTTTTAAATCAAATTAATTAAACAAATCCATTAGCTTGTTAATGGATTTGTTTAAATAGTCTAATTTAAAAATTATTTTGGGTTTCTTAACTAATTTTCTTTTCATTTTTTTTTTTTTTTTTTTTTTTTTTTGCATATATCGCATAATTTTGCTAAAATTAGGTACAGTGTAAAAATTGAGGAATTTTTTTTTTCTTTTTCAAATTTGTCATTTTCTTTTTTCATTCAATTAAGGAAAGTTATAATTAATATCATACAGTATTACAATTTATTTATTTCATATATCATTTCCATTCTTTTCAATGATTACGATATATGATCATACCGATGAAAATTAGAAACATTATCGATGTAAGTGGAAAAAGATTGATGTACAAATTAGTATTAATGAATTCATTTCTTTCATATTTGATGTATGTGTGTGTGTGTGTATGTGTGTGTGTATGTATGTATGTGTATGTATGTATGTGTTTGCATATTTTGTAATTATGTATGTGTATGTATGTATGTGTTTGCATATTTTGTAATTATATATATATGCATATTATACGATTTCTTAAGAGAGAATTAAAATTGCAAAATATTTCGAATTTTAAAGACATATCATTGAATGGAAAGGGAGAGAGAGAGAGAGAGAGAGAGAGAGATAGGAAAAGAAAAAAAAAAGGAAACGATTTAGTGTAATGAATAATTAAAAGAAAAATGAATTGTTTCATTATTATCATTATTAAATTGTAGAAAATCGTTGAAAATTCATTTCTCACTAAGGCTTAAAATTTCTCATTACTTACAATAATTATATTAACATTTCAATGAATGAAAATTGCAAAAAAAAAAAATTTTTAGAAAAATTTTTCGATTGTTTTAATGTTTCATTGGGTATGTCTTTCGCGTAACTTTTATGTAATCATTTAAAAGAACGGATTTTTCAAAAAAAAAAAAAAAAAAAAAAAAGAAGAAGGAAAAAATTCATCAAATATCATCAGTATTTTCTTTTTCTTTTTTTTTTTTTTTTTTTTTCTTACAATAGCAAAAGTTTACATCATTTAAAGTATAACATTTTAATTCATTCATCATCTGAAATGGTATCAGTTTAAAAAAATTATTCCTTTCTTTTTTTTTTTCTCTCATCCAAAATTTTACC